>OY757911.1:89257292-89507292 GCA_963585895.1 Sepioteuthis lessoniana | reverse complement strand
TGCCCCTAAGCCTGAGACTTAGTGAACATGTGTGCTACCTCAGCAGCAATGAAAAGGTTAGATTACCTGGTACATTTAATCAGGCTTTCAAAATCATAAAGGAATGTATGTTCAAATCTAACGAGGAGCTTATCCTTTATTTTTTCTAATCTATGTTGTATCCTCCTTGTGGCCAGCTGATCAGAAAAGAAAAAGCAACCAACAAAAAATTAAGATGAAAGAAAATACCTGTCAAAATTAATAATAGTAATAATCAATAATTCTTCATTTAAAAATAGCAAGTCAATAAATAAATAAAAGCAGCTGAACTTTGTTGCAAAGATTCCTACAACATCAAAGATTTCACAAGAGACTGATAACCAAGCCTTTTTGTATCCTCTACTCCAAAGATCTAATCATTAAGCTATAACTTTGTTTTTTGTTCATATAATATTTCATTGAATGACATAGCTTATTGATTCAGAAAAAAGAAAAAAACCTGTCTAAAAAACCAAACCTGATGACTGTCAATAATAGCTGAAATGGCTCAGTGATTCCATGTCAGAACAAAAAAAAAAAATAATAAAATATCAAGTTGTATTTTTTGTTGCACAGTATATGCAAATATTTGTACCTTCCTTGAATGTCAACAAATTAAAAAATAACAACAATAAAACAGTTGATAATAAAACAGGTTTCTAAATATTTAAGTTATCTGCCCTGATTAACTGCAGAAACACAAGATTATTCTCTTAATTATTTTTTTTACTTGTATGGATATTAAATAAAAATTTTAATCTCCAAATTAATAAACAATTTCAGGAGTGATAATCCTCCATTTTAGTCTTTAATCAATTTCTGATTATCATGAAAATATATTTTTTAATGATAAAGAAGCCATTATTTTAACATGAGACATTGACATAGTTTATTTAGCTGTAATCTTTTTAGGCTTCAACCTTTTATATGTTAATAGTATGTTTTTGTAACATTAGCAAGATATAGGTCTAATATGTATTTGCAAACTGTGTGCAAACAAATGATTGATGTTAAATTGGGACTGTTATATAGCAATACTTGAAACCATTTAACTCATTTAAAAATGTAATCAACAAAAATGTGTTTACAGACCATATATATTTGATATATATGTATGAAGAGGATTTGGCATCAAATAACCTACAATGCCATAAAACCAAACCAAACCAAACCAAACCAACTCTTCTGGGAGACTGGATTTTAATCCAAGTTTGAGTCATACCAAAGACCAAAAATTGTACTTGATGCCACTTTACTTAACACTCAGCATTATAAGGTAAGGATCAAGGGTAAAGTGGTGGAGGTGCCTGTGGTGTAATGGTTATCGTCATAGGAAATGGACATGGCAACACAAGTTCAAATCCTGGACAAGACTGATTGCATCGCACTAATATCCTTGGGAAAGGTATGAATCAAATTATTCTCCCTCCAGCTATGGGTAAATAGTAGGACAGACTGGGTTCTTCAGCCTTGGTGAGGCGACTAGTCTAGGAGAAGGAAAACTCTGAATTCAAACCTGTCAAACTCTGCTTAAAAAATTGACCTTGTGTCATATCCTGCCCGAGCGGAGGGGTTGGTAAATATGGTAAAGTGGAGCAATCCAGGGAATGGAGTAACACCTTCTCCTACACCTTGGTGTAGTAGCTATTAAAAAGGGAGCCTTTGGGTAACCCTCAACTAAGGTCACCAACTTTACTTTTACAAGTTATTTTTAGTGAGAAATCACCTATTTGATAATGAATTTCTTCACTATAGTATTATTCTACATTTTGGCACGCTGTAAAAGTATTAATAAATTTTTTGATACTGTTACTTTTTGATTTTTATCCTATGTCTATTTCTTCATAAGCTCAATAGTTTTAAGTACCAACCAATTCCACTGCTTAGCCTTACACCATAAAATCAGAAGTGCCTCAAACACTTATTAAACAGTACCACCAAAAGTAGCTGAGCCAATTTCAACCCAATGACTAGATAACCTGGTGACCTCGATGTAGACTGGAATAAAATTTAGTTAACACCATTTGACTTTCAGAGGATAGTGAATAAGATAATACATCCTCCTACTTTCGACACAAAATGCAAATTGTTTAACACTTTTTTGCTTCAAGCTTATTTCTCTTTTACCTTAGAGATAGGTCAATACATAATTATTAGACTTATCAGTTTTTACTAGAGATAGTCTTATCTATTTAGACAGTATGTTTTCTTAAAGTACAGTTATTCACCGAACATTTTTGCTTATAGATTCAAATGAAAATTTTTTCTATTTTGCTTCTAGATTCAAATAAGAAACTTACACTTATCTCAAAAAGTATGGACTGGAAACACTGTGAAACACATTCTCATTGAATGCACTGACCTGGCCTATATAAGAGAAACCTTCCAAAAACTTAAATTGAATGATGTAATGTCATTGCAAAAAGTAGTGAATTTATATAGAAAAATCTAAAGGAATTGTCAACAAGACCGAATTTCTTCTACCAACTGTTTCTCTACAAGAAATACTTCAACAAAATCTAATCCTTTCCACAAGCTATTCCTCCAAAAAAAAATGCCTTTTCACTACAAGACAATTCTTTACATTTAAACTTTCAATGAAATCAGATTCTTTCTACAAACTGTTTCCCTATGAATGAATTCTAACATAATAGACCTCTCCATTTCCCCCACTTTTTTAACTTGATTTGGTATTAAATGACAGAGAAAGTTGATATGCCGTAAAATAAACAAACAAAAAGTATGTATATTTGTCAAAATATAAGCAGTAAATTTGGACTTGGTTTCAAGCAGGAATATATAATAAATAAAACGTTAACAATCAATAAGAAAGAGAAATCTCTTGACTCTCTTGCCATTCATCCTTAGTATGCCTTGATGCTGATCATGATGTATAATCAGTGGAAGTGAATATCTGGGAAAATTTTTTTTTAGCAGGAAGCTTGCTCTATCCAGTGGTGTTATTGTGTTCTCTACATGTGATGTACTTAAGTAGAAACGTTCAACACAAATGTCAACCCACAAAATGAAGAGAACAACAATTAGCTTTCATGTGAATCAGACTGTTGAAAGAGGGATTACAGAGAAGACAGTTTCCTGAGAATGACCATCATCACTGCTGATGCAGATTTTTATAAGTCTAGCATGCAGGCTCTTATCAATCCCAGCTGAAAATACACATCTAATAGCAGTGACTCTGTTGAAAAATAGGGTATTATAGCTGAAAACTAGCTCAATCCAAAAGTCTTATTGTGCTCCTTGTATGTGTTGTAGTTTCTGTAAAAATAAATAGGCTTTCCTTTTGGAGCCTTCCTTAGAATCAACAGTAAAGATTTGAGTGGTTCTTGGAAATAATTCTATTAAAGAAAGAACAAACTGTAGCCACGAAGAGTCTATGAAACTGAGGTTCATAACAGATGACAGATTTTTGTTTTCTTATTTAAACAATTAGAAAAAAATGTTTAAAAAGATTTTAGATTGTTGAACAGAATTTATAGCCAACCTTTCAAGTTTAAAGTCATCAGAGGTTGTCCATTAAAGTTTTGCATAGTTCTTTATTCCTTTCAATTTTTCTTTTTGTTTTTACTTTACATGCATAAAATCAATTACAAACATCAGAACAATAACATGAACTAAATACAGACTCTTGTCTATCAATGGACAATAAAGCATAACTAATAGTAGTGATTGTATAAAAATAATATTTTGTAGTTGGAAACTTTAATCTATCAAATGATGTTATTGAGCTCTCTGTATCAGTTGGAGTTTTCAAATAGTTAAGTGGCTTTGTTTTCAGAGAATCCCTTATCCAAGAGCTTTAACATGTCAGTAATACATATTTCCAACTGGCCAATAAAGTTAAACAATCTGGTATTTAGGCAACATCTGATAAGTGAACATTTGAAAAATATAAGATATTATATCCTTTAATTCTCCTTACCACAAAAGACAGAAGTGATGAAAATTTTATCATAATTTTCCATTAAAAATAATAACAAAGGCAGTTACAATCATCAAATCATTGATGAATGGTTATATTCTCTTCTTGTTTTATCTAAGGCTACAGGTTATAAAGAGTGGGTCATTGGCCTAATGAGTAGAGTGTTTGCCAATGGTCCAGGAGACCAGGGTTCAATTCCAGGTTGAGTTATACCAAAGACTCAATAATGGTACTTGATGCCGCCTTGCTTAACACTCAGCATTATAAGGTACATATCAAGGGTAAAGTGGAGCAATCCAGGGAATGGAGTAGCACCCTCCCCTACACCTTGGTGTAGTAGCTATTGAAAAGGGAGCCTTCGGTCAACATCGACTAAAGTCGCCAACTTTATTTACTTACTTACATATTCATACAATGTTAGATATAAAAAAAATTCTGTCATGTGTGATGAACTCTTCATATGACTGATAGGAAACCTTGCCCTCTTAGTTACCATAGCAACATCTGGGTGTAAAAGAAAGATAGACAAGAAAAATCTTTCTCTTTCCTCTCATCATGGTTTAGAAGAAAGGATCTGTTTTTATCCCTCTGGGGTGTTCATTGCCAGTGGATCTTGTAGTGCACAAAATACAGCAAAAGACAGTAGAGCATAGTAAACAATACCATAAGCATGCTTACATATATACATACAAGCATGTAGCAGTTACTGTTAGATGAAATAGAATTGGTGATACAAGTTCAAATCCTGGACAAGGCTGTTTGCATTTCACTTTATGCTAATGTCCTTGGAAAAACCATGAAACTATCTGTTCTCCCCCTAGCAATGGTAAATAGTAGAGTAGACTAGGTTCTTTAGCCATGTTTAAGCAACCACCATGGTGGAGGGGTTGGGTAAATACATACATACAGACCTGTTTTATAATTCCATATAGCCAACAACAACTAACAGATCTTTTCTCAAATATGAAAGTCCCTCACAAACTTTTATACCTTTTATTAACTTCACATAAATACATATATTTTCTACATACATACCTTCACTTGCTATTTTTGTATCTCATTTTTTTATGTATTCTCTTTTCTGTTTAGTTCACTCTGGCAATAAAACATGTTGAGTTGCCCAAATTGTTTTTATATTCATTGCTAATACAAAATGATAACCACAATTGACCTCTTGAAGGCCTAACAAAAAAAAAATAGCATTCACTCTCAAATAATAATACTGTCACAAATATAAGACTATATGATATTAAAAAAAAAACTTTATCTATTCAGACAACTTATGCATACAGATCACTCATAAACTTGTACTAAAGCTGAAAATTTTTTCATTTAAGGAAAAAAGATTTAATTTACTTCATATAAATATAAACCTGATTAAGCAATTCTTCCTTCTATTTGTTTATTTTGATAAATTTATATCCAGTAATAAAACAAAAAATGCTAAAAAGTAATCACTAAATTTTGTTTCAGAGATGCTTCCTTCATTGTCATTACTACAAGAGTGGTAGTACTTGGTAGGGTCTTATCTATGGGTCAAGTAAATCTGTTTAAGAATTATTTCTATTTAAGAGGACCAAAAACAAAAAACTCTCCAGAAATAACTTAACAAAAAACTTAACTCTCCAGAAATAACTTAACAAAAAATGTAAACAATGAATACAATTCCCTAACTTCTTGGCATAAAATAACTTTGGGTGAGTTGACATGCCATTAAAATCAATCAATCAATGAACTGGAGTTGGCTGAATAAAAAGAATATTTCTATCTTTCTATCAAATTTGGTCATCCAACTGTAATGATTATTCAACATTTGGGGCATTAAGTTCTTTGACCATCATCTAGCAACATAGAATAAGTCATCATAAAAATCTATCACATGCATACCACCATATTAGATGCAAGTCTGAAAACATAACAAAAATTTCATGAATACAAAAGAACCAAACACATGCCATAAAAAGTTAAAAGAGGATTTGAGCAAAGTGGACATATTAAATTTTGTAGCAAAACACTGATCAAGAGAAGTAGCTAAAAATCTATTTTTGTCCAAGAAATCAGTCTATTATTACTTTTTTTTAAAGACATAAATGGTAATACCAGTTTCTTGGAAGAGAGAGAGAAAAAAAACAACAGACAAAATCATGCTATGAGATAAAAGGATTTAAATAAAGATGTATACCTGAAAGTATTATACTTTAGACAAATAAAGGATCAAACTTTTTTATAATAACTTTCTTAAAAGTTACTTTGGCAAGTATTATATATGATATCAAGTTACATTCTGCTTATAAAATTTATATTATGATTAACTGCAAACAAACAAATAAGGGGAAGTATGCTATAATTAGCATTTACAAGTTATCTCACTTGAGAAATTATAATGATTGGGAGAGACTATTAGTACTAATTTGCAAATTGGATTGGAATGCTACATAAGAACAAAATTTTGTGCTATTTTTTACTGTGTTTAGGTAACAAATGAAAAATAAATCAGATTATCATAATACAGATGTTCTACTCACTCTCCTTAGTAATATTTGTTACATTTGCATATATATTTTATATCCTAAATATAACTGTTATTATACAGAGGTAATTTATATTGGTAGTAGAAGGAAAGAGTAATTTTTTTTTAAATACAGCTTCTCAATAAAAAAAATACACCCCTAACAGTTTTTGTATAAAAAGTTAATTTTCTTTTAAACTGAAAGATACCTATATTTTATTACTCCTAGTAGAACATTATATAATTAAAACAGATATTATTAGGTATTATATATTATGAAACTCTGCAGCATTGAAATTCTGCAACTAAACATAAATAAAATATATATAAAGGGTATACTTATTTTTGGACAATTGGCCTAATGAGTAGAGTGTTTGCCAATGGTCCAGGAGACTGGGGTTCAATCCCAGGTTGAGTCATATCAAAGACTCAAAAAATGGTACTTGATGCCACCTTGCTTAACACATCATTATAAGGTAAGGATCAAGGGTAAAGTGGATCAATCCAGGGAATGGAGTAGCACCCTCCCCTACACCTCAGTGTGGTAACTATTGAAAAGGGAGCCTTCAGGTCTAAGGTTGCCAACTATACTTTTACTTTTTTTTTTACTTATCATATTTACCCAACCCCTCCACTTGGGCAGGATATGACACAAGGTCAATTTTCTTAAGCGGGGTTTAACAGGTTTGATTTCAGAGTTTTTCCTTCTCCTAGACTAGTTGCCTCACAAAGGCTGAAGAACCTAGTCTGCCCTACTATTTACCCATAGCTGGAGGGAGAATAATTGGATTCATACCTTTCCCAAGGGTATTAGTGCTATGTGAAATGCAATCAGTCTCGTCCAGGATTTGAACTCGTGTCACCATGTCCAATTCCTGCGACGATAACCATTACACCACGGGCACCTCCTTTTTTTTTTACTTATACCTATTTTCTTATTCATTAAAGAGTTGCAGTACAGTAGATTTTGGTAATAAATATGTATTTATCTAATCTCTTCATCATAGGCAGAATGCAACACAGGTTCATTTTTTTGTTATTAAAGTAGAGTAGAGCTGTTTTGAATTGAGAATCTTCTTTCTCCTAGACCAGTTGCCATACCAAGCCTAAAGAGCCCAATCCACCCCACTATTTAGCAACAGTTGGAGAAGATATAAATTCATGCCTTTCACATGGGCCATATTTATCTCTGCCTCCAAACAGACAGGACTTTTTTTATAGTGGGAGTTTAGGGAGGGGGAGGACGGACATGCTCCAAGGTTCGAGCCTTGCTGGATGTATGCTGGTCATCGGCTTACTAAGTGCAATGTGAGCCCAATGAGCCTACTGCTGGACGGACTCACTCGATATATTATGTGAGTCCAGCACATATGCCTGCTCATAGCTTGAACTAGACTTGAGAGTCTTGTGCTATGCAATGCTTGTCAATACCTTTCACAAGGGCATTAGCACAAAGGGAAACACAGTCAGCTTCAAATAGGATTTGAACTTGAGTTGCTGAATCCATATCCTATGATCATGCCACATAAATAATGCATAGTGTCACGTGATGTCCCACTGAGACGATAGAAATAAGATTAATACTATTCTCCGTGTTTGAATTAACAGTAGCAAGCCATCAGAGAGTGACCGTTAAGAAAGAATGCAGGTCACAGAGGGGAGATCCACAGATGTTTATACTTGGTGACCTCACTCGAGTTGCCTGATACGGGAAGGAAAAAGGTAGAAGTCAAACGATTGGCTGGGACCCTAAAACGGAAGTGGGGACTCCTTCCCGTCAGCGGGAATAGAAAATAAGAAAGTCAGTCGTTGGACAGGGTTCGTATCGGGCAGAACCAAAGCCAGTGCTCCGGGTAAAAGAAGACGAAGAATATTTCAGGCACGAAGAAGCCATTTTCTTCAAGCCAGTGTTAAAAATAGCATAAAGTCTATTAGCCCGTAAAAGAAGAAAGATTCTCCACAGAACTCCATCAAAGAAAATAAGATAAGTAACTTTGGGACTATTTCTCCTTATACCCAATTTTATATACCACTTTCTCTCTCTCTCTCTCTCAATTTGAAGGAAAACGAAAGAAAAGAAAAGGAGAAAGACATTTATGTTCATGGGCTGTTCATTTATTATATATTTTGACACTTTGAAGGTGTATATAATTGTAGTAAAAGATTCATGTATTTTAATGTTACCACGTGGTCTATGTTGTTATTTGTGGTGTCCGCTCCGAATTTGTTACTTCATGCTTCCTTTTCAGCTTCTATTCGCCTTATGTTATCTTGCTTAGAATTGTCCTATTAATTCCTTTAAAATATCACATGGGAAACCGGAGTTGCTGACTACTACAATATAATATTATTACGTCTCAACCTATAGGTCCATATCTTCCATTGTCTAGGGGAGGAGGTTTAGTGGCCTTGGTGGGTGTGTGTATAGTGTGAAATTTGGAACCCCTTGCCTGGACAGTCTGGACATAAATTAATCCCCCACATAATATGCCAGTTCTAATATGCCTGAGAAAAAAACTCTGAACGAGGACTTATTCTACAAGGGATCAAGTGACAACCTGCCCCGTCTTCACACGTGCAAAAATAAAGTCCCGTTTTGGGATTTTAGTCAATTTGCCGTCACAATAGTAATATCTGTTTTGATAGGATAATGTTCTACTGGAAATAATGAAATCCTCTTGGCTTTGCACAAATAGTCCCAATAGAAAATAGTGTATTTGAGAACAACTGCCTCAGGATTATAGTGGATGTTTCTTGAATGAATCTCATCAAAATGAATGCTATAAAAGGTGACCTTGGAAAAACAAATGAAATGACAGACATTATCAAGAAAACATTAAAGTGGTTTGGTCATGTGGTACTCAAAGACAATGCCAGTGATGTCAACTATTTATACAAGAATGACTTTATCAATAGAAGTCCCAGAAGATGACTATCAATGGGATGGAGTGACCTAAGAAGAGAAGATACAAAACTACCTCTACTCATAGTCGAGAGACTGACAAAAGACAGGATGAAATGGTTTTGTGTAGATAAATATGTTCAAAGAACTTGTGTGGGTTTATACAGATAATAAATAATATCAATCTTTAGCTTAGAAGAAAATTACCTTTTTACAAAAAAATATTGTTAGGGATGTATATATTTATGGGTGATATTGCACATGTAGAAATAAAGCAAACTTGAAATGTTCCTAAATAAAAAAATATGAGAAGATTAATCTACAGCTTAGCTTTATATGGCTGGGTATCAAAAGTGTGAAGCTTTTTGAAATGCATAAATGGAACAAATAACTAAATAAGTGTAATGGAGTTAACATTCGAATAAACTTTATTTTATCAAAACAATAAATGTACTTTCCGTTTGAATAAATTTCAATAAAATACTTTGTTCATAAGATAAAAGAGAAGCAAAAACTACCATAAACTTAATGTGAAAAATAATCTACACAATTATTTTCCATTGGATACCTTTTTACAATTTTTACAAAAATACATTAGAAATGACTTAAAAACAAAGAGATTTTCCATAAAGGTAATGTTAGATAATAAATGTACAAGACATTTTCTAAAATTAAGCATCAGAGGAAGATGTGAATGGAATAATAGTTATTGGTCTTAAAATGGAATAGGCAATAAAAGTTTAAATTTCAGTTGAGGTTGTTTATATTTAATTCACACTAATAGCTTTGGGAAACACATAAATCATTTTCTTCCTTAAGCTATAAAGAAAACTAGCAGGGCTGATTGAGCTCTCTAAACATAACAGTGGCTAACCAGTTTAGAAGAAGGATAACCAGGAATTCAAAACATGGCAATGGGAAGCCTGATTAATTGATAATGAGTTAAACAACACTGTCTTATAACAGAGTTATTTTATATAAGGTGTATTAAAAAAAAGAGGTATTGAGATTGAAGCTGTATTTACCAAGACAGAAATGAACTAAGTATTAACATTAATTCTCTTCAAAATTTATCACTAGGCATTCAATACACTTATTCCAGTGAGTTTTCCATTGATCCAAGCACCTCTGAAACTCCTCTTTTCATACAGTTTGGAGCTGCACTGATCTCTCAATTTTAATATCCTTTACATCCTCAAATCTTACACTTGAAATAAATTTTCAGTTTTGAAAACAAGATAAAGTTGTACACAGTTAGTTCTGGTGAATATGGAGGATGCCACACTTTCATAAATCTGTGTTTTACTCAAAATTAGCACAATCATAAGTTTAATAAAAAAACTGCTGATCAAAAAGTGTTGAAACTTGCTTCATAATCTAAAAAAAAAAAAAATTGACTGACTGATCTTGACATTTAAACCACAGACTAAATATCATCCTTTTATTACGCAAGTTGCCCAGCTTTAAAATATTTAAAGTTTCAAACACTGTTTGATCATACCTCATACATTGAATATATCAACTATTATGGTGCAGAGGTAGTACATTTTATTGGACAGAAAATATTGATCTGCTTAACACTTGGATACCAAAATGGAACCTACATTTTGTATAGATAAATTAAATGAGCAACAAAGATAAGGATATATAAGCCTAAACAGATCTGAAAATACCAATGAAGTCTTTTCTTTCAATAATAAAGCCAGAATGTGGAATTCACATGAAACTATTTAATCCATAAATTGTGAGTGATTGTTATGGATTAACGAGTTTCACTGAGAAATAGTTAATGAAAAAAATCTGAAGCAAAAGACATTAAGGTAATTGAGAATTGATTTCTATGGCTCTTTCTTAAACTGATCACAACTAAAGATGTTTTATTGAAAGAAATTATCTTCATCCTTTAAAATTTGTATATTGATTGCATTAAACTGATTTAACTAAAGAAACTAAAAACTGATGAATTTTCAATTTTACAACCTCCACTGATATTTTATACTCTCAGATTATATATATAATTCAAATAAGAAAATTTCACATAAAAATTGATTGATGTTATTATTGCAAAACAGGGTCTAAAACCTAAAAAATGTTATGATTATGAAAACTTGAAGAAAAAATACATATATAAATTTGGGACAATTCAAATAGAGAAGAATAAATATGGAATTAGTCAGATGGTAAATGACACAGGAGAAATTAACAAGTCTACACTTTGATATCAATTCACTTCTTTTGTTTCACAATTTTTCAATACGTTCTTGAATGCATAATTTTTTTTAGAAACCATATGCAGCTATTTTCACCTCCTTTCAATCAAAGAGATTTATTCAAATATAACTGTGTACAAATTATGCATATTAAAAATAGCTACTTGAAGCTATAGTTTTGCTACTTAAAACCATTTAAATGCTTGGAAATGTTTGCAGTTAGATAAGATTACTTGAAACTGTGTGCAAACAAATAGTTATTATTAAGTAGTAATATACAAATTATTATTAGTTATATACACATTATTAATTATTACAAATAAAGATTGTAATATTATTATTATTATTATTATATTATTATTATTAAAATATAACATTGCATTTTTATTTGTATTAAAATATAACATTGCATATAACATCATTTGATTGTATTATTATTAGTAGTAATATACACATTATTATTTATAAGTAGTAATAGTAACTTATTATTAAGTAATAATAGCAACTTTAAACCATATAATTGTGTATAGATTATTAGAATTAAAAATACTTCATAACATGTAATTGTTCTTTTTCTTTTGTTTAATTGTATGTCAACCTTTTTGGGTCATTTAATGCCAAAGCATTCCTTGTAGAAGAACACCTGTGATACATTTTAACCCATATCTGGGGAGATAGAGAGGAGACATCATAATTAATATTGAAATACTGGTGACTGATTATAAATTTGTATTGTTTTAGATTGACTGATTTTAATGGCATATCAACCTGTCTAGGGTTATTCTATGCCTAAAGGCTAGGAAATTGCATACATTGTACATTTATATTAGCATTTCTGTGTGGTTTTTTCAGAGTTTTTGTATATGGTTATATGATATCAAGTATTCCTAATACAAATAATTCTAAACATCTATTTGCCCCATTGGAGGGACCCTAAAATACTATCATTCCAAGTCAAAATGGACTTAGGAATATTGGCAATGAAGGGGTACTACACACTCCCCAAAGTTCCAAAACTAGAATTCAAATATTCCTAATACAAATAATTTTTAAACATCTATTTGCCCCATTAGTGGGACCCTAAAATCCTATGTGAACCCAGAAATATTGGCAATGAAGGGGTACTCCACATGACCCAAAGTTCTGGTTTTGCCACCAGATGAAGTTGTAGATATTAAATATGCAATAAAATAATGTGAAAAGAATAAAATAGATAAATGCAAAATTAAGTTTCCCAGGGGGCCTCTACAGCAAACAAAATTGGCATATGCCTAAAAAGAGGGGCTTCCTAGTGCCAAGGAGAAACACTTTCTCAGAAGCCTTCACTACCTCAGCTGAGAGAGACATATCTTTTTCTCTCGGCTGCTAGTAGGGAATGCACATGCCGGCTGAGCCCTGAGGACTTAGCAGTGCATTGGGTCTCCTGCTAGTAGCAGCCTCTGCTGAATGTATCCACTGAACACAGAGATACATGACAGGCCCTCAAACTTACAATTTGCCAAAACTGATCCCTTGATATTCTTTAAACACCTTGACTTGGGGAGCATGACAATTTTTACTGGTCCAGGAAAACATTCTTTACTACAAAATGGTTATAAACCCCCAAAATAAAAATTGAGTTTAAAGATATCCTTGTCTTTTTCCTTCCGTCCTTAATTCCTTTACAACTTCAACAAATAAAAAGAAAATAACTAGTGAATGGAGTAAGAAGAAAAAGGAATCAGATACAAACCTCAGAATTTCTCAACAACAATTAACTTCTACTATGAAAAACCTTTATTGTGCCCCATAAAGTTTAGTGTCATATGCAGGACACCCCTTTTTTTTTTAGGCGGGTCTTACCCTTCTAAGCACTGCCAATAGGATACATTGTTTTAAAGAACTGATTCCACTTCATATAAATTATAATTTACCATTTTGTTGCTAATTCTATTAAAGGATAATTTACCATTTTGATGCTTATTCTATTAAAGGATGAAAGTTAAAAAACAAACAAAAAGAAACACTAGAAACAAAAATAAAATAAGTTAAATAAATAAAGAATGAAAGAAAACAAAAAAGTTTTTGTTAAAAAAACAAACAAGTAAAAATCATAATGAATCAATTATTTTTATTTCAAACAAAAGCAAAACAACAATATTAATCACAAACAATAACAACAGCCACAGGTAGAAAACTTGTGCTTTATTTTTCATGCATGGACACAAAATAAATGCAGAAAAAAAAACTGTAAATATTTAAAACAGGAATATTTTTATCAAATAAGGCAATATTGATTTGTTATTAATATGATATCTTAATGATTAATGTTTTTAAGTATCATATAATATCAATATTTTTGTTATATTTTATACTAATATGAGGGGATGTTGAAAAGTTCTCAGCCCTAATAAAAAAGGACCTTTCACTATAAATTTTTATTGAATATTTTTTGGAAGATTTAGAGAAATGTGAGAAACAGCGTGCAAAATGCATTGAAGTTTAGAATGAATACATAGGATAACATGATTCCAGGTTTGTAGAGTTTGGTAATAAATAACACCTAATAATATCTATTATGATAATATAATGTTCCACTAAAAATTATAAAATCCTGGTATCTTAAGTTTAGAAGAAACTTGACTTTTTATTAAAAAAATTGGTTTGAGTGTGTTTGTTTATAGATGAAGGCTTGGTGTTACCAACATGGTCTGCTACCCCGTCTCTTGTGGCCCTTACAGATGTACGAGATTGCGATATCTCGTGTTGAACGGATCCAACAGTTCAGCAACAAATACCTGCGTAAGTGGCTCGGAGTTCCTCCTTGTTTTTCGAAAGTGGGTTTATATACCAATTCTGGAAACCTACAGCTCCCAATATCATCACTGGTTGAAGAATTCAAAATTGGGAAAGTACGCCTTCACATGATGATGAAGGACTCAGCCGACGAGATCATTCGGAAGGCGTATCCAGAAATAAAATCAGGTACGAAGTGGTCGGCCGTTAAAACCGCCCAGGAGGCGGAATGCAGCCTACGAATCAAAGACATCATAGGCGTCACTCAAACCAATCGTGCTGGGTTGGGTAGCACGAGCAAAAAGGTATTCTTCAAAATGGACCCAAAAGGAAAAAGAGACATGGTGAGCGAAGAAGTCAGGATGTTTGAGGAAGAGCAAAGAAAAGCCAGTGCTGTTACTCAGGCCAAACAGTGTGCTTGGACAAAATGGAATGATATCGAACCAATTAAATTATCGTGGAAATCCTTAATTGCAATGGAACCACTGGCGATATCATTCCTTCTTCGCTCTACTTATGATCTCTTACCAAATGCGACCAACCTAAAATTATGGGGATATACCAATTCGGACCTGTGCTCGTCGTGTAAAAGTGATCGGGGTACTTTGCGCCACGTCTTATCTGCATGTCCACACTCACTTCAAATGTACACATGGCGTCATAACAAGGTATTAGAAGTGATAATAGAATTGTTAAGAACACAATGCGAGACAGCAAATCAGCAATCCATAACAGCCAAGGAACCCATAATTCAGTTTCTCAAGGAAGGTGAATGTCCTGTGAGGAAACAAAAAAATCCTAACATGAAGCTACTGACCGGAGCTAGTGACTGGAAAGTTTCAGCAGATCTCAAGACATCTCTACAATTTCCAGTTCACATTATTCAAACGGAAAAGCGGCCGGACATTGTAGCATGGTCCGATTCAAAGAAGAGTGTCCTCCTCATAGAATTGACTGTCCCTTGGGAAGAAAACCGGGAGGAAGCACACGAGCGGAAGAAAAACCGCTACGAGTCACTGCGTGCCGACTGCGTGGAAAAGGGTTGGATATGCCATGTGATTCCTATTGAGGTTGGTTGTCGTGGTTTTATAGGACACTCAGTCATTTCGTTTCTTTCAAAAATAGGAATCACTGGCCGCAGTTTGAAAGTTGCCTCGAATCGTCTTCAGAACACGGCGCAATATGCATCAAGTTGGATTTGGTCGAAAGCGAGAAAGTTTTCAGCATGAAGGTAATACACGAGGAATCACCTTTCCCGTGTGATTACGTAAGAAACGGTTACTGTAAACGCGTAATAACATCAACCGCCGAAAGTAAACGCGTTTTTTTAAATCACAAACTGAACTCAGAAAATGAAGATTAACGTCCAATGTAGTCTCTGCAATTAATGGATCTGGCATATATATATATATATATATATATGATTCTCTTAATACCCTGTCCGGTGGCAAAAGCTGCTTGGTAGCGCCAGGGGTGGCAGTACCGCCTTGAGCTACCGAAACTGTGTTATCACCCCTGGATGGCGGCTGATGAGGATATGGTATAGCACGTGCTTTCACACGTTGTATGATGAAAATTTGAATACCAAGACTCTCTGGAAAGCAAGATGACTCTTTGGAAAGACAAGGTGACTCTCCAGAAAGTTGGAGTGACGTCCTGGAAAGACAGGATTACAACAAATATGAATAAGACAATTAAAGGAAAATGCCCTCAGGGTGTCTGTAGCGGGGAGGGAGAATATATCACCCACCATACTTGCTCTAACGGTAACGAACTGGATATGGACCCGGCTACAACGTGTGATTGCGGCAAAGAATTCAACAGCTTGCGAGGGTTACGAATCCACAAGGCACGCTGGTGCAAACAACGTAATTCTCCTGCAGGAGAATGTAAATCGATTGATGGGCTTATGAACCAGGAATACCCCCACAGTGTTCAAGGGCCCATTGTTAAGCGACAGCGTCCTGGAGACATTCCTCACAAGCCAAGAATTCAGTGGCCCAAGGGTAATCAGACAGCTACTTGGACAAACTTAGACCAGGAGCTTTCTTTTTTGCTCAACACCCATCTTAAGGGCCCCATTGATCATCAATTGTCATCTTTTTGTAGAGTTATATATGACGTTTGTCTGGAATGGTTTGGTGCAGTAACGAATAAAAAGGATAAAACCGAAGGAAAACGACCAAATAGACGACAGATACAGAAAGGAAAGCTAAGATCGGAACAGAGAATGCTGAAGCGCCGATTAAAAGAAGCCCCGATTCATGAGAGGCCGGAACTTCAGAATATCTTAAATGATATTAAAAAAAGGATTTTGGTGATCTCCAGAGCTGAAAATCAGAGAAAACATCGAAAGAAAAAGCGTCAGGCTCGGAGAGCATTCTACTCAAATCCATACGCGTTCGCAAAAAAGCTTTTCGTGGAATCAAAGAGTGGCAAGCTTGATGTACCGAAGGAGGAACTCGAGAATCATTTGAAGATGACATACTCAGATGATTTAAACGGTATCCCAATACCTCATCTAAGAGATTTACCAAAACCCCAAGAGCCAACGGTAATGTTTGATGATAGCGGGATAAAACCAAAAGAAGTTCGAGATTTCGTCCATAAGGCCCGCGCAGGTAGTGCCCCGGGCTTGAATGGGATATCGTACAAGTTATATAAAAACTGCCCACGTGTCCTCAGGAAACTCACTATCCTCCTTCAGCAGGCTTGGAAGAAGGCTATTGTACCACAGGAATGGTGTCTGGCCGATGGTATTTGGATACCAAAGGAAATGCAGTCAAAAGGTATCACAAATTTTCGCCCTATATCCCTCCTAAATGTAGAAGGGAAAATATTTTTTGGAGTTCTTGCTCGTCGTATGACAACCTTTCTGATGAGCAATCATTATATAAATACATCTGTCCAGAAGGCTGGGATACCTGGCTTCCCCGGATGTCTGGAACATTCACAAATGATATGGAACTCAATACTCTCAGCTAGAAGGGACAAAACAGAACTACATGTGATCTGGCTTGATCTTGCTAATGCGTACGGTTCAGTTCCACACCACTTAATCCGAATGGCCCTCGAATTTTTCAACTTCCCTAGAAAGGTTGAGGAAATCATAATGAAATACTTCAATTCAGCTTTCATGAAATTTACCGTTAAAAACTATACCACCAAGTGGCAGGCACTTGAGATTGGCATCATGATGGGCTGTGTGATTTCCCCACTTCTTTTCGTTCTAGCCATGGAACTCATTTTACGAGGTGCAGCAAATACGTCGGAAGGAGTAATGAAAAATGATCATCTGACTCTTCCTCCTTCCAGAGCTTTTATGGACGACATCACCATTCTCGTCCCATCCCAAATCTCTGCCAAATGTTTACTACAAAGGTATTATGACCTTTTCACATGGGCGAGAATGAAGGCTAAGCCAAAGAAAAGTCGAAGCCTATCGTTAGTCGGAGGATCTGTCAGGGAGATCCATTTCAAAATTGGGGGTGATAAGATCCCAACAGTCAGGGAGGAGCCGGTAAAGAGTCTCGGACGTCTTTATTCAATCCCACTGACTGATCGTCATAGGGGTACAGAGGTCCAGAAAATAGCTTTGAGGGGACTAAGATCAATTGATAAAACTTGTTTACCCGGAAGGATGAAGGCTTGGTGTTACCAACATGGTCTGCTACCCCGTCTCTTGTGGCCCTTACAGATGTACGAGATTGCGATATCTCGTGTTGAACGGATCCAACAGTTCAGCAACAAATACCTGCGTAAGTGGCTCGGAGTTCCTCCTTGTTTTTCGAAAGTGGGTTTATATACCAATTCTGGAAACCTACAGCTCCCAATATCATCACTGGTTGAAGAATTCAAAATTGGGAAAGTACGCCTTCACATGATGATGAAGGACTCAGCCGACGAGATCATTCGGAAGGCGTATCCAGAAATAAAATCAGGTACGAAGTGGTCGGCCGTTAAAACCGCCCAGGAGGCGGAATGCAGCCTACGAATCAAAGACATCATAGGCGTCACTCAAACCAATCGTGCTGGGTTGGGTAGCACGAGCAAAAAGGTATTCTTCAAAATGGACCCAAAAGGAAAAAGAGACATGGTGAGCGAAGAAGTCAGGATGTTTGAGGAAGAGCAAAGAAAAGCCAGTGCTGTTACTCAGGCCAAACAGTGTGCTTGGACAAAATGGAATGATATCGAACCAATTAAATTATCGTGGAAATCCTTAATTGCAATGGAACCACTGGCGATATCATTCCTTCTTCGCTCTACTTATGATCTCTTACCAAATGCGACCAACCTAAAATTATGGGGATATACCAATTCGGACCTGTGCTCGTCGTGTAAAAGTGATCGGGGTACTTTGCGCCACGTCTTATCTGCATGTCCACACTCACTTCAAATGTACACATGGCGTCATAACAAGGTATTAGAAGTGATAATAGAATTGTTAAGAACACAATGCGAGACAGCAAATCAGCAATCCATAACAGCCAAGGAACCCATAATTCAGTTTCTCAAGGAAGGTGAATGTCCTGTGAGGAAACAAAAAAATCCTAACATGAAGCTACTGACCGGAGCTAGTGACTGGAAAGTTTCAGCAGATCTCAAGACATCTCTACAATTTCCAGTTCACATTATTCAAACGGAAAAGCGGCCGGACATTGTAGCATGGTCCGATTCAAAGAAGAGTGTCCTCCTCATAGAATTGACTGTCCCTTGGGAAGAAAACCGGGAGGAAGCACACGAGCGGAAGAAAAACCGCTACGAGTCACTGCGTGCCGACTGCGTGGAAAAGGGTTGGATATGCCATGTGATTCCTATTGAGGTTGGTTGTCGTGGTTTTATAGGACACTCAGTCATTTCGTTTCTTTCAAAAATAGGAATCACTGGCCGCAGTTTGAAAGTTGCCTCGAATCGTCTTCAGAACACGGCGCAATATGCATCAAGTTGGATTTGGTCGAAAGCGAGAAAGTTTTCAGCATGAAGGTAATACACGAGGAATCACCTTTCCCGTGTGATTACGTAAGAAACGGTTACTGTAAACGCGTAATAACATCAACCGCCGAAAGTAAACGCGTTTTTTTAAATCACAAACTGAACTCAGAAAATGAAGATTAACGTCCAATGTAGTCTCTGCAATTAATGGATCTGGCATATATATATATATATATATATATGATTCTCTTAATACCCTGTCCGGTGGCAAAAGCTGCTTGGTAGCGCCAGGGGTGGCAGTACCGCCTTGAGCTACCGAAACTGTGTTATCACCCCTGGATGGCGGCTGATGAGGATATGGTATAGCACGTGCTTTCACACGTTGTATGATGAAAAAAAAAAAAAAAAAAAAAAAAATTAGACAATACTGTACTAATTGTACTCAACATTAGTTAAGCAGAACAGAACAAGCAGAAAGCAATGTTGAATTAAAAATGGCCCACCTAGGGCAACTGTACCTTAGCTGCCTTTAAAGTATCCCCCCAGCATACCCACCCATTTATACCAGCATCCTGTCTACTTTTCAAAATATTCTGTGTTCAAATATCGAGTCCTCTAATCACTAAGTGTTGGAATTCTGCAGATATTCACAGCTTCAGTATTTAAGTTAAACAGGCATTTAAACAACTCCCTATAATGTTAGGATGTGAAACAAGATCATTTTAAAGTGAAAATGCTGTAGGAAGAAAGCTTCCAAGGAAAAGTGGTTTAAAAAAAATAGTTCAGTTCTTTTGGTATTTACCTTAAGATGCATCTCAGGTGGCAAGCAATAAACCCTAATCAAAAGAGCAGGTGCTGTGTGCTGCCCCCCCCGAAACTAAGCTGTTTCATTCCTTTGGTATTCATACCAAGTGGTTCAAGTTAAA
The DNA here is from genome assembly GCA_963585895.1 of Sepioteuthis lessoniana. Lineage (NCBI taxonomy): Eukaryota > Metazoa > Mollusca > Cephalopoda > Myopsida > Loliginidae > Sepioteuthis > Sepioteuthis lessoniana. The sequence goes on along the minus strand of OY757911.1, from coordinate 89,487,080 downwards.
CTGCTTTTATACATCAAATTATGATGCTTATATACCTATAGTTTTAATCTTGAGTATCCATGATTGGTCAATGGCCTAGTACTACAATTTTTATGCAAATTAGTTAACAGTCTGCAAGGTCCTCACAGCTGCCTTTTCACAATCTTAATCTTATCTATAGTCCAAAATCTCCTTTTTAACAACAATTTTAGCTCTGAGAAAAAAACAGAAATTACAGAAACTGAATCTGAATTATAAGGAATGAGCAGGAGCTGATAGATTTGGTGATATAATATTTAGCAAAAAATAATCTTGCACAAGGATGCAATAATAATACAGAACACAAGATTGCTCAATGACACACTGTTGACAGAGAAACTCCATAGGTAAGTGCCTATTCACACATGTACATTAAGGTCCCTCCGATTTGTTTGGTTCAGTTTGGCATATCAACCTCTGTGGGTTATTAAATGCCAAAGCTAACCTTGTAGAGAAACAGCAGTGGTATTATTTAATCCATAGCTATGAAGATAAGGGGTTTCATGTCTTTTTCAAGAGTAGTAGTCTAAAAGTAAACCCACTTACTACAATGTTGCAGTTCAACACGTTAACCACAATGCCACTTCTGGTTGGTTGTCAAAGCTGTGCAATGGATTTTCAAAATATTCAAAAATAGCATTTTTTGGACATACCTCATATAAATCAATGCTAGGTAAACTGATAGATGATATTGAAAGATACATTTGTATAGGGTTTTTTTTCAAATCAATAACTAGAATATAGGTATGTCATTTGAATAATAGAATATATAGATAACAGCTGAGAACATCTGTTTTATCTTATAATTAAGCAAAATGCATGTGAAATTACCATTTAACTTCTTTGTTAGATATTGGCAACACATTAAGATAAAAACTGCTTTACATTAATTGTTTATACAGAAGTGGTTAACATAGGAGAAGCTATTCTCTACCACATTACACATAATTACCAGGATGGTAAATTATATCTGAAAGTGAACTAAATTCCAGATGTTTGTATTTTACTTTCAACAGCTGGAATTCTCAGATAGTCACCCTAATGCTAACTAAGAGCAATGCAATTTAACATTTTTTTAAATAGTGCAGGAATAGATAATGCATAAAAAAATACAGGTAGATACAGTCACAACTATAGACCAAGAAAAATTTAATAGTAAAGACAAACAATGGGAAGCGAAACAAATTATATGAAAGAGCTAATGCAGTGAATGTGTAATACTGGACAAGATTTAAAAAAAAAAGAGAGTAAAATGAATGAATATGCAGTGGTGAAACAACAGCAATAAGATTAAATGCAAAAAAAAAAAAGAGAGAGATGGGGGAGAAAGAGAAAGAGTAACACATCAATTTGGTTAACGCATCTTAATTCATGCTAACATATTTTTTCTTAAGATTTCACTAAAGTTCAGATTTGCCAAAATAAAAGTGTCCTTTTTTTAAATTGAGAAATCAAACAACCACAAAAGATAACTTAATTTGAGACTACCAATTTATCTTGCATATAAGTTCATACCAGATTATGATTAAAAGTATTTTCTTTCAACTGCTTCAATTTGCTGTCTGGTATGCACTTCAGTAACAATATTTTAGATATTTACAAATGAAAATCTAAAGAACAATGTAGATTAAAAATATCTTTTTCTAAAATAAAAGTTTATGCCATATGAAAGCTTATATATAATGATGTAAAAGTCTATGAAATTCATACCTAACATTTTCTTTTCATTCCAGAATGAAGACCATTCCAATAAAACAATCGATAGAAAATACTGCCATGTAAAAGAACAAGAGTATAATTGTCACTAATACAGTAAAACGATTTACAAACAATAATAAAATCTGTATAATGAGATTATTTTTAATCTTTTAGTTATCATTTCAAACTGTGAAAAATGTTACAAGATATCAGGATTCAAAGTGAAATGAAGCATAACCCAAGTAATTCTAAAGTATACTTGTCTGAAAAATAAATTAATAGAATTAAAGATAAATAAATAGAGAGGAGAAGCATATTTTTGATTATTATAATTCTATATTATAATTTTGATGAACTAATTTTCAAGATTATTATAATCTGCCATAGACTGTTCTATGAACATCAATAGAATATAAGGAATCAAAATGGTTTTACACTAAAAAGGCAAGAAGCAGATGAAAATCTAGCAAAAACTATTACCGATGCAGTCTACACAGATGATCCAGTGCTTCTTGCAAAAACACCAGCTCAAGCTGAGTCTCTATTGCATAGCTTGGAGCAAACAGCAAGAGACATTGGTCTTTATGTGAACACAGATAAAACAGAGTTCATGTATTTTAATGCAGATAGTGCCATCTCATTAAATGGTAAGCCTATAAAATTATGACCAATTCACATACCTCAGTAGCAATATCTCATCTACTGAAAGCAATGTCAACATACACATTGATAAAGCACAGATTGCTATTGATAGGTTTATGACCATATGGAAATCTGATCTCTTGGATAAAATAAAATAGGAATTCTTTCGAGTTGTAACTGTGTCAGTACTACTGTATGTATGTACAACTTGGATTTTAACGAAACACCAGTAGAAAAAGTTAAATGGGAACTACACAAGGATACTGCATGCTGTTTTGAACAGATCCTGGAAGCAGTATCCCACAAAACAGCAGCTGTATAGCTACTTACCTCCAATATCACAAACCTTCAAAGTAAGATGAGCCAGCCATGTTGGGCATTGCTGGAGAAGTAAAGATGAATTCATAAGCAATGTTTCCAATGGACTCTTACACATAGACACACCAGTTGGCTGACCAGCAAAAACTAACATTTGTCAGCTCTGTTGGTCACTGGATGCTATCTAGAAGACTTACTAAGAGCAATGGCAGATAGGGGCAGATAGTACAAGAGAGTCAAAGGAATCCATGCTGTCAGCATGTTTTGATGATAACATTTTTAAAGAAACATTAATTAATTTTTCATTTTTTAACTAAAAAATATTTTATAGGCATTACATTATCCCTTAGTTTTTACCAAATAAAAAGAATATGTCATTATAGGGAGATAGGATCCAAGAACTGCCCATCAGATGAAATCCATGGATTATATTGAATCATGTTCTAAAGTTTTCACAGAGAAATCAACATCAACATTTATGGTTTCTCTCTGTAATTTCAGAATTATCTGAGCCCTATCACTGACTTTATCTCCTGTAGAGGAGTAAAACCCTCTCCCCCAAAAGGAGTACCCTGTGTATGACACTGAACTGCATCTAATGGTGAGGATTCAGTTCTGGAGATCTGGGAAGTATGGAGTACCCCTTTTTATTGCTATTACTCTACTGTCCACATTGACTCAAATTGGGAGAATCTGTTAGGGTCTCATTTATGGGTCAAATAGATCTATCTAAAAATTAGTCATATTCGCATGTACCATGCACAAAAAAAAACTCTTAAGAAACAACAACACAAAAATGTAAATATAAACATACAATGAATGCAATTCTCTCACTTCTAGGCATAAAATAACCTGAGATGGGTTGTCATGCTATTAAAATCAATCCGAATCAGAATTACATGCAATGCTACTTTTGCATTTTGGTGCCATTATAGATAAAATATTCAGTTATTAAATTTAAAACAAGTCAAACAATAGTACTTCAATATTGCAAATGATAAAGTGCTATCTTATACACTGTAGGCCCATTTGCTGATAAGGATGCATCCCCAACAATAAAAAATATATTTGATTTGCCTAGTAAGTAAAAATGAATGAAATACAAAAAACATTTTAATAGTTAAAAATTTTTTGTATTCTTTTGTTGATTCAAACTTTTTCCATCAGGATCCGATGACTCTTTTGAGATCATTTAAATTGTTTTTTTTTTTCTCTTTATTTTCAAAATATTATTAATATTATTATTATTATTAACAACTTATATCTATGTATACTGGCTCATTGGCCTAGTGGGTAGAGTGTTCGCCAATGGTCCGGAAGACCTGGGTTCAATCCCAGGTCGCGTCATACCAAAGACTTTTAAAATGGTACTTGATACCCCCTTGCTTAACACTCAGCAATATAAGGTACGTATCAAGGGTAAAATGGAGCAATCGAGGGAAAGGAGTACTGCTCTCCCCTACACCTTGAAAAGGGAGCCTTTTGGTCACCCTCGACTATGGTCACTAACTTTTTTTATATCTATGTATACATTGGGAAAGGTATGCATCCAACTACTCTCACTCCAGCTATGGATAAATAGCAGGGTAGAGTGAGATCTTTAAACTTAGTATATCAACCAGTCTAGAAGAAGAAGGATTTTTTTTTAAATTCAACATTGAAATCAAGCCAGGATTAGAAATAAAAATCACCAAATTTTAGTAGCAATGATCCTGTTCAGTACTTAAATAGGTACCCAGTTAGAAATAGCAGGTTCTGTAAGTAACCTGAGGCTAGTTTGTTGGACAAAGTAAAGTTTGGTAAATTCTATGAATTTAAAAAAAGAAAAAGAATGAATATTAATAAAAGAGTCACTTTAATTGTATATATTTATATAAGACAAAAATGGCAATCAGTTTTGTATTATAATAAAGATACGAAATGATCCTCAAGTTTTTACCAGTTTCTATCAATACACAATTTCTATATTAACATTTATATTAAAATTAGAGTTTCCAATCGATGTTGAATTATCATTGTTTTTGATGTGGAGTTACCTGCCTTTAACTGCAAATACTTTTTTTTTCTTTTTGGGTAAGGAAGAACACAGATACTGATTGGCCAGTGCTGCTGGTTTGTTTTTGTTTTATTGATTCGTACTCAGTTGTCATTTACACTTGGTTTACATTTACAAACAAATCAGACAAGTTACTTTCATTAATTTTGATTAAATAAGTAAACATGTAGGAATTAATCAACTGTATTGATTTTGCAATTTTTATTCTTTGTTTATACAAGTGGGAGGTAGCATCAGTACAATACCAAACTTCATCTCTATTTTAAACATATCAACTAAAAGTGAAGATCAGTTTCAAGTTTCACTTGAAGAATTTCTTTCTGAGAACAGTTGTAATGTAGAACAAACTCTCCTGTGATTGTTTGCCAACAGTATATGACCTTGGGCTCTTTAAGTGCAAGGTCAATAAGTATCTTATTAGCCCTTAAATGCCAGTCACCACCGACCCTCATCTATAGATTTATATTTCCATCTTCACCCATTACCTATTCTACAATCACCCATTACCTATTCTACAATGATCCTTTCTATTCAATCATTACATCACATCATAACCTAATCTTAATTTAAAAAATGAATACATATGTAGAGAAGAGGAAAATCTCGTATTTTGGTTTGGCGCGCAAATTTATTTCAACACTTAATTTCACTCAATCAGGATGACTTATCCTATTCAGCCCGGACCTTCATTTCCGGCTTGCAAAACGGGTGAGCAGCCAAACCCACTCTCTTTGGCTTGAGACGGTGACCAGAACAGATGTTCCTCTGGCCGTCCCTACTTAGTGATGCTTGTTAGCTAGACAAGCCGCCCAGTGTGGACATCTCACTGCAGCTCTAACAGCAGCAGCAACAACATGGACACTCAACGAGGGAACCATCTAATTTATGTTCAACTGGGATTCCTCATAGGAAATCCATAAATTAGATGGTTCCCTCGTTGAGTGTCCATGTTGTTACTGCTGGCGTTGCTATGTTAAAAAGCATTGCTAAGTAGGGACTGCCAGAGGAACGTCTGTTCTGGTCGCCGTCTCAAGCCAAAGAGAGTGGGTTTGGCCACTCACCCGTTTTGCAAGCCAGAAATGAAGGTCCGGGCTGAATAGGATAAGTCATCCTGATTGGGTGAAATTAAGTGTTGAAATAAATTTGCGCGCCAAACCAAAATACAAGATTTTCCTCTTCTCTACACATATAATGATAGTAATAACAACAATAACAAAAGATCTTGCCACCAACTGGATTTTGCCATTCCAGTGAACCATAGAATGAAAATAAAAGAAACTGAATTGATAGACAAATACATGGACTTTGTCAGAGAACTAAAAAAACTGTGGAACATAAGAGTGACAGTGATACCAATTGTAGTTGGTGTGCTTGGAACAGTCTTCAAAGGCTTAGACAAAAGCCTGGAAAAATTGGCAATCAGGGGAAGGATTGAGACCACCTAGACCACAGCACTGTTATGAATACTCAGAAGAGTCCTGGAAACCTGAGGAGACTTATTGTCACTCAGACTCTAGTGAAGGACAACCAGATGACACTGGAGTAAAAATCTTGCAAAAATAAATAAATAAATAAATAAAATGATGATGATGATGATGATGATATTTTTTATTGTATTTTTAAAATAATTTTACAATGATTTTTGCAAAGAGCTTTAAAGAAAACTTATCATCAGGGTTCTGTACAATTAATATTTCAAAGAATTATCTTTATCAAAATAAACACTAATTGAACCTAATTATATTAAATGTAATCAAATACATCAACTCAACTTGCAGTCAAACTATGAACACTGAAACTATCTTCAACCATATTTGCCTTCTGCATTCATATGAAGATGATAATAAAAAGTAAAATACACTGTGTCATCAAAGTATATGTATTAATACTTTATGTGCTCATGTATAGGTTAAATTTTTGAAGACCAAATTTTTAGGTAAAAAGTGGTGTTGACCTATACATGAGTAATAATTTTGTAAGGTTAAAATTCAAATATAATAGGAAGGGCAAGGAGCAATCTTCATTTCAAAAACTAATTCAGTAAACTGATAATTTTATTGTCTCAGTACAACTTATGTGATCATGATTCCATAATTTTTTCTGCATAATTTATTGATTCTATAACTTTTTCCCTCTACTTTATGTTGAAAAAAATCTTGATTATTAATTAAAACAAAATAATTTTAATTTTAATTTGAGGTATGTTCCATGAAGCCAGAAAATTTGTCTATCAAATAAAATAGGTTTTTTCTCAGATTTGTGGGTCCATATTTTTTGCCAGTATATGGAGTATTTACACACTCACACCCAAATGTTGAAGTAACCTCCAAATTAAGTCTATTAATAATCAATATTTGATTAGTAAAAAATATAGATCAATTGTTAATTACCTACATGTATGACTTTAGAAATTACCTACATTCCAAAGAATTGACGAGCAAATATACTTACATGCTCATGATTAATTATGTATATTGTATATAAACAAGCTTCCTTTAATGTAACTGACTTCCTAAAAATAAGAATCTTTTTCTCATCTTTCCAAGGGTTGTTTAGATTATTGAACTCATTCATGAGTTCAATAGTCTGAACAAATTTTGAAATAATAATGATTCATCTCAAAATTACAAAAAGTATTCTTCCTGTTGCGTTCTGGTTAGTGAATGCTTGTAATATTAAATAAAGGACAAACCATGATATGAGAGGAAATTGAGATATATTCTCAGGAAAAAGTATATACAAAAGAGAGACTATTTGTAGACAAGAACATAGGATTAGTGAATACAGAATAAAGATATAGTCCAACGATAGTATTGGCTTCCGTTATTACGGTAGTAAGTAAGGTGATCTAGTGTGATCTCCAGTCTCCAACGCTCTAATACTATTCCTATAAGAAGCTACTCTTCCCCTTCTAGTCTGCCCTGGTATTAGTAGTTACCCAACACATCCTATCTTCCAAAACAGCTTTGCAAAGAACACTTGTCGGATAGCCCAATAGGTTTACCAAAAACTATTTACATTGAGTATGTTCTACTGTCCTCAGCAGTATTATTCATAAGTCTTTCCTATACAAGTTTACACAACATGAAAAAAATAAAAGATGTACTAAATGAGATTACACACACACACACACACACATGTATATATACATATATATATATATATATATATAGAGAGAGAGAGAGAGAGAGAAAGAGGGAGGATGTATCTATCCAACCCCACTACCACAGGTAGGATGTAATACAAGACCAATTTTCAAGTGGAGTAAAATTGCTTTGAATTCAAAGTTTTCCATCTCTTAGACTGGTTGCTTAACCAAGGCTAAAGAACCGAGCCTGCCCGACTATTTAATTGTAGATGGTGTGGGGAGAAGAGATGAATTCATACATTTTCCAAGAGTATTAGTGCAAAGTGAAATGCAAACAGCCCCAGCAGGGATTTGAATTTGCATCACCAATTCCATCTCTTGTGATGATAACCATTATACTAACCACATTTTTAAAATATATATACAGGAGTTGCTGAGAAGTTCTCAGCCTACCAAGATGATTTGTTCCTAAAGACATATCTTATAGCTGCACTGATATGCATGAAATATAAGCTATTTCACAAATTCACCTTTCAGTTCAACAAGGTAATCATTTCTTCAACTATTTTCAAAGATTGCAAAAAAAACAAAGAAAAAACAGTTATTTTCTTGGTTAAACCCAGATATTCTCTCTCTCTCTATCTATCTCTCTCTCACACACACACACACACACACACACACATACACACTATAAGACAGGTTAAATAGATAGACCTGAGTTTAAATAGCATAGACATAAAGTCAATAGTGATTGGTGACTGCCAGTTTCTTGCCTATGTCTGTACTCTTTTAGCTTAGATCTACATATACTCCATCATTGATATTTAACACAGTTTCTTTAAAAATATAGCAAACCATATAACTATATGACTGAGAGAGAGAGAAAGAGAGGAGGGTTATATGGGTTGTTGGTACATTATACAGAAAAAATATTAGTAATGTAGATAATATATTCACTGTCCAGTTTATAAATTTTAAGACTTTATAGGAAATTTTTAAAGAAATTTTAAAACTATATATATATATATATATATATATATATATATATATATATATATATATATATATATATATATATATGTGGGTATGTGTATGCATAAAGTCTTAATTATTCATAATGACAAAATTGAGTAAAATGGTAAAGAATAGAATTCTAGTGAGGCGAGCAGCTATCAACCAAAGGAATTTGGTCGAGCAGAGCCAAGCAAGCATTTCTCTTATTATAATGTGACAGCTGACACACACTGAACCTGGCAGCCCTGAACCAAATTTACACACAAAATCATTTTGGTTTGCCTGCACTCAGATTTTAGGCTATTATGCTAACTGTAAGTAGAAGTCTTCATACATGCATCTAAAAATAAAGGCAACATTATAAGCCTGAAAACAACATAGCCAGGTTTGTTTTTAGGTATTTCTTTCTATTTTGAATCCTATTGATATTTCAAATGTCAATGTGAACAACATATATCCCAAAACCATTATTAAAATGTACATGGGATGTTGAAACTTGTTTTGGTTGACCCAAGAAGGAAATTACAGTGCTATAAAAAGTATATGCTACTCCACATATTAATCCCCCTCTTCAATAAACTTAGCATATTGATTCTCAAGTCTGTTTAACCTTTTAAAAGGAATTGAAAAAAAACAAACTCACATGCACACACACACATATATATATATATATATATATATATATATATATATATATATATATATGTATGCATCTAAGTATATATATATATATATATATATATATATGCACACATACACATTTAGATATCTACAGATATGTATGTATGCATCTATGTACAATATATATATATATATATATATATATATATATATATATATATATATATAAAACACACATACATACATAAATATGTACATACATGTACATATATCTATGGAAGGATAGGTAGATTTATATATAAATAAGTGTTCTTTGTTTGGTAATGCACAAAACATGATGCATTTTGTTCGTTTCTTTTTTTATTTATACGTAAGGAAAGCCCACTTAAATTTAAGGTGTGTTGTATAGGACAAATATGATATGAATGATTAAAAAAATAAAAGCTAACATTACTTACAAAGGCAAAAGCAGTTTTTAATTTCAAAACACTGATAAATATATAAGAGAAAGATGAAGAGAAATCTGGTGATATGTAAATATAAAGTAAAAAAAAAAAATTCTATGGATGTATTCTTCATATGAAATTTGCTAATGTTTCAGTTTTTACAACCATCTTCAAGGGAATGTAATTGATGTTTAATGTTTCAAATGAAAAAAAAAGGAAACAAAAAAAAAATTAAAAAATTCAAAGTACTTTTCAGCATTAATTTCAAACTAGACTGACATCATTTTTGTGTTTGAAAAGTTTTAAAAAATAACATCTTTGTTTATAGTTTAGAAATCATAACAAGAATATTGAATGTAAATATAATCAAGTTATATTCAATAAAATCTAATTCAAATAAAAAATATTGTAACTATTTAGAATTAATTTAACTAAAGAAGGAAATAAGTTGAAAGATCTTGGTCTTTGTTTGATTGTATTATAATTAGAAAGAATTTAAGAGTCAACAATCTTTCTGTGTTGTTTATTATGTATTTAGAATAACAGTTTGGAATTTTAAAAATTAAAACAATGTTTGGTTTCTAAATTTTGTTTGATTAAGACATTACAGAAATTACCTATTTTAAAATCTCAGATATGTTCATGAATTCATTTTTGATAATCCTAGAAGTTTGTATGGTGTAAATTTTGTTACACCTATTACAAGGGATAGCATATACATCAACTTCAGATGTAATTTGATTATTGTTCTTCTTATTATTAATTATGTTCTTAATTGTTTTACAAAAGTTTGTAACAGTTTGGATAATGAGTGTGTTTAGATATTTTTTGATGATTTGAATGTTTGAATTAGTTGGTAAAATAATATATCTATATTAGTAAAAGTTAGCGACCATAGTCGAGGGTGACCCGAAGGCTCCCTTTTCGATAGCTACTACACCAAGGTGTAGGGGAGGGCGCTACTCCATTCCCTGGATTGCTCCACTTTACCCTTGAACCGTACCTTATAATGCTGAGTGTTAAGCAAGGTGGTATCAAGTTCCATTTTTAAAGTCTTTGGTATGACTCGACCTGGGATTGAACCCAGGTCTCCCGGGCCATTGGCGAACACTCTAACCGCTGGGCCAATGTCCCGGTTATTTAAAAAAATGTTTGTTATCACTAGTGTTCATTTTTTGTTTGTGAATTTTAAAAGCTTTTATTTCAGCATGTTGTATAAAAGATTTGGGATATTGAAGGTGTTCATAGGAATTTTCAATAAAATTGAGCTCATCATTTAAAAATTTGGGGCCTCAAAGGCTAAGGGCTCTAAGGTAAAAAAAAATGAATATTCCTTTTTTATTTTGGTATTATGAAGTGTGTAAGAATGGATATGGTCAATCTTATTAATACTACTAATAAGAAAAACTATAACAACTTAAAAATTGGTATTAGTTTCAACAATACTGGCTGGTATAAGTTGCCACGACACAAGTATTGGTTGCCATGATACTACTATTGGAACCCTTTGAATCAGTTTGAAAAATAAATTTCATTTTGTTCACCTGAAATAAATTAGAAATTAAATTAACTTGTGATAAATTATCAGTACTCACATGACTTGAATAAGCCAAGGAATGGGTATGTTAGTGCTTAAGAAAAGCACTTGTTATTCTCTGATGAAGACAAAAAACAGTCTCAAAACATCAGAATAACTATTATCAACAGACTTCTAAAAAAGTTCAAGGCCACTTCAACAGTTTGAAATATTATTAAGATGTTTGTTAGGCATGTACCAGTCAAGAGCCTTCCATGAAAAAAAAGAAAAATCAATAAGAGAAATCTTTGAAGGTTGGTACAAATTGGAAAGAACACCATGTAGAACATCCAATGAGCTGACCTGGAACTATTTGAAGTCATGGTTAGAGTCAGATATACCACAATGCTGTAGAGTAAGACAAGAAGGCCATTATGAGTTAAAGACTTCAAAGCTAAAAAAAAACAACATAAAAAGAAACATGATTTTTGCTAAAGGGTACTTGGACAAACCAAAATCTTTTGAGGAAAATATTTTATAGAAAAACAAAGCTAAAATATACTTTTTTTGACAATGGACACCAATTATTTGTCTATTGGTGACAAATGAAACCCATAAAAAAGAATACTTATCTACATGTTAAGGGATCTATATTGTTGTTGAGTTACTTTGCTGCCTCTGATACTGGAGATCATGAAATAAGAGAATTACCAAGGAATTTTAGAGTGTAAGAAAACAAAGTTTAGATTGAAGGTAATAGGTTTTCCAGTATAAGGAAGACCCAAAGTAAACATCCAAAAGTACATGAGAAATATTGAAAAAGAAAAAAAAAGACTATTCTAAATTGGTCAGTGGTGAGTCCTGAACGTAATTACAGTGAAAATCTTTGGAGAAAGCTAAATTCAGCCATAAATAAAAAGAATTCTATAAACATTCTAGAGTTTGAACAGATTGCAAAGTTGAATTGACATAAACTATTGGCTGATTGGAACAAGAAGCTTATAGATATCTACAGGTTATGCAAAAAATTTGTTGGTGCCAATAATGGTGACAAAATGGGATATATATATATATATATATATATATATATATATATATATATATATATATATATATATATATATATATATGATTGTGGAGAATGAACTATTATAGTCTAACATCAATAGCATTTCATTAAAAAGTTAAAGCTACTTTAAATTACAAGATTAATTTTTATCCTTTTGTAATTGTTATAAGAGAATGATTTTGATACTATACTAAGTTGGGAGGATTTATAAAGAGTAGGAAGTGATCTGACATTTTAGACTGCTGATTGGTAGATAAAAATGACTAAATATTGTGAGGTTAAAAAGTTAGATTTGATCCACTGGTGCCAGGTAGGGGAAAACCATTACTACACTCTGAATAAAACCATCATTACTGGAAACATTCTAAATGAAAAAAGTGCTAACACAACACTCTGGAATCATGATAACTTTAAAAATAAATGTTGCAAAAAATAGTCTGAGAATGAAATCAAGGCAATTATCCTGAAACATAGTTGAAAATAAAATGGAAAATATTCAATGGAAGAAAAATTATTGATTTAAGGAATTTTATCAAACTTAAGGATAATGTATGGCCACCAAATTTTTTATAGTTACTGATGGGACCCCAAAAAATATTTAACATTTTTTTTTTGAATTGCAACTTTTCAGGTACAATTTACTATGTATGTATTTACCACTCTTCCACTACCATGAGCAAGATGTGACACAAGGTCAATTTTTAAATGGAGTTTTCTTTTTCCTAGACTGTTTACCAAACCAACACTAAAGAACCCTACTATTTACCAATTGCAGGGAAAACAGTAGGGTAGATTGAATGCCTTATATACTAAAATATTTTCTTTTTTTGGTTGCAACCAGTGCTGTAGAATCAGTATTTAAAGTTTTTAACTCCAATTCTGACAATAGAAACACAAGAATTGCTTCTGAATCTGATTCCATAACTCTGTTTATAATAATAGTAAAACAAGTAAAATCTAATGGAATCCTAAGTAGGAATTACAGTTAGTTGGAATTCAGAGTTTTTCCCTTTTCTTGACAAGTTGCCAAACCAAAGCTAAAGAACTCAGACTGCCCAACATAGATGTGTGTGGGAGGGGAGAAACAGATTCATGCCTTAGTACAAAGTGAAATGCAAACAGCCTTGTCTAGGAGTTGAACTTGGGTCATCAATTCCATTGCCTACAATAATGACTGTTATGCTAAGCATGTCTCAGTTTATAATATAAATGTTAAAAGTGAAATTTACTTTGTGTCCATCCGATCAGCTAATATGACTTCTTATGTTTTTGTTTTATTGCATAAAGAAGACATATTGTTAAAAAATATACAAACCAGGAACTAAATTCCTGACCTTTTTCCCATTAATTTTTTATGATGTGTTTTCCAGTAACCGAAAAATTCAAATTTAAAAATAGCCTTGTGTTTACATCTGCATCACAGGCAATGGCTATGAAGAGATAATAAACCTCTCAATGACATTTATCAAATGATAAATCCTCATAAAAACAGTTTGGTATTAATAGCTTAAAAAACATCAAACATTTAGGGCAGGTTTTCTACTAGTACATATAAATAATTTCAAATAAGAATATCCATTTAAATCTGCAAAATTGTATTTTGTGTGAAAAAAAAATCTGTTCTATAAAATGCTTATATTTATAATTATATATACATGTATGCATGCATATATTTATCCAATCCATCCTCCATGAGCAAGATGCAAGACAAGTTTAATTTTCTAAGTGGAGTACAGCTGGTTTGAATTGAGAGTTTTACTTTTGCTAGACTGGTTGTCATACCAAAGCTAAAATTCCCAGTGTGCCCAACATGTTTGTATGTGTATGCGCAATGTACTTTTACCAAGATATTTGAATAGATGCATTATATATTATCTGAGAAAGAAAGAGAGAAAGGCATTATATAGGTTTATATAAAATGTTTATACAAAACATATTTTATAGAAAACAAATATGTTTGTACAAATTTATATCTACTTTTGAGATTAAAACAAAACATGTAACCAGATTATAGTTAGCCCAGTCAGCTGGGGCAGTAGAATATGCTGACTGTATCTCTGCAGAGGGGTAAGACCCTCCACCAAGTATCCTGGATATGATGCTAAACAATTTGATCATGAAGCTCCAGTCCTGGTGCTCTGGGGAATGTGGCGGGCCCCTTCATTGCCATTGCTACCAGGTTCACTCTGTCCCAGAGTGGGAGCACCTGATAGGGTCCAATTTATGGGTCAAATAGAACTATCTGACATTTAAACTGTATGCAAACAAATGATTTATGTTAAATTGAAGTGTTTAAAATAGAACTTTGACCATTTAACTGTGTATAAACAAATGACTGTCAAATTGAATTGTTAGGTTTGAATTTAGAGTTTTCCTTCTCCTAGACTGGTTGCCTAACTAAGGCTGAAAAACCCAGTCTGCCCTACAATTTGCCCATAGTTGGAAGGAGAATAATTGGATTGATACCTTTCCCAATGTGTGCATGTATGTATGTGTGTTTAAATGTGCACTTTTATATTTTATACATAAGGTACACCTATGTGTTTGGTTTGATTTGGTTTGATGACATATTAAAGATTGTAGGTTATTTTATGTCAAATCTTGTTTTTACATAAATTAAATATATGATTTGTAAACACATTTTGTAGATAAACACAGTTAAATGTTCAAACAGTTCTATTTCAAACAATTCAATTTACTATAAGTCAACAAAGTTAAACAGTTCCAAGTATTGCTATGCATAACTCACAATTCAATCAAACATTTGTTTACACACAGTTAAACAATCAAACAGTTCTATTTCAAACAATTCAGTTTAGCATTTGTCATTTGTTTGCACTCAGTTTAAATGTCAAACAGTTCTATTTGACCCATAGATAGGACCTTATCAGGTGTTACCTCTCCAGGTCAGAGTGGACCTGGGAGTGATAGCAATGATGGGATACTCCATATTCCCCAAAGCTACAGCATTACTGAAGCCTCATCATCAGATAGTTTAGTGTCATATCCAGAACACTTGTTGGTGTGTGGGGGTCTTACCTCTCTTCAGAGATGCAGTTGGTGTATTCTATTGCCCTAGCTGACTGGGTTACCTGTGTGTGTGAGTGTGTGAGTGTGTTTAATATTTTTGTACCTGTTTCTGAAGAGCAGTACTCAAATATTTGTAATGCACTTTGGCATCAATTTAACAAAGTTTATATTTAGTTTATATTTGTCTTAATTAGTTCCTCTACTCAAATCCGCTGAATTTCGACTACTTTTAAAGAGTTACTATTTGTGCAGTAGGAGAGAGAGAGAGAGAGAGAGAGAGAGAGAGAGAGAGAGAAGTGAAAATTAATAAAAAGGTGAAGAAAAAGAAAATTAAAGATGGCTGGCCAAAGAAAGAGTCAAGAGCTTCAACTGTAACATCCAATAATGGCAATTGATTAGATTCCTTTAAACAGTAAGCAAATATCTTGCACTTTATTCTATTTTCTTATTTCCTCATATAATGCTAAGTAAATTTATCATCCAACACAGAATAATGCGATTAACAACTTTTAAAAGTCAGTGAACAGGTTGCATTGTTTGACTTTAATAAACAAAGCAGTGAATGTCCTACTTTCTGACTTCAAGATCACTAAAGAGCAGGAGAAATAACATATCTGATAAATGGACATTCAAATAATCCAAAAGTTACAGTATCTGTGTAATAAGAGACAGAAAACTATGGAGTATAAATAATGGTATCTTTTAAGTGACCAGACCCTCTAGTTTTATTTGTAGATTTTCTTTTTTTTAAAAAGAAACCTTTTTTTTTTTTCATCCTCTATATCTTTCTATTATGCTATCTCACTCTCTTTCTCACTCCTAAAGCATCTTCTCTTCTTCTGTACAAATAGCAACTTTTTAAAATTAGGCAAAATTCAGTGGATCTGTGTAGTGGAACTAACTAAGACAAAAAATAAACTAAAGTTTCTTGAATTTGTGCCAAAATGAAGTACAAATATCTAGGTACATACCCTAAAAACGAATACAGCAGTATTACACACACATATGCATGTAAACAAGTCTTAGTGAAGCTGATAGACAAGGAAAATCTTGTTTATTTTATACTGAATTTATTTTGTTTTCTTAAATATGAAATATATTTTCACATGTAAAAATCTGAAAGAAATATGATTTGATATATAAGAAACAAGGGAGTGAAGGAAATATATATGTGCCTGGAGGTTAGGGAATCACATTCATTGTACATTGATATTTACATTTTTTGTGTAGTACTTTCTTAAGAGTTTTTTTGTGCATATACAGTCCAATCAAATAAAAATAAATTTTAAAAAGATCTATTTAATCCATAGATGTACAACAGGTACTACCACTCTGAGTCAGAGTGGACTTGGGAGTAATGGCAAAAAAAAGAGGTACTCAACACTCTCCAGATCTCCTCACCATCAGATGCAATTTAGTATCATAACTAGGGCACTTCTTTTTTTTCCAGCTGGGGATACAGTCAGTATATTCTAAGCCATGCAGATAAAGCTTTTGAAGTATTAAAAATTGATCAATACATTTCATATATTTGTTTTATAACAGGGGTGTTCCAAAACTAATGCTTGTTTACTTTCATGGAAACAGATACAAAGAACATGATATACAGTCTCTACATCATCACTGGTAAAAATGCATAGCCAGTGATGGGGACTATGGAGATATAAATAGTATATCCTAACTGACAATTTGCTTTGGACATGGCTGAAGAAATGAGAACAAACTTATAAGTGACATTCTCCTATTGACTTTTACACACAAGTGTTGGCTGACAAGCAAAAACTTAAATTCATCAACTCTGTGCAGACACTCAATGCCATCCAGAGGCTTTGCCAATAGGGATGGATGGTAAAAGAGAGTCAAAGGAGTCCATGCTGTTGGCACACCATAAGGATGATGTTTATTTATCCATACCTCCCACTAGACAGGATTTGACACAAGGTCTTTTTTATAGTGGGAGTTTAGGGGAGACTCGTGCCCTGCTGGTCTATTCTGGCCATAGGCTCACTGCGTGCAATGTGTGCCAGGTGACCTGGCATAGCACTAAATCTTCAAGTTTGGTTCAAGTTATGAACAGGCATATGTGCTGGACTCACTAAGTACAATGTGAATCTGGCATGTATATCTGCTCATAGCTTGAACCAGACCTGAAAGTCTAGTGCTATGCCTTGCCTGTGGAAATAAATAGGTTTTACTTTCAGAGTATATCTTGTAGAGGAAAAAGTTGGGAAAAATTGTCTGATTTTGTTATCAAAATTCAATAACATCTTAATGTCAATAACTTTGAGAAGAGTCATTAACATACCAGAAACTGTTCGGACAATTGAACCACTGCTTTGTATTGTTAATGTTGTTAACAAAACATTTCAGCCAATCACTTCAAGCCCTCACCCATCTATTATCTCATTCAATTAATATCAGTAAAATTACCATAAAATATCTTATAAATTAATCAGGACATTAACTGCCTTTCTCTAAAATATGGCTATTTAGTACATCAACTGAAGAACAGATCTCCAAAACAGAACAAATAATGAAAGTAGAATATTTGTGTGATGATATCATCCAGTA
Source organism: Sepioteuthis lessoniana (assembly GCA_963585895.1). Lineage (NCBI taxonomy): Eukaryota > Metazoa > Mollusca > Cephalopoda > Myopsida > Loliginidae > Sepioteuthis > Sepioteuthis lessoniana. The sequence continues at coordinate 89,468,993 of OY757911.1, read as the reverse complement.
AAATCATTCAAATGTATAAGCATAATTATTTTATAAGTGCATTAATCAGATAATTGTTCACATGTAATTACTTGATATTAACTGATTAAATAAATAGAGATTTACATGAAAATACACATAGACATTATTTGGTTCTCTTGTTTTATATTCTAAAAACTCTGTTGTAGCAGGATTGGTTTCCTGTACTAAATCAAAAGGTTAACAAATTGAAACTGTATTTAATTCCTTTTGAAAATATTAGTGATGATGGGGGAAAAAAACAAGGATTAGTTTAGTAAGTAATAAGCAATATAAAGTCATCACTCCTAGTTTAAAAATTAAAATCTTTATATTTTGGAAAAATTAATACAATGTAATTTTAGCACATAGATGCAAAATAAATAATAAATGAGAAATCAAATCAAATCAAAATTATAACTCATGATTAAAAAAAAACAACAGAAATTAACAGTAAAAAACAATCATTAACATATTGTTGTTGTTGTTGTTGTTGTTATAACAATAATAATAATGATGATGATGATGATTAAAAAGCACCTTAAAACTACCATTGTGTCTGTAACAGTGGAAACCGTGGGTATGGTTAAGAAAGGGACAGATAAAAACATTAACACAATACCTGGTAGTCCCAAACTGAATGAAATACAAAAAATTACACTTTACAGAATGGTTCATCTCCTGTAGAGAATACTATCAATGTAACAGAAATATCACCCAAAAGAGGCAACAAAAACAAATACATAGAATGCATATAATCACTACCTTCCCCCACACTAGGTCTTGAGTAAAGGGGCCAATGAAGGACCATTGAAACTAAAAATCAAGCTGAAATCTTAATAATAATAATAATAGACTTGCTATCACTCAGACTCCAGTGAAAAACCATCAGTTAGAGCTGGAGAGAAAAACCCACAAGGAGTAAAAAATAAAAATAAAAATAATAATAATAATAATAATATCAAAAATTTATTTTCAAAGATATACAACAAAAACTAGCTACATTGGTAGAAAATCTATCACTGGGGAAAAAAAAAATGATTGAATTTAAATTCAGCATAATATGACATTTATTAATAATGATATTGCAAGTATTTCATGTAAAAACAAATGTACAACATTGCCTTAATATGATTTGATATTTCAAAGTATACACCAAAAAAATTGTTTTGATTTCTCAATATAAAAGAATCAATATCCAATAATAAAGCATAAATATATATATATATATATATATATATATATATATATATATATATTTTTTTGTTATTTTTTATCGTTTAAATGAATTTTATCTCTCTCAATGACAATCTACTTAATCAAAGCACCGTATTTAATAATGTACAATTGAAATGACTAAGAAGCAAAATATGTGTGATTTCTAATGAACTTTAAAGGCAAATGTTCAAATGTGATGATCTATCAAAAAGTTTTGCTTTTTATTAATTTTTAGATCCATAAACATAGAACATTTCAAATGAGTAATAAAATATATATATTTAAAGACTATTACAAAAGAAAAAAAATGTTATAAAAAAAAGTATTTGTTTTACTTATTTGCTGTACCATGATAAGAAAAGCTTATTGGTATAACAAAAATTAATGCATTAGACAGTGAATCTATATAATAAAGATCTGATTTTAGTAGGTATCTTACTAGAACACAGTAAAAATGTTACATTTTAACAAGATTTTTGTTAAGCCAATAGCATCAAAATTCTCTCACTTAATGGATAATGTAATTTCCAATTCAATTTGCAACTTAATAAGAATGGGGGAGTCTTCATTTGCACACATCCTAATGATTATAATTTCTCAAGGGCAATAACTATTAGATGCTAGTTGTATAAGACTTTCTTTCTCTTATTTATTTTCAAGTAATTATAATATAAATTCTGTAAATAGGATGTAACTTAACATTAAACTTAATATTGGCCAAAGGCAGCATTTAAGTGAGTCTTTTCATTAATTAATTCATTATCTATATAAACCTGAAAGGATTCTTTGTATATACTTGTCCATACAAGACCTCCATTTTGTCCTGTCTTTAACTAGTCTTTCTGCTGTTAGCAGAGATAATTTTGCATCCTCTTATTAGGTCACTCCATCGCTTTGGTGGGTTTTCTGTCAGTAAAGCCATTCATGTATGAATGGTCACTATAGCATTATATTTTATATACAACATGAACAAACTACTCTAATTTTTTCTTTTTGATGATGTCAGTGAGTCTTGACAAATTACTTTGAATCATAGTTTTAGTATCAATTAGATACTTTCTCCATGTAATCAAAAACAAAACAAAAAAAACAACAACTTATATATGACATCATTAGAACATTGGCTCCAGAAGAGATCAATTAAACAAACAGGTAAAAAATATGTTTTCAATAATGATATCATGTAAAAGTAAATGAAAGTTTCACTGTATACCTACATGAATATAGATCTGATCTAGCAAGAAGCAAGTAAGAAAGCAAAATGCAAAACAAGAAGCAAGCTGAATAATAGTTAGCATTTGTTAAACACTTTTTCACGTTATGTTTGGAGACTGTGAGAAATTGTGAACCTGAAACTGAAATCTTTGAAAAGAAGACATAAAAAAAAAGAAAAATTGCAGGAGCAAATAGAAATGCAGACAGAAAGTCCATGCAGTAATAATGATAAACAACATTAAGAGCAGGAAAATGGCGGCCTACAGTGGCAGAGGTGAGGCTGGACGTTAAACACACAAAAGTGTTTAGATGAGCAAGAACAAGTTAATAGAACTACGAGACATCAATTGTTGATTAGCAGTTGACACTTTTTAATGTTCTTTCTAGAAAAGAATATTTGAATTAGGCAGTGATTTCAAGTGTAGTGAAGGTCTTGATTAGAGAAACAGCTTTTCATGAATCCCAGCATCTAAACAAAGGACATTTTCTACAGATTTGAAGGTGGAGAAGAGGAAACAAAAGATCTAGGAAACTATTTCAGTTTTATACATCTGCAAGTATAGTACCCATAAAGATTCATCATTATTTATGCATACAAAAATACTCCTGCCTGGAATCAGTATAGTATCTGTGTGCTTTATCTAAGATCAAAATGTCTCTCTCCAACTTGATACCTAGAGTCAGTGATCAAAGCGTCATTCTCTAGTGCACTTTTTAGAATCAGTGTAGTATCTGTGTTCTCTGCTTAAGATTAAAGTGTCACTCTCTGGCCCTCTGTCTAGAATCAAAGTGTCACTTTCTAGCACACTTTTTAGGATCAGTGTACTCTCTAACTCACTTCTTAGGGTTACAGTGTAGCACCTGTTCTGTGTGTGTGTGTGTGTGTGTGTGTGTGATTATTTTGACATCTGGTCATAGAATAAACAAGATCATGTCTGTAACATGTCTCAACAATCTTGCCTCAAGCCCAATATCAAGGCTGTCTGACAAATGTTAAAATACTGGACACCTGTGCCTAAACTATTGCTCAACATTGGAATAGCATTAAATAACATCACAGCACAATTTTAAGGTCAGTAATCACTTTCTCTGTTGCTTGTGAATTTATTCATTCTAAGAATTTTTCCAAAAAATAGATTCTCCATCTAATCATTGGTAGTATCTGTAGTTTACAATTTAAAAAGAAATCTTCCTGTTGAAAACAAACAAACATTCATTCATTCATTCATTCATAATAATAATAATAATAATAGGACCAGTGGAAACCATCTAAACTACAGTATTGTTGAGATCAGCCAAAATACTGAGAAGAGTCCTGGAGACTTATTGTCACTCAAACTCAAGTGAAAGACCATCAGCTAACACTAATGTGAAAAACTCTCAAGGAATAAAATAATAATAATAGATTGTTTTGTTAATCAGGTCATTTCCATTTACAGAGGTTTTCATATTTTTGTCTATGCCAAATCCTAGTGCTGCAATAAATCTAGAAGTTGGTGAGTGACCTCTCAGACTAATCCTTTCATGGTCAATCTAATTACAATTTGTTCATATTAAATATGATGGTCACTCATACACTTTTAACTGTTTGAATTGCTGTTATATTCTTAGCCACATTCATAAACATTTGTTTGTCATATTTTTTATTCAAATCTAAAGAGTAAAAAAATATAACAAGTAATAGTTTATGAATGGGGCTAAGAATATAACAACAATTTAACATCATTTTTATTAGATCATCAAAATATAAAATTCTATTTTTACAACATCCTCACATGGTGATGGAAAAAAGTGAGACAGAATAAACACAGATTAGTAATTATTATATATTCATTTACCCAACCCTTTGATCAGGATGTGACATACGATCAATTTTTAAGCAAAGTAAAGACGGTTTGAATTTAGCATTTTCTTTCTCCTATACTGGTCGCCTAATAAAAGCTAAAGAACCCAGTCTGCCCTATTATTTACTCATAACTTAGAACAGATGGATTCAGGCTTTTCCCGATGAGCATTAGAGCAAAGTGAAAAACAAACAGCCTTGTCTAGAATTTGAACTTGGGTCAACAATTCCATATCTTACAACAGTAACCATTGCATTAAGTATGTAATGATTATACAGAGCTTTTTTATGCTTTTATTTTCTACTAAATTTTTCTTGGTTTTACTAAAACTAATAAAAATTCTTCATTGTATGAATGTACAGAACACTTTCACAAGTTCATGGCATTGCCTTAAACAAAAGACCAGAAAGGTAATATTAATTTCAGTACAATGATCATATGCAAATAAACTAACCTGATTTTTTCTCATAGCCAATTAACATGCATATCAAGTCTAATTGAGAATGGTGGTTTGAATATTTTTTAAACAAAAAAATAGATAGATAAGTTTTTGAAATTGTTTTATCTTTATAACTCACTAGTATAAACAGTGATTATTTTGATGTCACAATTTTATGTAATATGTTCTATAATTGATTGATTTTGATGGTATGTCAACCAATTTAAGGTTATTTTATGCCTAGATTTGGTTTGGTTTGGTTTTATGGCATATCAACCATTGTAGGTTATTTAATGTCAAATCCTCTTAATACATATATATTAAATATATATGATTTGTAAATACATTTTATTGATAATGTTTTTAAATGAGTCTCACCTCACTCTTTTTCACACAGTTAATTGGTTCCAACTATGGCTATGTTATCAGTAACAATTCAATTGAATATCAGTCATTTGTTTACACACAGTTAACTGATCAAAAGTTCTATTTCAAACAATTCAGTTTAGCATAAGTCATTTGTTTGTACTCAGTTTAAATGTCAAACAGTTTTATTTGACCTATAGATAGGACCCAATCAGGTGCTATGACTCTGGGCCAGAGTGGACATGAGAGAATTTGCAATGAAGAGGTACTCTGCTTTCCACAAAGCTCCAAATTTACTGGAGCTTCACTATCAGATTGTCTAGTGTTATATCTAGGACACTTCTTGCAGAGGGGGTGGGGGTCTTACTCCTCTGCAGAGATGAAATCAGTATATTCTACAACTCCAGCTGATTAGGGTCTTTATGCCTAGAGGTTAGGGAATAGTGTTGTATTTTGACCTTCGACCCGGGCAAATATGCCATTCCAAAGTGATGCACCAGAAGGAAGTGACACATCCCAATGGCCAGTAATCGAAAGAAATCGCATAGGCGGGATTTTGCTGATGAAATGGGACAAGGTAAAAAAAATCCCATGGTACACTCATAGACTGATGCACCAGAAGAGAGTGACCTGTGAACTGCATGACAGTTATTTCCGCTTGATGACAATCAAACATGCCATTCCAAGGATTGAGTGGGCGATTGAGTGGGCGTTGAACTATTATATAACTCAGTCAAGACAAGAAGTCAGAGGGACGGAGTTATAGACGAGATGTGCTAGGGAAAGCCACACCCGGCCGAAGGGGCTCGGGGCCCCCGATTGAGTTGGGGTCCAGAGAAGTTGCTGATAAAATGTGGTAGAGAAAGCCAGTACTCAGCAGAAAGCTGAGCCTCCAGGCATCCGGTTGAGCATCAGGAGAACGAGAAAGACACAACGCTGATGGCCATAAGAGTGGGGTCAATATATTGCAGTTCTGTTCGGTCTCCAGCTCCCTCTCACAGTAAAACCCCACACAACCCTTTCGAACCTTGCAAATAAATTGAGAGGTACATATCTTTATAACGAAGCCTTCGCTCATCATTTATTATTGCATCGGTATGTATCCAGCATATATATGTGGATGTGAATCTGCATATGACTATATAACAATAGCATTCAAGCCATTTCTTAAGAGTTTTTGCACACAGTTATATGATTTCAAGTATTCCTATCTAATACTAATTTGAATTCAATTATATGGTTTCAAATAGTTATTTCTATTTAATAATCATTTGCTTGCACACAGTTATATGGTTCCAAGTAACTAATAATAATTCTCAGTAAACAATTATAGCTTCAAGTAACTATACTTAATGAAAATAAATTACATTTACATGGCATCAATATTTCTGTCAAATATGAATAATTTTTTAAATAGATTACTTAACCCATAGATGGAACCTTAACAGGTACTAACACTTTATGTTAGAGTGGACCTGGGAGTAATGGCAATAAAGGAGTACTCTACACATCCCAGATCTCCAGAACAGGACCCTCACCATCAGATGCAGTTTAGTGTCCTACCCAGGACACCACTCTTTTTTAGGGAATGTGTAATATGTTCTCAAAATATGTATATTATAATGATATAATTTTTGTATGTAAGTAATATAGCAAAAACAGCATATGATAACATGGTTTTTGTTAGGACAGTAGTGTTAAAATATTCTTAGAGAAAAAAGCAATTTCCAATCTGTTATTCTTTTAATCCTCTGTAATCCTTTGTTTGTATTTCCTTTTTTTTATCACTACATCTCTCTTCTCTGTTCACTTTATCCCCTCCCCTGAATTAATATAAACAAATATAACAATAATAACAGTGTAGGTCACAGTGACCCCTCATTATAATTTCTCAAAATAAAGTTGTTAAATGATAATTATACAGTACTTCTATTATTTGTTTATTTATAATTAATTATAATATAAATTTTATATAAGATTTGATTTTTATATGATTTTAAATATGACATTGCACTTAATGGCTTTTGAAGGATGTATGTCAATGAGTATGCTTGTCCCTTTACTATACCTAACTAATACAGACACTGATTTACAGGGATTGGATTTGAAATATAAAATGAAAAAAACAAAAAACACAAAGAAAATCTTTTAACTTTTCTTTTAAAATGTCTTAAAATCTTTACTCATTCCTATTCAAACATTCCTCTTTTTTTTTCAGGAATATCATCTTTACAAGAAATATAAGTACAAATTTTATTATAAGAGATTTATATAATGTTCCTAATGTACCAGACAGTTGAAAGAAGATTATGCAGTAATATTTGCTGATATTGATTTCTTATAGGTTTGTTATTCTGTTTAGGTTTATGGCCTCTATTAACATTAGACCCAAATACTGACCCACAAAATTTGATGAAAAATTGTGATACTGTTGATCCATAAATAATAAAAGAAATGAACTAACTTTTGCATGAAGACAAGTTTCTACAATTCCTTGAAGTATAAAAGCTGACAGTTAATTTGAACTCTGATTTTAAACACTGAATTGTAAAAGATTTGATATAGTTTTATTCATTTTTTATTTTTCTAACCTCTTATTCTGGGAAAGCATCACAAGGAGATGAAGTTGGCCATCTGCCATTTTTCTCTCTATTTTTTGGAACAAACCAGACTCTGGGACTTTTGTCTGCTGTGCTTTGGTTTTCAACAGAGTCAACCATCATTAATCAACTTGGTTAGTTGAAACTCTCTCCAACTGACCATACTGATGCCTGGTCACCATAGGGCAGCATACAACAGAACTCTCAAATTATTGTTACCCACTCCCAAAAAAGTGTGGTCTGAGTATGGTACTAAACTGCATCCAGTGGCGAGGTTTCATTTCTGGAAATTTGAGAAGTATGGAGTCATCACTTGTCATTACTTCCAGGTTCACTCTGACCCAGAGTAGTAGTACGTGTTAGGGTCCCATCTATGGGTCAAATAGATCTGTTTGAAAATTATAAGTATTAGATAGAAATCCTTCATACCATATAACAGTAAATTATTTAATTTAAGAATAGTTACTTGGAGCTATGATTGTTTACTAAGGATAATTATTAATTACTTGAAAACATATAATTGTGTACAAACAAATGATTATTATTTAATAGAAATAATTACTTGAACCCATATAATTAATAGTATTAGATAAGAATTTTATCGGTGCAGTTTCTTCCAAGCAGTGATCGTGTCGATACTGCTATATGGATGCACCACATAGACGCTAACTAAATGGATGAAGAAAAAGCTTGACGGCAATTACACAAGAATGCTGTGAGCAATACTGAACAATTCCAGGAGACAGCACCTGACTAAGCAACAGCTATACGGCCACCTACCACCCATAACAAAAACTATAAAAATTAGATGAATCAATCATGCGGAACACTGCCGGAGAAGTAGAGATGAGCTCATAAGTGATGTACTCCTGTGGACCCCTTCCCATGGACGAGCAAAGGCAGGACGTCCAGCTCAAACCTACATACAGCAGCTCTGTGCCAATACGGGATGTAGCCCTGAGGATCTGCCGAAAACAATGGACGATAGGGATGCGTGGCGAGAGAGGGTCAGGAATATCCATACTGATAGCGTGACATGATGATGATGAGATAAGAATACTTGATATCAAACAACTGTGTTAAAAAAACTCTTAAGAAACAACTACATAAAAAATGAGAATAAGAATGCTAATCCCTAAATTCTAAGCATAAAATAACCCTAGAAAGGTTGACATGCCACTGAAATCAATCAATCTTGTTATCTACCTCCAGTCTGCTAAATCAGTCATAGCTGGTTTGTATTCAGAGTTTTCCTTCTCCTAAACTGGTTACTCTACCAAAGCTAGAGAGCTCAGTCTGCCTTACTCTTTATCTATAAGTGGTATAGAGAAGAAGGTGGATTCCTGCTTTTCCAAGGGCATTAGCATGAAGTGAAATAATAAAAGCTTCATCCAGGACTTTCACTTGATTTGTTAAGTCCATTATCTATGACAATTACCACTGCACCATTTACACCTCCATTGTAGTTTAATTTCACTTATAAACTCCCAGATGTACTCAATTTAGATATGATATGGTATCTATGATCAATGTATGTGTTTGTTTTAATATATATATATATATATATATATAAAACACCCAAAATGGTACATCATAGCAAGATTTTTATCAGAGCAAAAATGTCCTAACTTAGAGAATAAACTAATTTCAAGTCCAGTTAGCAATTAAATGATAATTTTGTGGGGACTTAATTTGTACCAAATGTCATTTTTTATCATAAAAATTCTTGATAAAACAGAGATAACTAGGAAGTACTGTTGTGAATCCTTCCCTCTTTTCTAAATCAGAAGCATCAATAACATCATGGACTGCTGATACAATGGTAATACAACAGGTCCATGGGTCATCAACTTAATAATTATTACAGTATTATAATAAATATATTTATGATATATCCTAAACAAAAGTTGATTTGTGTGCTTTTATACAGAGAATAGTTATAAACAAAAAACTTGAAATTTTGCTTCTACAGCCAAATTAAAAGATTTTGTAGGCTTTAGTAAATCAATACAAAATTCTCTAGCTTTATTCAATATTGATTGCTTATTATTGCAAAAATTAATGTATATAGTACTGTAAATTGTAAATCAAAAACTATGATTCAGTGCTTTAATAATTTTTACATCTTTCATTTACTTATATATATATATATATATATATATATATATATATATATATATATATATATATATAGAGAGAGAGAGAGAGAGAGATACAAATACAAATGAAAATCATGTTAAACATTACAAGGAGTTCAATTCCTCCCAAATATTCACATTTTGCATCAAAGATGTTTGGTTTCAGTTTGGTTTATTTGTTTAATGGCATATTAACCATTGTGGATTATTCAATTCCAAAGCCATCTTTGCAAAAAAAAAAAAACAGTAATGGTACAACTTAACCCATAGCTGGGGGATAAGAAGGGTTCATGCCTTCCCCAAAAATATTAGTTCAAAAGTGAATACAACAGTGCAACTGTAGTTCAAACAAACTTACTATAATATTGCAGTCCAGCACAAGAGCCACTACACCATGGGAACTCCCCCACATCAAAGAGAAAAAAACATTTCAAAGTATTTTAAATGCTCTTGCTACATGGAAAATATTCAATTATCAGCCCTTGGCTGAAGAGTTTGACAGTAGATTATGAACTAATACAAAGCAGAGGCAACCCAGACATAATGAACAAAGGCTACAAAATATCATTTTCTTCCAGATGGTGCCATATAATGACAGGGTGAATTTACTTTAGCCCTACAGCCATAGAATGAATGCTGGTATTTTCAAAGAAAAAACTAAAAAACGAGTCACTTACTCCTTAAATTTCAAGGAATATATAGAGTGGTCATGTTTTTTTCAACCACAGGAAATATGTCTTTCTTTCAAATCAGTAACCTATACAGAAGCCATAAATTGTCATATACTTTAAACATGCTCATAAATGAACGAAAAACAAAAAAAAACAAGAATATAAATAATTATCTTGTATGCATATACATTAATACATCTTTGTCTTCAAAAGAGATGATAACCTATAACATTTCTGAACTCTAAAGATCTTCATTAACTTTGTTTATCATTAACTAAACAACTGATGAATTTATTTCTTCCAGTTTGAAATACATAAAAATCTAAAATTGGTTCTTTCAGCTTTCAAATCATGATAATACTTTATATTTGATATCCATTTTCAATAATTAGCTGATATTTTGTATGATCACTATGAGATGCAACATCTTTTTTTTTAAATTTTGATTAAAGGAAACTTTAAAGCAAACAAAAAATGCTCATTCAAAGAATTCTTTAGACAATTAAATTCCTTCTTGTTTTTGTTGTATATACTATTGTTCACATGACATTTTAACCAATACATTCTCAGGTCTTCTTCTAATGTAACATGCACCTCCTTTATAAAATTATGATATTGAAGATGATTTTTTTTCAAAAACATGTAAACCATAGTGTGAACAACAAAAACAAAAAGGTGCTTAATTGTCTAAAGAATTTACTGAATGTATCCTTATCAAAACTATCTTCAAAAATGGCATTGTAAATCTTCAAATCTAAAGAAAATATCTTTGACCTTACAAGGAAACCATGGTGCTGTTTCTCCAAGAGTGTCTAAAGTGAGTGAGTTGTTCCTCACATGGTTATTTTACCAGTTTTGGTAATAACAGTTAGAAATTGATACCAAGCACATTCAGCTCTATCTACAAGACTCACAGGTATGGCCCCGCTCTGCTGTGGATAGGAGAAATAAGAAAGAAAAAGCATGAAAGATGGATTCAGCATGAAAGAAGCAAGTTGGCAGCTTTGTTATGACAAAACATTTTTAACACATTTTTTTAATAAAATACAAGAGGCAATGGATTTTCAAACAAAAACATTTTAAACAAAATTTTTTAAAATGCAAAAAAAAAAAAAAAAAAAAATAACACACACATACTGCTTAAGAAATAGAAGCATAAAGACATTTGTTTTTAAAAATTAAAAAAACAAGATTAAAACTGTTCGAATTTCTTTGAACCAAGGTTTTAAGGATTTTTAAAAAAATGCCTTTCAAAGAAATTCCATATAGCATTTTATAGGATAAAAAAAGACAGCTATAGATCCATTGATCCAAAGACAACATGTATAGGGACCAAAATTGTTCTCATGAAAAAATTCAGAATAAACTTAAAAAAAAATTTTTTTGATTACAAATTGTAATAAGATTAAAAATAAAACAAGTATCTGATAAAGAAAGTCAACATTTAACCCCTTATCAACCATCTGTCAAAGACACCCACTAGAACCAAGCATGCAAGTTAAAAACCATATACTCTGCTTCTTTTGCATGCCAGAACATTAGAAATAATAAGATACTTCAAATTATAAATAATACAATAGCAGTTTCATTGACGACAGGTACAGAAGACCTCTGTCAAAGATCCTACACGAGTATGTGAAAGCAAGTATGCTTGGGCTTGGTAGGTAAGGGGTTAAAAAGTTTCAGTAAAATGTCAGATATTCAATGAAATTTTTCTGTTTTTTTTTTAACCTATGGTGCAAAGAATGGTTATATGACAAAATTGCCAAATAGATTTATATTTCAAAATTGAATGTGTTGCAACTTCTTGCAGGCTGACATTATTCAGAAGAAATTTTTTTTGTTCACACAAAAAGATCTTTTTTGTTTACTATAACCATAGAAATATTCTTTTAATGCTGTCAGATGTTTTTTTTTAAATTTCTATATTTCATAGAGTGGTTAATAATTCTAGCCATTTTAATAAACTACATTTTATATGCAATAAAATATCATATCTTAAACATACTGACGAAAAATAAAATCGCAATATCTTGAAGGATGATGCTGATTTTGACCTAGGTACATTATATGCATGCTAGAAGGTAGTAAATGTTCTGATAAAATTTTCACTGTTTTCAGCCACCTTGTGATGTAGTAACACAGACCATTACACTGTAATAACTCAGTGAGCATACAGTCTCATGTTAATATGGTGACTGAACATAATTGAAACATCCCTTATTTTGGAACCTGTGCAAATATTGATCTGTATATGCAAATGTTTACTGTAATCCAGTTATATTATCTGTACATTTAACCTTGAGTAAATTCAAACACATATTCAGAATGCTGCAATTTTCTTTTTCGTCAGTATATTTGCAACATCATTAGCATTCATTAATTTATTCAAACTTAAAAATGTATCCTTAGGGTACAATTATTATCATTATTTTCATTTTTTATTAAAAATTAAGGATCTCTTCTTTCTCTTTTTAATCTAATTATAGTGTAACATAACCACTTTAAACATTTCCTAAGTGGGCTTATAACACCACATTACCTGGTCTATAGATAGGATTTCTAATCATGTGGCCAGGAATCTGGCTTAGTTCCAAGGGTCCATCAGTCAGATTAGTATTAACCTAATTTCATGAAAGGTTAGTAGTGTCATAATCAATCCCTGATGTCTGAGGTGCCCCATAAAGAGGAATGTAAACAGAGCTAAGCTATTTTTGGCACCCTTGTGTCAAATTTGTTTTCATGGAGCTGGAGTTAGTTGAGATCTAAATAATTTTAAAAACAAGATTCCACACGTGTATCAGACAAAAATCTCAGCTTAAAATAAATGGTATTATAATTTCAATAAACTAATGAATGCCAAAACATTGTTCATTTATAAACATTTAAAAACAAAAGAAAAATATAGTTTGTTTTTTTTGTTTTTTGTTTTTTTAGCTCATCACTGAAGATTTATTTATTCAGACTCTTGCAGTTTTGTCACAGTTTCTAACAGTATAATTCCAAATGTGCAGTTTAATTCCTCACAAATTTATAGATTTCTAACCAGTGGCATGAATTTCAAAGACACAAGGTATGTATTGCTTGTCCAATGAAAATATTCTGTACAAAATTTTAAATATCTTTTTTTATTTAGTCTAACATATTTATTTTTATTATATAATACAATACTCTATGGAGACTCAGTGAATCTATACCTTTTTTAATGAATACTTGAAACTTATAAGCAGACATTCGCCTTAAAAATGTGCCTCTGTTATGTAAAATTCAAATTACCATAATCTCTTTGTACAATAAATTAATATGACATTTCAAGACAAAATATGAAGTGAATTAAGAGAAGTACTATGGTAAGAAATATACAGAGTATTCAGAATCACCAGCAGTTGGAGAGGAAAAATAAATACTGAGAGTTGGACTCAAAGCAGCTTTTGATATTTTTTGTCCAATAAAAATTATTCCGTACAAAATTCAAAATATCTTCATGAAGTCCAAAATTTATTTCAGCTGTATTATACAGCACTTTGTGGGGACTCAGTGAATTTATACATATTATAATACTTGATTTACCAGACATTGGCATTATGGTTAGAGTGTTCGCCTGGTAGACCTGGGTTCACTCCCAGGTCGAGTCGTGCCAAAGACTCAAGAAAATGGTACTTGATGCCTCCTTGCTTAACACTCAGTATTATAAGGTATGGATCAAGGGTAAAGTGGGTCAATCCTGGGAAGAAGTAGTGGCCTCCCCTATACCTTAGTGTAGTAGCTATTGAAAAGGGAGCCCAAGGGTCAACCTCGACTACGGTTTCCAACTTCACTTTATAACACTTGAAACTTGTAAACAGACATTCACTTTTGAAAAAGTCTAACTGATGTGTAAAATTTAAATTGTAGGAATCTATTTGTACAATAAAATTTGACTCTTCCTGATGAAATAGGGAGAAAATTTGGATACAGACTACAGTTAGCCATTACATAGATCATTCAGCTGTGGCAAATTTAATGAAAGAGAAAGTGAGCCAATATGCATGGCATCTTTGAATACTTTTGCCTGCAGTAAATCTTTTTAATTCCGTTTCAATTAAATTCATTACTTGTTATGATAATTCTTGAAGGATAACATCACTATAAATAATTTAAAAATGCAAATAAAAATTATCAAAATTCAAGTATATAAATGATTTTGAATTTGTTAAATTTTGTTTTTGAAAGTTATGCTTGAAGATTAATCGTAAATACAAACACTATCCATATTTACCAACCCCTCCACTCGAGCAGGATATGACACAAAGTCAATTTTTAAGCAGAGTTTAACAGGTTTAAATTCAGAGTTTTCCTTCTCCTAGACTAGTTGCCTCACCAAGGCTGAAGAACCTAGTCTGCCCTACTATTTACCCATAGCTGGAGGGAGAATAATTGGATTCATACCTTTCCCAAGGGTATTAGTGCTATGTGAAATGCAATCAGCCTTGTCCAGGATTTGAACTCGTATCGCCATGTCCATTTCCTACGATGATAACCATTACACAACGGACACTATAAAAAATTCAACTGATATTTTGAAGTTCATGCAATGCATTTAATTTAATCTTTAATAACTGTTAATTATCTTTAATTCTACCTGCAATTGCTTGAAGTAGATATTGAACTGATATATACATCTTGTACATTGATGATAATTTAGCAAACTGAATATGTAACAAATTTTTGCCTGATAATTCCTTTTGAACCCTGATTTAAATACACTTATATCTTCCAGTGAAATATGTTTAAAATAGATAAGATAATATTTTATGTTACTACTTCTTATTTGTTTGTTAAATTAATAAAAAGGATTAATTCTTGTCTAAGATCATAACAGTATTCTTTGCTTCACTCAGTATATTTTTCAGGACATGCCATTGTTTCTGATAATTGTATGAAAAATACAATTGCTAGAAATTGTCTGTCCTTGGAATAGGTGAACTCTTATAGAATAGTTGAGACTGTTTCAAGGAGCTTAAAAACCTTAAATAATGTCTGAATAAACAAATGTTCAACAATGGCTCACAGATCACTCCTCATCCCAAAGAACTGTTTTTTGTTTGTTTTTGTTTTTTTACAGTAATTCACACACAGGGTTTGTATTACTTCCACATAAAAAGAAAAGAAGCAAATTGGGCACAAAAAGTTTAGAATTCAAGCCAAAAAAAGACATTCCACTCTTGACAGAAATAAGCAGTAGACAGGCAATGGAAGCAACTTTTTCAAAGACTTTTCTTTTTAGTTTGGCACCATCCAAAATAAATCTAATATTCCAAAAAGCTGCATTCTTTGAAACAACTGCATATTACACAAAATCAGCTTCAATCATAAAACGTGATTATATTATTAATGAATACATGAAATGAAAGCATTAATGTAGCTATTATTGCAAGCAGAAGAATCTGTCATTATATGAAAAGAAGGCCTTAATATGAGAGGATAATTAGATTATGTCATACTATGTTATATTATCAATAAAAGTATTGTGACAATGATAGTATATGCAAATAACTGGAAGGGATTATTAAGATACAAAAATACTTAGATGAGGCAAAAGTTTTGCAATATTTTGGTATGTGATAGTTTGTAGTATTTATATCACATGACCAAAGCAATTCAAACTGTGGTTGGTAGTATTATGGTAGTTATTATACTGACACATGCATAGATTCCCTCCGTGTATAATTTAAAAGCTGCACAGATGAACATGCATCATAGTCTAATTCAAGAACTTATTCTTTCTAAGTTCAAAATGGACCATAAAATTGTGTAAACAATAAAAAATATTTAGATTCCCTCCGTGTATAATTTAAAAGCTGCACAGATGAACATGCATCATAGTCTAATTCAAGAACTTATTCTTTCTAAGTTCAAAATGGACCATAAAATTGTGTAAACAATAAAAAATATTTGCATGAAAGATGAAGGTGCAGTTGATCGTAGTACAGTAAGCAGATAAAATGTTGCTTGTGTCTTGTGTTGCAAGAATCTTGACAATCAAGCCTAAAACTTTGGATTACCAGGCTGTGCTTATATTCATGGAAGCGAATCCTGTGAGTAGCACTTGGAGAGTATCAGGCAAGCTCAATATCTCATTGTCGTTTGTTAAACTGTGCCTCACTTTACCAAAATATTGCAAAATTTTTGACTCACACTAGTAAATGCTAGATAAGTGACTCCTGATGAAAAAGAAAAGGCTTACAGCATTAAAAAAAATAAATATATAAAAAAAATCTCATATCTTCATCAGATGATGGCATGAATGTTGGCTGATATACAATCTATTATAAGGAAGTGTGGGAATATTCCGGATTTGTTATATAATAAATTACAAGATTTTTCCACTTTTTTTTTTTTTTTTACAGATTTTGTAAGGAAACTCTTTATACAAAAATTCAATTACATATTTTTTGTAAATCCCATCATATAAAAAAAGGCATTTTTCCAAAAATCTTTACAAAAATGACCTAAAGTGACCCATTATGAATATAAACTTTATTACCAAGAATTTGACACAAGCCTTATACATATGACATTAAAAAATTATCCAAATTTAAACCAAAGTATCTCACAGATTAACTTTAAATGAATTAATTGGTACTTTTTATTTCTAGACACTTGTAACTATTTTATTATCCACCAATTATCTAACCTTAAAATATGTCAAGTCACAATCCAAAATAGCTTCTGTTTCTAAAAGAAGTAATTCAATTATCTTTTCTGCCTTTCTATTGATAATAAAGCCAAGTTTTCTTCTTCCAAAGTGTGTTTTTATAATTAACTAGTTGAAGTACTCATCTGTGCTAAGTAAGGTCAAGATTAAGATTGATGCTAGTTATAATTGTAAAATAATTCTGTAATTGAATGTTTAAAATCAGACATCTCAAGAATAGATGAATGTCAAAAAATCCCTTCTATTCATTTCATTTTTCTAAACAATGACTACTTTAAAATCTTTATTATCAATTAAAAATTTACAATGTATAGATACAAATGATTAAGATTATTACAAAAGATAAATCCATTGGAAAAAGAAATATACCAATTATATTTTTTATATTATCTTAAGTTAATATTGTTGCGAATATTATCTTAAGTTAATATTGTTGCGAATATTTTCAGTTTTATGGAGAAATAATTTTCAATCCAAGTGAGTGATACTAAAGTGATTTATTGGCTTCAACATTTTGTTTTTGTCTAGACTGTTACTTTTGACTAAGCAATAAGGCTATATAGGTATTGTACACCTTTAACTTGAAGAACTGCCAATTAACATAATTAATAATGTTTGATTAAATGTGAATAATTATTTTAGTAAAATAAATAGTTTAGTAATTTTTTTCTTTTAAAATTTGGAAATTTAAACTTTCTATGGTTATTTGTAGCAACATGGCTTCCTGCTGATTACTGTTCATTATTAGAAACTTCATTTTGATAAGAGAGCCTCCTTTCCTCATGAAGAAAAAATTTTTTTAGATTAAAACGTTCCTCTAATTCCAATGAATATACATACTAAATTTGGTAGATTTACATCACACACACACCAATTATAAAATGTTCCATTAAAATAATACCTTGGCATCTTTAGTTTTGAAGAAAATGAACTTTTATAACTAATTCTTCGGGGTGTGAGCAATACTGAATACATATATAAATACCAATATGCATTGCAAAGTTTTGCATTATTATATCGGCGCGACATGATGATGATGATATATATATATATATATATATATATATATATATATATATATATATATATATATATATATATACACACACACACAAGAATATATATACATAGATAGATACTCACACACACATATACAGACACAAACACACATATATATACACAAATATACAGACACAAACATGCATATATATGTACACACACACACACACACAAACATACATATACACACACACAAATATATACACAAATTCAGACACAAACACACACATATATATATACATATGCACACACACACATATGTTTATATATATATATATATATATATATATATATATATATATATATATATATATATGTTTATAAATATGTTATTTATAGTATTTTGAATTGTAATAAACTCAGATATGAATTAAACTCACTTTCCTTATCTATGAAACTTGCAAAAAAATGGATTAAGCTTAACATATATATAAATTATAGCTGTATGCACAATTACATCAAATTCCTCAAAAATCATGAACAATATTATTAACATGGACTTATGGTTAAGTCATGCTGAAAGCACCAGTTCCCATTAGATCATCAAAGTTAAGCATTAATGAACTTGTTTATTTCTTAAATGGGTAACTGCTTAGCAATAGAAGTTAGTGTAAGTAAGCTAAGACCTGTGTCAGACTAAGTAAAACTTGATAAAAAAATAAGAATATTATAGACATTAGCATCAACAATCTGTTCCTGACACTTTCCTATTGCATTGTTCTCACAAGGGCATATCAATGATTTCCTAATATTTTTGACTAAGTGCTTTTTAGTACTTTAGGATGTCATGTGCTTGACTTAGGCTTGTTGAAGCAAATGTTATTTTAGATATACACTGTTATAAGTTTAATTCAGAATATTATTATGAATATACTAAATCCTTATACTAAGGTAGTAAACAGATATTTTTGTATTCTTTGCTAGACACACACATACACAGATATATATGTATATATATATATATATATATATATATATATACATGGATACACACACACACATATACACACGTGTATATATATATATATTCTCTCTCACTATACACATATACATGAACACACACATACACTTGTACACACACACACACACACACACACACAAATTTTATGGTGCTTAATTTACTTATTAGATTGCAAAATCAAAGTATTAGCTTTGTAAAATGGTATGTGCTTTTATGGTCTTCAAAGCTGAGGCACTTGGGCTGTAAAATGTAAACGCATACAAAGATGCATATTCCAATTAACAATTCCATTATAATAAACAACTTAAGACTCATTAGTGCCAAAAATTGGTCAGTTTAAAGATTTTAGAGTTGGCTATTCCTGTTTCTGAGAAAAAACTTTGTATTTGATTATGATTGGATTCTTCAAGATCATATAGTTTCTTCAAATTTAATGAAATATTTATTAATATTAGGGGAAAATTTGTCTGTCTGTTCTCTATAGATGGCCAATATTTATGAGAAAAGGAAGACAATATGGAAAATTAAATTGATATGTTTTATTAGGATAGCTTTTCTCTGATGAAGCTATCCTTATAGAAAAAGATGTCAGTTTAATTTTACATATTGTCTTTTTTCTTATTCCAAACCTTATATATATATATATATATATATATATATATATATATATATATATATTATAACAGTGTTGGTTGTCACTAAATCACTTTGTTGGTTTGTGTCGAACCAAGTGCAATATAATATATAATATGGAGAGTGCTCAATATCTAGGATAGAGCTATTATAATAAAAACTCCATGAAACTCTGGGGTCGCAGTCTAAATTCCATGAATCAAATATATATATATATGCTTTAAGTAAAAAAATATGACTAATACATTATGTTTATGGCCACAAATGTTCAATTCTTTTAACTCACATATTACATGCTCCAGGTAAAGCTAAAAGACATTTTTCAAAATATTCCATTTTCATCAACTATTTCTTCAAACAATCTATCAGAAATTGATATTCACCATATTTCATTCCATTTTTCTTTCCTTAACTTGTATGTGTGGATGCCTTATTTCTTTATTTTCCTGGGGATTTTTAACAGAAATGGTTTATCCATTAGTAATCAATAACATGATATTATGCAAACCTGTCAGTATTCAGTATCTTACTCAGAGATATTGTTACAAAAATTATAATAAAAAATTCTAATATTAAGTTTACTAAAAACAAAATTGCAGGCTTGTACATATGGAAGGATATAAACTGAGTCATAGAATTTAACACTTTACCAGATCATTTTTTTCTTCCAAACATTTCATTTTTGAGCATATGTATTTTTGTTTTATAAATTAAGAGTATGCTATATAGGAGATATAAAACTATTTTCATTATTTTCTTTTTATTTATTCAAATTTTTTAAATCCAAAAATATACTCATTTTCTACCAGATTGAAATAAAATCCTGTTCTTTTTCTTCTTTGTTTAAAGATAAATCCACCTTCATGAGTTATTTAAAACCATCCTTGTAAAAGAACAGAACTATTTAAACCATAGCTGGTGGCAGTGGGAGATAAGGGTGTTCACATATTTCAAAAGGGTATTCGTTTGAAAGTGAACATAATAGCATGACTTGAGTTTGAACACAGTTATTACAAAGTCACAGTCTTGCACATAAGCCACTATTACACAGGGACACCTCTACTCATGATGTTTGGAAAAGAACAAACTATAAGATACACCTATCTACTATAATAATCTTTTAAAGTTTTCTTTTTTAAATTATTTTTATGTTAAAAAAAAAAGAAGCAAGCCAGTGTATTTATTGGTTAGTTATGTTTTACAATGTTTTACAGCATGTCAACCCTTGTAGGATATCTAATGCCAAATCCTGTTTATTTACATATATATAAAATATATATGATTTGTAACCAAATAGTTTGTTGGTAATAAATTTTTACATGAGCCTGGGCTTATTTGTTTGCACGCAGTTAAATGGTTTCAAGTATTGCCAACACCAATAGTTTATTTGCACACAGTTAAACAGTTTAAAGAATAGCTATTTAACATAAATAGTTTTATTTGTAAACAGTTTAATGGATCCAAGTATTGCTATCTAACACTAATAGTTAAATCTGCTATGGTTAAATGGTTTCCAGGAAAATGATTAAACAGTTCCATTCAACCCATTGTTGGGACGCTAACAGATGCTACCACTCTGGATTAGAGAGGACCATTGAGTAATGGCAATAAAGGAGTACTCTTCATTCCCCAAAACTTCAGGATTGGAGCCTCACTGTTAGATGGTTTAGTGTCATACCAGGACACTCTTTGGGTTGGGGGGGGGGTGATGTATCTTACCTCTCTGCAGAGTTTGCAGTTGGTGTATTCTATAGCTCCAGCAGACTGGGCTGTGTGCATTTGTATATTTATCTTTGTATAACACTTAATTTTTGTATAACACTTTATACCGGACATTGGCATAATGGTTGAAGTGTTCGCCAATGGCCCAAGTGACCTGGTTTCACTCCCAGGTCGAGTCATACCAAAGACTCAAAAAGTGGTACTTGATGCCTCCTTGCTTAACACTCAGTATTATAAGGTACACTTCAAAGGCAAAGTGGAGCAATCCTGGGTAAGGTGTAGTACCCTCCCCTACACCTTGGTGTAGTAGCTATTGAAAAGGGAACCTTCGGGTCACCCTCAACTATGGTCGCCAACTTTACTTACTTTTATAACACTTAATACTAATTATAGAATAGTTTTCTTCTTTATTTGCAAATTTGTAAAGGGCAACCTAATGTATCATTGTATTAATAAAATACTTTTGATAATCCATTAAAGGATTAAGTCAACAGGTTACTAAATCTGAGGTTAGTGGTATTTATTACTAAGATTTCACTTTGGAGAAAGAAAACTCAAGTGCTTAAAAAAAAGAAAAAAGATAAAAAAGGGATATAAATAACAAGAAAGGCAACTACGTTAATCAATCCATGAACCATTAATGCATTTTAATGATATTTCAAAAATTTCAATTATTTTACAAATCATTGTTTGTACATTCTAATGATGCCATGGGTTTCTCAGATCTTTATGGCACTGAGCCAGTTTTTGTGCAAAAGCAATAAATAAATCTCATTTAATAAATATCTATTGAAGTCTAACTTTGTTAAATTATTAGGAGACATTTGCAGGCTATATATATTGTTGTTAGAGGTAAGTGCTCTAAATTGGTATATTGCATTGTTTTTATAGTGTTGTTGTTGTCGTTGAAAGCAATTAAGCAAAAGAGAAGTGGATAGACAAGTTGAAACAAGTTGGTGGCTCAAGAAGAAAATTTGTTGTGCTGAAAAGAAAAAAAATGCCTGTGTTGATGCAAGATGGTGTATGATCAAGAGTGTAAGGGCAAGAGAAGATGGAAGTGTATTAACAAACAAAAACAAAATCTTACTAAGTTGAACACTTTGAAGGGAGCCAAGGTAGAATCACCTCCCTGAAAAAAATGTCAAATTGCATGCAGTTGGTTAGGGAATAATAAAGTTGATAATTATATACCCAAGTAAAATGTTTGAGAAAGATGCCTGGACTACATTCATCTGATAGGAAATTCTGATATTTTAAAAATCTTCTTTAGATGAATGACTATTCATTGTTTTTTTTTAATCAGATGAAGATTTGAGATTATCACTTGATAATTTAATCTTTTACATTGTCTAAACCAAAAGTGGGGAACCTGTGGCCTTCAGAAGTATCAAATTTGTCCTTGTCATAAAACCTGATGAAAATTTCAAACTTATACTTTAGAACCTGATATCCCAATGCTTTCTCAAAAAAAGCAATCTAAAAAAAGTCATTAAAAGGCTAGTAAAATTTCTCACATTTCTTTTAAGTTGTACATGTTAATAGAATTCTAACTAAATTATTAAGTAAAAGTTTAAACGTTAGATTTTGTTGTAAACATATGAAAAATTTATTGAGTGATGCCTTAGTAGTAGACAATAAATTTCAGTGTATCCTTTAAACAGATAAAGGTTCTCCACTCTGTGGTAGACAGATAAAGGGTAGAAAAAAAATATAAAAGAATATTAATTGGTCTAAGTTTAAAATTTAAATCTTGTTGAAAAGATACTGAAAATTTAGCCAGTGCAGCTTTATAAGTAGATAATAAATTTCAATGTGGCCTGTAAACCTGAAAAGGTTCCCCATCTCTGGTCTAAACATTCTATTCTTTATTGAATAAGAGAACAGTGATCAAGGTAAAGTGTTTACTGTATATACCTGAGTATCATCTGATACAATCTGGGACTATTTGTTGATTTTGCTGATAGAAATTGTTGCCTAGGCCTAGCTTAGGCCAACAATTTGCACAAAGTTTGTATCTCAAATATGGTGCAACCCTGTAAGATTAAGCTAAATTTAAAATCTCAGAAAGTCACATGATATGCAAGTATATACAGTAAATGAAAAATGCAGGTAACTTTTCAGTCAGATGTTTGCAAGCTATTCTTTGTTTTTCATGTGCCTATTTCTCCATCTCTCTTTCTCTCTGTTCTTCTCCATATTAATTTCTTGATCCCTTATCATATCTAATACATATCTTTTTATTTTGTTCATCTTCCCTTAGGTTAGGAAATGGCTAATCTGTAGAACATTAGAAAATGAAATTGACTAAATGCTCTCAAAATTCTGTTACCAAATTCCACAGCTATAGATTCTATTATTAGAAATTATCAATTATTTTACTACATTTTGTGAAAAATTTGTTATTAAAAGCCAGGAAAAATAAATTTTGTACAAGTCTCCTTGATTATAATATATATTCATGCATCTATGTCACACAAAAAGATTCACCTTGTTGGTGAGGCTTAGAATATGCTGACTAACTCCTGTAGAGGGGTAAGACCTCCCCACCCAATATAAAAGAGTGTCCTGTGTATAGTTCTGGAGATATGGGGAGTGTTATTACTCACAGGTCCTGGAGTAGTTGTACCTGTTAGGGTCCTATCTATGGGTCAGATAAATATGCTTAAAAATTATTTATATTTGATAGCACTGCATGTAGAAAAAAACCTAAGAAACAACAACACAAAAAAAGTAAAGATGAATGTACAATAAATGTGATTCCTTAACTACTTGGCATAAAATAAACTTAGACAGGTTGATATGTCATTAAAATCAATCAATCAAAATTCTGTAACCAAATTCTACAGCAATAGATTCTACTTTGAGTAATTATCAATTCATTTTTAGTATATTTTTTCAGAAATTTGTAATTAAAAGCTATGGAAAAATATGTTGAGCAAGTCCCCTTAATTATAATCAAATATATCACACAAAAAGAGCATCCCATAATAAAATGAATGCTTTGCAGCTAATACTACTCGTGAGGAAACCGAATGGTATTGACAAAATGTTTTTTTCACATTTTTTGTGACATTTTCAACTCAAAATTCAAAATATCACACAAATATTTGTCTCTTTTTTCACAGCTGACAAATCAGAATAACATATGCTGCATTCAAGAGTCATGTATATATTAGAAAGGTTGATTTTTTTTTCTAAAAGGATAGATTTGGCAGGTGACCAGGAGATTCATTTGTTCTCAAACCCAACAATAGTCTTGGAGCTATTGCAAATGTCATTTTAGAACAGCAGCATACTCAAAAGCATTTGACACAAGTGAGGGGTAAAGTTTTTGGAGAAGTACAAAATTGAACAATGAATATTCAGAAACATCTTTTATTTGTTTAAAATTAGGTCGGGTTTTGTAAAGAGTTCTGATAGGATATCAATTAAAAATATCAACAGAACTTTTCATCTGATATTATTTAAATAATTTTATTATATTACAGACTTTTAGAAACTACTGATAGTTTTGAACCTTAACATCTTCCCTTCTCTCTCTTTTTTTTTGATTGAAATGATAGTTTGCATTAGTTTTAATGTCTATTTTATGCTATTTTATCACTCTTCATTCTTTTACTTCCTTCATTCCATTTTTTTTTGACAGGTAACTCTTTCCTTCACTGTATTTACAATTATATGTATTTACCAAATCCCTCCACAAGAGCAGGATGTGGCACAAGGTCAATTTTAAAGTGAAATTTAACAGGCTTGAATACAAAGTTTTCTTTTTCCTAAACCAGTTGCAATACCAAGATTAAAGAGCTCAGTCTTCCCTACTATTTACCCATAACTGAAGGGAGAATAGTAGGATGCATACCTTTCTCAAGGGTATTAGCACTATGTGAAATGCAAACAGCCTTATTCAGGATTTGAACTTGGATTACTGTGTCTATTTCCTATGATAAAAACCATTATATGACGTGCCTCCATTATATATATATATATATATATATATATATATATATATATATATATATGTATATTGTATTTACACTTATATTTCTTTCTTTTTCTCACACATTTTTTTTCTATTGATACTTTTATTTCTTTCCTTTTATTTTTTTCTTTATTATTCCATAAACACATGTCCACTTTCCTCTCACTCACTCAACACAACTCTAACCAATGTTTGTTTTTTACCAATCTTTTTCTCTCTCAAGCCTTGACACTTTTCTTGAATCTCTTTGCAAACACACATCTCTCTCTCTCTCTCTCTCTCTCTCTCTCTCTCTCTCTCTCTCTCTCTCTCTCTCTCTATCTATCTATCTATGCTGAAAAAATGATAAAAAAGAAAAAATATATTTTTCATCCTCTCTTTCTCAGGAATCACATCCTTTTTTTCCTTATTTCTACTAGTCTTTCTCCATACTCTTTTTCATGCTACATTTTTTCTTTTATCTTTTCTGTCATTATCTCTTCCTCTATGGCAAGCTCTTCTAACAAAACATGCAAATCTTTCTCTCTCATGTTGGCTCTCAATATTTTTTATCCCTTTTTACAAGATACAAGGCTATATTTGGCTTAAACAATTTTATTTACCATTCTATGCCCAAACACCAACTACATTTTAGCTAAATAGAAATCAAATTTTTAAATTTTACAAAATCCTCAGGATTTTATCTAACTACAAAATGGCAGCAAATATTGCAATCATATATATGTATTGCTACTTCTGCTTGCTCTTATGTGAAGAAACTGTCGAGATTCTTTTTTCTTATGAAAGTTGCTTACAAAATAAAACACTAAATAATAAAAGATATTTTTTGTTTAAAAAAGTAGAAATACTAAAAATTTATGCAAATAAATAAATATCCTTGAAGAATTTTTCCGGTGTATGCATACCACACATACACACACGTGTGTGTGTGTGTGTGTGTGTGTGTATACATACAAATGCACAAATATACACATACAGTTATGAATACCCCCAGAAGATAACTATTGATATGTGTGTGAGAGTACACACACACACACACACACACACACACACACACACACACACACACACACACACACACACACTTTTCTTCATTTACTTGCTTGTTTGTTACCTATGATCTCCTAAGCTAATGGGCAAGTCTTGATAAAATTTGGCAAGTGAACTCCCTTCCCCTCAAGGAGTATTTTAATGGCACTTGTGGGTCAGGGAGGGAGGGAGTTAGTCAGAGTGAGAGCTCACACCTAGTAGCAGGGGACATTTTGGAATAAAATTAACAAGACAAGACTTATTCATGCAGAAAGCAATAAGAAAAAAAATTTTGTTTAACAAAATGTGCTTTAGCACATTATTTTAATTCTGGGTAACACCAGGTTCTTCTACTAGTGTGTGTGTGTGTTGTATTTGGCAGAATTAATAACTGTCTATATTTGCAGTTCTATCTTACATTTAATATATATATATATATATATATATATATATATATATATATATATATATATATATATATATATATATATATATATAATGAATCTTTAAACTTAATTTAATTTCCTCATGAAGATTCACCTCCAAGATTCTTTATACTTTGCTTAAAATCAAAATAGAGATTGTAAACATGCACTTGTGCCTGTAAGTGTATTTGTTTTTTTTTTCTAAGAAAGAGAAAGAAAATTTTAAGGAATGTTTCTGTACTTCCAAACAAATTTGATTAAAATAAAAGAACCAGAAAACCTTCCAGGGAATTTAAATTAAATCATAAAACATTTTCCAAGTGTAATTTGAAGTTGAAGAATACCTAGAGTATAGAAATATTTCTTTGAGATACAAAGCTTACACAAAGTTCTCATTAAATTTTTTAATACCATGCTCATTCACAAAGCAATTCTATCATCAATTTGTCTATAACAGAAGATAATGAAGGTGTATAGAGAATAATTTTCAGTCTGAAAAGGTATATTAATACAAATTCATTGATACTTCTATAGAATAGTTTCCTTACAGAACATGGAAGGTGAGCTTAGCATAACAGTTATAGGAAATGAAATTGATGACCTGGGTTCAAATTCAGGACAAAACTGATTGTGTTTCACTCTATGCAAATGTCATTGGGAAAGCCATGAATTCATCTCTTTTTCCCTCATCTATGGGTAAATAGTAAGGTAGACAGGGTTCAATCAGTCTAGAAGAAAAACTCTAAATTCTAGCCAGCTTTATTCTGCTTAAAAATGGACCTTGTACCTCATTCTTCCATGGTGGAGGGTTTGGATGAATACATATATACAGTTTTTAAAGGTACAAAGAGACTCATGGGTCAACCAGTGAGGATCCCACCCACTATGGTAATAATGGTCAATGACTCTAGTTCTCTCTCTCTCTCTCTCTCTCTATATATATATATATATATATATATATATATATACACATACATACATATATATATATATATATATATATATATATATATATATATATATATATATATATATATATATATATACACTCTGCTAAAAGATTGACCTTGTGTTGCATCCTGTCTGTGGTAAAGAGATTGGGTCAATACAAGGAGACATACATGGGTCAACTAGTGAGGATACAATTCACAATGATAATAATGTTTTATAACCCTAGCTCCCCATATATATATATATATGTATATGTATGTGTGTACTCTGCTTAAAAATTTACTGTGTCACATCCTAGCTGTAGTAAAAAGATTAGGTCGATACATACTTGTAGAACTTTTTTTTAAACATGTTTCATTAAATAGAATAGACTTGTCCTCTCATAAAGAAAGGTAATGAATATATTGATAAAAATAGAGTTTGGCATCTCTCAATTGCCAAGAACAATATAGGAAAACATGCACAAAAAAAGATACTAAAACTTTAGACCTAAGATGAGGAACCTTTTCATATTTAAAAGTTACACTGAAATTTATTGCCAACTAATAATGCTGCAGCCAATATATTTTTAGTAGGTTTGTAACAAAATGTAAAGTTTAAACTTTTAATTAATAACAGTCCAAATTCATATCTACAAAAAATAACAGTAAAAACTTTACTAACCTTTTAATGATGTTTTAGATTGCTTAAACTACAGCTACAAAAATATTTAGACAGTTTTTATTGTCTTGATTTAAATCTGCAGGATCTTACTCACCTTAGCTGTCATATTTAATTTAACATGTCTAAAAGAGCATTTGTTACCTAAATATACATTATCTAAACTCATAGAAATTTTGTAGAAGCATAAAAAAACATTGTTAATCCTTACTCTTGAAAAGGAAATATTTTTAAAACATAAATAATCTTTGATATAAAATTTTTAAAAGAATCTAAATGTACGATATCTCTTAATGTTTTTTTTATTATCCTATATATTTCTCTGCGGTTGAGAGATATTAAATCTTCAAACATCATTTTCATGAATGTATTGATTACTTCTCTTGATCGGTGGACTATTTTGTAGAAGTACTAATTCACCAAGAAGAAAGAAAACAAGTAGAAGTCAAACCTATAAATAGAAGAAAAGTAAAATACATATTTCTACATATTTGATTGGCATGTGATATAGATATCTATGAAAGTATAACTGATTACGATACTGTTAATAATTTTGAGAAGGATTATTAACATCTAAAGAATTACTTAGACAACTGAATTTCTTCCTATTTTGTTGTTCATATAATGGATGTTGTAATTAGAACTGAAGAAAAATAGAGAATCAACTGGTCAAAAGATTCTGCGAACAATAAAAACAAGGAGTTTACTTGTCTGAATAATTCTTTGGAAGTAGTTACAATGACTGAGAATTTGAAAGGAACTGGATATTTTTAGATAAAAAGAATTAGAAGTTTTAGTGAGAAGATAAATTAAAAGTTATTAAATCACTTCTAATTGTTTTTAATACCTAAGATTAGTAATCAATTATTATGCTTATCATATTTTTATTATTTGATTTGATTACATATACAGAAGGTTTCAGAAAAATTGTTATTTAATAATCTAATAGCTTGACCAATTCTTGTTCAAATGATCTTAAATTTTAACAGCATGTGTAGAAACAATGCAAAATTCTATATTAAATGCCTTTTCTTTTCAGGTATAGAAATACCATTCACTGGAAAAGAAAATGTGTTTAAATATTAAAAAATAGAATTTTGAGTCATTTCTACTTCTGCTGTTAAAATTCTAGATTATTTGAATGAGAATTGGTCAAGTTATTATAAAATGATAATAATTTTTCAGAAATACACCCTATATCTCATCTCAAACGATATTAAATTTTTTGAAACAACCTATATGTAACTAAAATGATGTTTGTATGTATGTACATTACTGTTACCCAGAAAAAAAATGGCACATCGTTGCAAGATTTTATGAGAGCAATACACTAAAAAACTTAGAGAACAAAGCAATTTCCAACCCAATTTTTAACTGAATCATAATTTTGTAGGATCTGTATTCCCGACAAAAAAGGGGTGTCCTATGTATGAAACAGAAATGGATCTGATGGTGAGGCTCCAATTCTGGAGGAGTGAGGAGTACCCCTTCATTGCTATTACTCTCAGGGCTACTCTGACCTGCAGTGGTAATACCTGTTAGGGTCCCATCTATGTATCAAATAGATATGTTTAAAAAGGATTTGTATTTTATTGGAGTGTGTACAAAAATCCCCTTAAAAAGCAACTCAAAATGTAAATATGAATGTACAATGAATGTAATTCACTGAACTCTTGGCATAAAATAACCCTAAATGAGTTGACATGCCATTAAAATCAATCACACATAATTTTGTAGGATCTGCATTTGGGTTGAGCATCATTTTTTAATAATGCAAACTCTCAATATAATGGAGATAACTATGAAATGCTAATTAAAATCCTCTACTCATTCCTAAATAGAAACACTAATATCATTATGGACCAATGTTACAATGGTAACCCAACAAATTCAGAGATTGTCTAGTTATATATTAGAAATAAAATAAACTTATTTCGTAACAGTCTTTAATTCCTTAACCAGTCAGAGAAAGGTTTGAATCTATGGATTCCTGCTTAAAATTTCAGGTGAGAGAAAGTGATCTATTGTCTGCTGAAAATAACCATCATTGTTGTTGGTGCCACTTGTTGTAAACACACACACACACACACACACACACAAAAAAAAAAAGTAAAAAAAGAAAGAGAAGAAAAAAAAACAACCCATCCTTATCACACAACACCAAGTGGCATAGTTTACAATTTCACAGGGAAGATAGAGTTTGACGAGATCAAAAATGATTAAAACTGGAAACATTTATAAAAGATACATAAAAGCAATCTACCAGGAATACTATAAATATTAAGACTGAAAATTAGTTATAAGTAAAGATAAACAAAAATAAGAAAATAAGATAATTTATGTATCTGAACAAATTGTTTGGTTTCCTTCAAACTTTCCCAGCTAAGAATGTTAACAACATAAACAGCCCATCAAGTGAAATTGAAACTTCTCAAACTACCCCAGACTTAAAAATATGTAAAAATGTTGCATTCTTCATTTAATCATTTTGTAAAAACAGAGATACTTCACCAAAACACCTTTAAATGAAAAAGAAACATTTCCAAAAATGTGTCAAAAAACTATTGAGACTAAAGCTGTATTTTTAAAAATCTTTCTGATCTTTAAATGTAAACTAATTGATCTTTTAATGTTTTTATTTTGATTTTGCTTTGTTTTGTTCTGCTTTTTTTTTTCTTATTTCTTTATGCAAATTAATTTCATAACAACTGTAAGATGCTTTTTCTATGTTGAATAAATTTCTATGAACAATGAAAGAAACATTAATTTTGTTCAAAATCGTCTCCTTGACATCCAACACACTTATTTCAGCGAGTTCTCCATAGTTCAAAGCACCTCAGAAACTTCTCTTTTGATATGATGTGAAACTGTACAGTTATATTTCTTTTAATATCTTGCACATCCTCAAATATTACCAATGAAATGAATCTTCAGTTTAGGAAACAAGAAAAGTTGCACAAAACTAGGTCTGGTGAGGATGGAGGGTGTTTCACTTGCCCGACTCTGTGTTTTGCCAAAAAAAAACATTTCATTAAAAAAGAATAAATAAAATATCAAGACTGGGGTTTTAATATTTTCAAACTGGCATTAACTTGCATTAACTTGTTTAGATAGACGTCTAGATGTCAAGATATCACTTTATTATATAAGTTGCCAGAGTAGAATACAGACTGCATCTCCAGCAAGGGAGTAAGACACCTGCCAATAAAAAAAAGAGGTATCCTGTGTATGACATCAAACTGCATCTGATGGAGAGACCCCAGTTTTGATACCTGGTGAGTGTAGAGTACCCCTTCATTGCCATCACTGCTAGGTCTACTCTGGCCTGGAGTAGTAATACCTATTAGGGTTCCATCTATGGATCAAATAGATATCTAAAAATTATTTGTAATTGATCAGAGTGTGTGCAAAAAACCTTATAAAAACAAAAAAAAAATGTAAATATGTTTATAGAATGAATGTGATTCCCTAACCTCTAGTCATAAAATAACCATAGATGAGTTAACATGCCATTAAAATCCATCAATTTTTCAAAAAATTTAAAGCTTTAGTCTCAATACTTTTTAATTATAACCCATATATTATAATGATCTGATTTTGTGTGTATCTCATGGTAATACAACAAAAATGGCACATCATAGCTAGATTATTGCTAGCACAAAAGTTTCAAAATATTCTAATTTGGAAAATAAGATGATTTCTTGTCTACTTGTAACTTAATGATAATAGAATTAGGTCTGCACTCACCCTGATCATTTTAATTAATCAAATGAAATAACTATCATTATGGTAATTACGGAGTACCAGAAGTTATTTATTTATTAATTTGCAATTAGAATATAAATTCTATGTATAAGTTAATGGCTACTGAAGACAGCCTTTTAGCAAAGTTAGAATAAAAGAATAAACCAAAGAATAACGTGCCAGATTCTTGAACTCTAGAGCTAAAAACAAATTATCAATTTCAAACTTCTGTGAGAAGAGTAAAAAATAATAGTAGAGCTTTTCAAACTATGTATTGTGACACTTTAGTATGTCACTGATAATCTTTATTATCCACTCTTTAATAATTAACTAAATTTTTCATTGAATTACTTATCTTTATTTTATCCTTATTGGCCAAGGATACTGATGTTTTCCGCATTGCTGGTTGAAATGCACTTCCATTTCCTTCTCGATCTTGACCTTCTTCTCCATCTTCTCAAACCACTTAACAATTTCATCTTCTCATTTTATATATGTTTTGATATTATACAGGGTGTGCCAATAATTTCAGAACACATCTTTAGGGGGCTATAAATGGAAGATGATCCAACAGAATGAGAGCATTAACATGTCAACTTCTAATCTGACAGAGGGAAAAAAAGGTAAATTTATAAATGTTTTCTTAAACATCTTTGCTTTTCCTTATATTATAATTTGTTTTCAATTACCTGGTGCACACAGTATATTTGACTTGGCTAAAAAAACTTGATTTGTCACAAAAAAATGTATTTTTAAAAGGTGTATTGTCAAAGCAAAAAGTTTAAAAAGCTCTAACTTATGGTGATCAGTCACATACGTGTAAACTACTAGACATCCAAATGATGACTTTTCTTTGATTGCAGTAACAGAGAAAACTTCAGTCCAGTTAAACATGATCACTCTATAAATTTCTATTCATTACTTCAGTAAGAGTAGAAGTAACAAGAGATGTATACACAATAAGAATATAAAAATTTCTATAACACATACATATTACACCTTATGTTTAGCAACAAAAATTTGAATTAGATCTGTACCTCCATCGGTCTATAAAATAGACTTTCATCCATTGAGCCTCCAGGTATTCTGGGTATGACACTAAACTGTAGCTATTGTTGAAGCTTCAGTTCTGGAGCTCTGGAAGAGTGTAGAGTCACCTCTTTATTGCCATTACACCTAAGTCTACTCTGACTCAGGGTTGTAGTATTTGTGAGGATCTCATCTATGAGTGAAATAGACAATGTTTTGAGATACTGTTAAAATGATTTTAAATTACATTAATACATTGAATTTTAAGACAATGATATTGCAACTAAATATGAAATGTTTATTTGTTTAAAATGATTGCAAAGATACATTTTGTATTGTATATATTTGGAGACCATAATTATTAAACTGACATAAAATAACCCAGCAAGGTTTGACATGTCATAAAACCATCAAATCAATTGAATAAACCAATTAGGCTGCTAATGATTGGTTTTTATATATAACATCCCTGTCCCATCTATCAACTTTTTTTTCATCCATTAAAAGACTACAGCTTACACCAAGATCTGTAAAACATGAAGAGTAATGAGACTTGGCCTGCCACACTAGACATATCATTAGGGGGTTTGAATTCAAAGTTTTCATTCTCCTAAACCGGTTTCCCAACTAAGGCTATAAGACCTAGTCTGCTTGACTATTTCAGTCATGGCATGTGAGAGAAGATACGAATCCATGCCTATCCCAAGGGCATTAGTGCAAAGTGAACATAAACAGCTTCAGCCAGATTTTGAACTCTGCATGCCATTTTCATTTTCCATTTAGCATGATATATATCTCTATCACACATACACACACAATATGTTTTGTTTGGTTTCTTTGTTTAATGGCATATCAACCTACATGGGTAATTTAAAGCCAAAGCCATCCATGTAGAGGAACAGTAGTGGTAATATTTAATCTACAGTGGGGTGGGGGGTAAGGGAATTCATAACTTTCTTAAGGGATTTAGTTCAAAAGTGAATGTAATACCACAACTGGAGCTTGAATTTGCCCACTATGATGTTTCAGTCTAGCACATTAGCCACTATACCATAGTGGCTCCACTCCAATATATATATATATATATATATATATATATATATATATATATATATATAAAGCTAAAAACTTTCATTGTTTTTGAATATATGAAATCAACAAGACAGGATTCTTACATACCGAAAGCAAATAGAAGGATTTTTGGTTTGACAAACTATACTTGAGCAAATTATTTTTATCTAAGGCAACAACAGGTTCTTTTATTAGTCTATCTATCTATCTATCTATCTATCTATCTATCTATCTATCTATCTATCTATCTATCTATCTGTTTCTGTGTATCTGCCTGAGTGTAACCATAATCCAGCATAAATGGTACATCATAATGTATTTTTTATATTAGAGCAACACACTTAAAATCTAAGATAGAGAATAAAGCAATCTCAAGTCCAATTTGCAACAAAATGATAATTTTGTAGGATTAGATTTGCACAGAACATCATTTTTAATCATCCAAATTCTTGATATAATGGAGATAACCATGAAATGTTAATTAGAATTCTTTAAATCTTCCTAAAGAGAAGCATATCATTATAGACTACAGTAACAAAAGGAACACAAAGGGTTCACAGATCATAGTGTGCGATCATGTTATATATGTATATGTATGTACACAGATCATGTTATATATGTATATGTATGTACGCACATACATATACATATATAACATCTGATTTTCATCAGAATTGAATAGTGAGATCATTGAATTAATATGTAAAATATTTTTTGTATAATAATCATAAATGTACCAAAGAAAAAATATGAAGGAATATATCAATCACATCAAACCAAAAATAATAAAAACACAAGAGATTTCTAATTTCAATTTCTCATCAATCTTGAAACCAGACTTTTTGCAAAGTAAATTTCTAATCTTCTATAAATAATGAGGAACTTGGCTAATATACATAAATATAAAAGATAAAATATTTTACAGACTGCAAAACTTTGTTCTAATGATCAAATTTCAGGAAATCTAACTAGTTAGAATGGTTAATAACACTCAATAGCACCACAGAATCAGAAAATATAGGCTAGCCTATTAAAATTCAATTATAAAAACTTGCAAAGAAACAGATATGTAAAAGAATGCCTAAGGGGTTGAATGCACCAATTTTAACATATCAGAAATATTTATTCTATTTATTTCCAATCTTTTCTTTTTATTCTGTTGTATCTTTAGGCAAAATGTTTTAACTTATCCATTGGTAGCTACAAGAATTTTTAATTATGTCCATTCCTGAAGTTTCACCTCTTCATTTAAAACATTCATCATTCTAAAGTTTTCAGTTAGCCAAAAATATTTCTCAATGTATATAAATCGTAGTTGAGGGTGACCCGAAGGCTCTCTTTTCAATAGCTACTACACTGAGGTATAGGGCAGAGCACTACACTTTTCCCTGGATTGCTCCACTTGACACTTGATACATACCTTATAATACTGAGTGTTAAGCAAGGAGGTATCAAGTACCATTTTTGAGTCTTTGGTATGACTCAACCTGGGATTGAACTATGGTCTCTCTCTAGACATTGGTGAACACTCTACTCACTAGACCAATGGGTTGGTATATATATATATATATATATATATATATATATATATATATATATATACCCAAAAAGTAAGAGATTCATTACCAGTCATGTGTATTTGTTAGTATATCTATGTAAAAGGTATATATATACACTACCAGTCAAAAGTATTTTTGGCCATCATCAAAAATTATTTCCCATCCAAAAAACCTTATCGTTAATAAAACAAGTTAAGCACCACAATGGTTTTATTTATTATACTAAATATAAGTCTTCCAGAGCCACATTGAATACAAATCAAACCAGAAAAAAAATTCTAAAACTTTTGATTCATCTAAATGACTTCCTTTGGCCACAATCACTGCTTCAGATTCTTGGCATTCTTTCACATGATGCTGCAGTATGCTGTGATAGCCAGTCTGATTTAATTTGCCCTTCTCTTGGTGAAAATCCCCAATTTTGCAATTGGCAAAAGCACCCCCCACCATAACAGAGCCTCCTCCATACTTTACGGTTGGCTTGATACAGGGGGTTGAAGCTCTTTCATCAATTCTTCACTGCAAGGACGCACTTATTTGACCCAAAGATTTCAAACTTTGATTCAACTGTCCAAAGGAGTTTATTTCACTTCTCTATATTGTCCAGTCTGTGTGCCTTGTCCCACTAGGCCCTTTTTGTTTCCTCAACAATGGTTTCTTGACAACAATTTTCCTATATAGGCCAGCTTCACAGAGTCTTCTACTCACAGTAGATGTTGACACATTTTTACAAGATTGGTTCAGTTGTACTGTGATGTTTGGAGCAGTCAGCCTTCTGTAATGCAAGCTGGTGACTGATGAAATTGTCCTCTGCATAGGTAAAATAGATAGTATCTAGCAAGCAGTAATTCAACACAATATAGTCTAATGTGAGTTCAAGTGGTAGTATAATGTCACTTTTGGAAAATGTTTTATTCATGCTCAGTACTAAAGAACAAAAATGCCTTCAAATCAATTTTCTATATACTAAGGTCAAAGTTACTGAGTAAGATTTAGTATGAATTAAAACATTGTGGTACTTGTTTCATTAAAAAAAAACAATTTTAAAATGAGAAATAAAAATTTTTGAAGGTGACCAAATACTTTTGGCTGGTAGTCTGTATATATATATATATATATATATATATATATATATATATATATATATATAACAAAAGTTAATATGATCATCATCCACCTTGACTAGGGCAAACATAACAAGAATTGGATGATAATAAACACACATATGTGAACACACACACACACACATATATATATATATGAACACACACATTCATACATATAATCACATACACATTATATATATATACACATACATACATATAAACATATACACACATTACATATATATATATATATATATATATATATATATACACACATATATATATATATATACACAAACAGACCCATACATATATAAACAAACAAATACAAACAGATATATATAAATACTAACACACATGCATATACTCATACATACACAAACATATATTTACATGTATAAACACACACACACACATATATATACACATCAGATGAAAAAAGAGCAAAAATTTATGTTGACAATAAATGCTCAATTTGAATAAACTTTGCCCAAAGGAAAAAAATTCCCTTCTGAGAACAAACTTTCCTTGGATTCACTAACAAAATGGATGTACCTCAAAATGTCAAAAGTTAGAAGAAAAGGAACGATAAAAAAGAAAAAGACGAAGAAGCTAAAAACTATTGGGAGAGAGAGAGAGAGAGAGAAGGTGCTGGAAGTAGAGAGAGGGAAGTGTATGGATGAGAATCTAAATTAATGACAGGTATTTATAAATACAGGCATGAAGTATAGTGTATTGATTATAGGTTTGGTTGAATTGCACACCTGAGAAATAGAAATTCTACTGGCTGGCGTGGAATTGTATTTCTGGCAAGTAATCAATCAAATGGAATCAACCCCAAAATAGAAAGCCTTGACAAATGATGTTCTTCTAGTTTTAAGGAAGAGATGGGGTGAATAGCAAACATCATTGGTTATAAGTGACAAGGCACACTGTCAAGCCATGTTTATAGATGAGCACATGCATGTATACATATTTCTGTGCATCTGCAAAGGTGTAAAAGCATTTACTTTCAATGTACAGGCCTACAATATACAATATGAGTATATATATATATATATATATATATATATATATATATATATATATATATATATATATACAAACAACCAACCACCCACCCAAAAGCTTGTGCTTTATGTGGCAATACAACAATGACAGTGAAAAAGGCTTTTTTCACTGTCTAATGATTGCATAGACACATGAACCTCAATTTACAATGAAAAGAGTGCGATATTTTAAAGTTGCTTTTTAGTTTTTATACCATTCTATCATTTAGGCATTGAGCACTTTTATTATTAACTTCGAAGTCATATTTTTCCTTATCTATCTATCTATCTATGTTAATATTAACAATATAGTTTGCTATATCTAAAAATAAAGAGTGCTCAATATTGGTGATAGAACATATGTATCCAAGTTGGGATAGCATAGACAGAGTCAACAGTGCTTGGTAAATATCAGTTTCTCACCGATGTGATCATCAGGCTATATATATATATATATATCATCATCATCATATCGCGCTGGTAGCACGGGTATCCCTGACCCTCTCTCGCCACTCCTCCCTATCGTTCATCGCCCTAGGTAGGTCTTCAGGACAGCATCCCATATCCTCACATAGCTGCTGAATGTATGTTCGTGCTGGTCGTCCTGCTTTTGCACGGTCATGTTTGGGGGTCCATAAGAGTACATCTCTTATGAGTTCGTGCCTGCTTCATCTTAAATAATTGATTTCATGAATGGACTTTATTTTTTTCAGGTTTTATCAACTGTGCAGCAAACTAGTCAGTTTGGCACTCACTGAGAGGAAAGCAATACCATGAAAATTCACTCCTTTAATTTAGAAACAGTACACTGAACTACGAGGCATTAATGCCAGAAACACCAAAACAAAAATTTCAGGGTGTTTGGGTGTCAATTTGAGTTCAGTCTCATATTGATGAAAACCAAACATCCAGTCCATTTCATGATGTTTAGGATGGTTGTAGCAATGATGATATGCGACCATTCATATTCTCATGTGGCCTCAAAACACTGAGACCTACATCAAGGGTCAGGGGAGGGTAGTGCTGTCCTGGAATGAGAGGGTAGCTGTGAGAAGACCCTACATCAGGCAACAGGACTATGCAATGTCACAAAAGCAGAGGAACCCAGTGTTGATTATTAGAATTTTGCTGCAACCACATCACCCCTAACATCTAGCAACCTAATTCTTGAGACTCCCTTGATTATTATGAGTAGAGCTTGGTTGATAGAGAGACTAACAAAAATGCATGGAACATAAAAGATGAACTGAAGGAAAGAATAATGATAACATTTACCAAGTTAAGCAAGGCGACTGTCAGAAAGGTTTTCAGATTCTGAAGAAATGAGGAGGATGTGGTTAAAGCCAATGGTGATTTCTTTGAATCTATAGTTAAATCTATAGTTAAATCTATAGAATTTCAAGATATTTTCCCAAAATTTTGGCAAATATATGTGATAAAATGAGATGCTAGTGTTATCTTCATTTTTGTATAATTCAGATGGCAGTTTACTGTATATATATATATATATATATATATATATATATATATATATATATATATACATATATACATACATATATATATAAAGATATACATATATATATACATATACATATATAAATACATATATATATATATATATATATATACATACATATACACATATATAAATACATATATATATACATATACACATATATAAATACATATATATATACATATACACATATATAAATACATATATATATACATATACACATATATAAATACATATATATACATATACACATATATATATACATATACACATATATAAATACATATATATATATATACATATATAAATATATATATACATATACATATATAAATATATATATACATATACATATATAAATATATATATACATAAATACATATATAAATATATATATACATATACATAAATACATATATATAAATATATACATATACATATATATACACAAATACATATATATAGATATATATGTGGGTTATTCAATAAGTTTCCAGACTTTATGTACAGGCATTTAAAATGGTCATAGAATCTTGAAAATTCACTGTGTTATTGCAAAACATCTTATGAGATAACTGACCAATTATTATGATTTCAAGTTCAAATGAACAGCTACTGCAGCAATTGGAATACACCCTACTAAAGCCTGATTGTCACAGCTGGTGAATTTCAAAATACAATCTGAACGTGAGGACAACTTTAGAAGAACGATATGCAATAAAATTCTGTTTTAAACTGGGAAAAAATGCCACAGAAACATATGGAATACTTCAGACTGCTTTTCAACCATCTTGCATGAATTGAGCATCAGTTTTTGAGTGGCATAAGAGATTCAAGGAAGGCAGGGAGTCTGTGAGGGATGATGAGAGGTGTGGGAGGAGTAAGGAAGTCAATACACCAGAGTTGATTGGCCAAAGGATTAGGGTTAGGGTTACTATGTTGAGGTTTTAAGGGAGTTCAGCAAGAGATTCTGTTGGAAGAGGCCAGCACTCTTCAAATCGGGTCAGTGGCATTTCCACCAGGACAATGCATCAGTCCACAACTCCATCCTTGTCACAAACTATTTGACCAAGATGGGTATTAAGTCAGTTCCTCACCCTTCCTATAGTCCAGACCTAGCTTCCTGTGACTTTTGGTTATTTCCTAAGCTCAGAAGCTGTCGTTATGAGACAACTGAGGAGATGAAAGAGGCTGTGATGAAGGTCATTGACATGCTCAGACAAGGACTTCTATGGGGCCTTCCAGAAGTTGTTGGAATGGTACAACAAGTGCATTGCAGCTGGAGGAGATTACTTCAAAGTGGACTAGAGTTTCATGTGTGTACTATCAATAAAAGTGCCCATACAAAAAAAGTCTGGAAACTTACTTAATGATCCTCATACATATACATATATACATATATATATACATATATATACATATACACACACATATATATATATATATACATATATATATATATATATATATATATATATATACATACATACAAGGTGCCTTCAATAAGTTTCCAGACTTTTTGCGTAGAGGTTGGCTCAGAAGTCTAATGGTGAAATGTGATTTGAAAAATAACTGTGTGCATTATGAGAATATTGAGTGAATCTCATTACCCATTCACAATCTAGTCTCGGTTTAACTAACTTCATTTTGAATTGTTCCACGGAATATTTCTTTTGTTCCATATCCACATGGAACTATTTTCTGTTATTTCTATGAGGTGTTTTATACATTTGTCTCTATTATGCCCTCTGATTCCAATTTGATGCAGAAACTGGTATAGGATGCTTGCTTTGAAATCTCTTGCTCCTACTTCAACAAGTTTTACAATCACACTGTAACATATACATATATATATACACATACATATATATACATAGATACATCATACATATATATTCATATATATACACACACACATACAGACATATACATAAATACATACATATATATATATATATATATATATATATATATATATGCACAGTTATGATTCAAATTTAATACTAAAACATTTTTATTCAGTAAAATCTTAGTTCTCAATACACAATAATGAAGAACAATATTATAGTATTTTAACTATAAAATGGGAAAATGATAAAAACTCATGTGAGCTAGTATATAACATATCTGATGTGACATTATAGTTGCAACATTTCATATGTTTTGATGAGGATACAGGTCTAATAACATCAGTGTATGATAATGATAATTTCTCATCTCAGAAATTCAAATGATGATTTATTCTATGTTTAATTTTTTGACTTTTGATATTTAGAGAATGCTGATTTGACAAGTATATAGTTCATTTTGAAAACATTTATTGGTAGATTTAGTTTGATTTTAAAATCATTTTTTTTTCTCAGTCAAATTTCTAAAAATGTTAGCTATTTGAGCAAGAAATTTGACAAGCCTCAGCTCTACCACTGAGCCTTACAAGTTCATAGATCCTGTTGGAAGACAAATTTTAATTCAATTAATGAATGTAAGTAAGTTTGTATGAATCAATTGCAAGATAAAAAAAAAATGTTTTACATTAGTTAGGAAATGTGGCTATCACAAGATAGCCATTTGTAAGAATCACAAACAGATTCAAACTTTTACAGAGATTGAATTAAGAGCTGTTTGGGAATAGAGAAGAGTTTTCATTGGTCATACAGACAGTCTGGGGAAAAAAAACACAAAAGATATGTTGAAAACAAGAGTAGATAAACGTGATAAACATTGGTGTAGAGAATCACAGCAATAAAACCAAGTGGTAAAAAATTGATCTCCCAAAGAAAAGTTGAAGGCAAGATTATTCAGTTACAGTAGAAAATATATAAAAATCAAGTCAATGAGTTCAATGTGGAAATGTAAAACTGGTCAGTAAATATGGAGTAATTATTGCTTCAGTTTATGGACCAATAAAGACAAATAGCATAATGATATTATGGAAAACTTGAGGTATCACTTAAGGAGAATATATAGCAGAGGTAAAAAAAATCCAGAAAAGCAAAGACTGTGGGAAGAATATGATATTCAATTGATTTGATTGC
Organism: Sepioteuthis lessoniana; assembly: GCA_963585895.1. Taxonomy (NCBI): domain Eukaryota; kingdom Metazoa; phylum Mollusca; class Cephalopoda; order Myopsida; family Loliginidae; genus Sepioteuthis; species Sepioteuthis lessoniana. The sequence goes on along the minus strand of OY757911.1, from coordinate 89,426,277 downwards.
TTCTGTACTATTGAGTTTGTTAAAGAATGTTTAACTAGGACTCTCAACACTTGGTACCAAGAGGGAGCTGAGAAGGAGGAAAAAACTAGCTTCTCCTGGAAATCATTTGTCCTCTTTCATTTCTGGTGAATATAATGTGGATAGGTATGTGCTTGAGGCAATAGGATTTTTCAATTACAAATAGAAAATGGAGAAATGAATAAAGTACAATAAAAACAATCAAAGTAAAAATAAAACTCTGATGGAAAATATTAACATTATTATTTAACATATCATATTTGTTGTACAAACGTTATTATTTAACATATTTATGTTTGTTGTACGAAGCTTAGTTAATGAAAAAGACAACAAAATGGACTATTTAAAACATGTTCCTTAAAGCACTAAAAAACTGTTATAATAATGTAAATTATATGAACTGTTGTCATTTACTAAACTGAGCATAGGGGGTGTCCTCATGGCGTAATGGTTAAAGCGATGGACTGCAGAATCGTAGTACGCGAGTTCGTACTCCAGTCGCGTTATTACATTCACTTTCGGACAAATACCCTTGGGAAAGGTATGAACCCCCTTATCCTCCCAGCTATGGGTTAAATAGTACCACTACTGTTCTTCTAGGAGAATGGCTTTGGCATTAAATAACCTAAAAAGAGTTGATATGCCATTAAACAAAGAACCCAACCCAACCCAACCCTAAACTGAGCATAGTTTGGCACAAGATCATAAATATATGGCACCTCCTGGGAATCAAATTAACTAATGATGACTATGTGATAACATAACTTGTTAACAAATCATTTTACTAAGATTAGTTTGGCATAAGGCTAAAAGAGAAAATTAAACTCACTAACAATGACTTGCTAATCTTATCTTAGTATGACACAAGGCTAAAAGTATGGGGCCCCCAGAGAAAATCCAACCCACAAACAGTGGTTGGCTAGCTTGCTTATTAACTATTACACCACTCAAGGCACCCAAATTGATTATATCAGTTGTTTTTGTTCATTTATTTATTTTCTAAAGTAGAGACCATCACATATTTTAAAGATTTTAATTGATCAAAGTAGGCAAAAAAAGTTACAACTAAAAGTTAAAAATGAATGAAATATGACTGTGTGTAATAACAAAGTTTCATGCCTGGATTATCATAAAGAACTATTATTACTTGCTCCCACTTTGGACTTAATGGATGGCTCCCCTCTACACGAAATACCTTGGCAACATGCCTGAAATCTACAACAATAAAGAAAGAGACATCAATATTGTAAAATTTGTATGCACAGGGCAATTCTCCAACAAAACTCTAAATAGAACAGTATTAGCCCTTTATAATTTTAATACCACATGAATTATATATATACATATATATATATATATATATATATATATATATATATATATATATATATATATATATATATATAATTCATGTGGTATATATATATATATATATATATATATACATAACACTAACGAAGTTGATATGTCATTAAACAAACAAACCCTACATATATGAGAGAGAGAGAGAGAGTGTGTGTGTGTGTGTGTGAAAGAGAGATAGAGAGTGAAACAGAGAGAGAGGGGATGTGATTGATAAATAGTCTCCATTTTAAATTATTAATTTTGCACATGTGCTTTGTTTGTTTCAGGTTTTGTCTACTGTGCAGTAAACTTGGGTCAGTTGGGCACTGTCTGTATGGAAAACAGCACCATGACGCATTCCACTCCTCCAGAAATTTGGAAACAGCATTCTGTACTGCCTAGCATTCACACCAGAAGATCCAATACGAAGATTTCAGAGAGTTTGGGTGTTAATCTGAGAACAGAACAGGATTTGAAAATAGTTAGAGTTATACACTCTAAAAATTTAACAATAAAAGAATCTAAGAATTCACGTATTACAATATTCTTTTATTTCTGGATTTTTTTGTTGATGTGGTTATTTAAAATATTATTTAAAAAATAACTCTAAATTTGTGAGTGATTTCAAACATTATCATAATTTTATTTTTCTAAAGACTTTTTTAAAAATATTACAAAAATCTAAATTCAGTTCTTAACTACTTGTTGAATTCGTTTAATTTATTTTCTTTTTTACCCAATAAAAATGTAACAAATAAAAAGAATATAAAACTTAAATGTATCCTTATTTTCAGGTTGAAAATTTTGCATATTGATTCAAATGAAAAGTATTTGTTTATTCTATAAATAGTTTATTTCTTTTAAAAAATGAGTTACACTGATTAAAAATGAATATACATACTTTGTTCTAAGAAATATGAAAGATATTCATCTAAAAAGATCAGTTTTTGATTTATCAATAAACAATGCTTTCATTTAATTTTTGTTATTTCTTTGCTTTTTACCCTCTAAAAATTTAACATGATAGGTGGCTACAAAAAAAAAGCTAAGAAATGAAAATATGTCCTTACAAAAAAAAAAAAAGAAAAAAAAAGCCAAGTCAGCTGGGGTTGTAAAATATGCTGACTGCATCTCTGCAAATGGGTAATACCCCCACCTCCCACATCAACAAGTGCCTTAGATATGACACTAAACTACTTTTCCCCATTACTCTCAAGTCCACTCTGATCCAGAGTAGTTGTCCCTGTTAGGGTCCCATCTATGGGTTAAATAGAACTGTTTATATTTGAACCATCAGCATGCAAATAGAACTATTAGTGTTAAATAGTAATAACCATTCAACAGTGTGCAAACAATAAATAGCAATACTTGAAACCATTTAATTGTGTGTGATCAAGTGAGCTCTGGGTCATTTAAAAATGTTACCTATAAACTTTGTTTAAAAATCATATATATATATATATATATATATATATATATATATATATATATATATAAACAGGATTTTCCATTAAGGGTTGATATGCCATAAAACACAACCAACAAACTGAAAATGTAAAATCTTTCTTATTACAATTTCTTTTTTATTTTGTTTACATTTAAAATAGTATTTTAAAATAAGTAGCCATTGGTTTAAAGCATTTTCCTGATTTTTTAGTTCTCCAAAAAAATTAGAAATTTTGGTTATTTTTACAATTAGTACTGAAAAAGCAAAAAATTCAAGTTTTGCTTATGGAGTCTGTATAATATTTAAACATGGCAGGTCTTAAGAAGAAATGAAAAGTTACACATGCTTTATTTTTTTTCTACTTATGAAGAATGGTGAACAGTTCCACAAATCAATTGATTTTTAATTATTGAATTGTAGTATTTAATTAGTAAAAATCAAAAACCAAATTTTGTACTTTTCATTATTATAAGAATATTAATGAATATGCATGATTTTAATACTCAATGTCATGTCTTTTCTGAGCTCTAAGTTGACATGTACATATCAAAACAGACATGACGCTTTTATATAGTCATGCACGCACACACACATGCGCATATATATATATATATATATATATATATATATATATATATATATATATATATATATACACACACACACACACACACACACACACACACATATATATATATATATATATATATCTATATCCACATATAAACACAGATTTGTACATACATAGACACACATAAGGGAAACATGTACAGAGGGAAAGAGAAATATGTAGAGTGAGGAGAGGAAAAGGAAACATATAGGCAGAGGAAGAAAGATATATATATATATAGATAGATAGAGAGAGAGAGAGAGAGAGAGAGAGGAGGGGAATAAGAAATTTATAGGGGAGAAGATAAGAGAAAGAAATATAGGAAGAGAAAGAGAGAAGGAAAAGAGAGAGAAAAGATATGTAGGAAAATAGCACAAAAGGATAAAAGATTCAGGCAAAACCATAACTTAAAATATTAGCTCCCTTCTTTAATTGATGAAATTCAAATAATCAGTTCCAGGATAATGCAGAATACCCATCCACACTACACTTAACAGTCAGAAAAAGTGGCTGATAGTAAATGTATTATGATGATCTGAAAGTAATTTTAACATTATTGAACACAGATGTCATCAAGAACAGCTGCAATGTCACAACCTGTAAATGGCCCCTATATTGTCAGGTGTAGGTTGAGAAAGTAAAGGTATCATTGAAGATACCAGGAGAGAAGTTAGAGTCTAAACAACATATCCTGTACCAATAATAAATATAGGCCCCACTCACTCACACACTGGTGGTGAAAGCTGTGCAACCAGTGAAAGAATAAATGACTCAAAGATATAAGACAACAGAAGCTTGACTTGGGGTGAGAATTAGCAGTTAACAGACAATTTCAAAATTGTAGCACTCTCTACAGAATTATAGCCAAATTTAACAATACTGATAAGTGGATGGGTCTGATGGTTTGTTTTAGTTTCTTTGTTTAATGGCATATCAACATTTGTGAGTTATTTAATACTAATACCATCCTTGTAGAAGAACAGCAGTGATACTATTTAATTTATAGCTGGGGGCTAAGGAGGTTTATACCTTTCCTAAGAGTCTGAAAGTGAATGTAATAGTCCAACTGGAGTTTGAACTTGTTTACTTCAAGGCTCCAGTCCAGCACTTGAACCATGGAGACTTCTCCTGGATGGTTCTGATTTCTTTCCAAAGACATAATAAAATCCTGGGATCTTTGGTTTTGAAGGAAATTAAGATGGGACATGCTTATTTACAGGTGACTGATTGAGTGATTTATTGATTTTAATGACAAGTCAACTTGTGTAGGATTATTTTATACCTCAAGGTTAGGGAATCATGTTCAGTGTACATTCATATTTACATTTTTCATGTAGTTGTTATTAAAAAATTTTTCTTTTGCAGTCTTATTGAATACAAATTATTTTTAAACAAATCTATTTTGACCCATAGATAGAACCCTAACAATTACTATCAGTCTGGGTCAGAAGATTCAAAACTGAGATTCACCATCAGAGGCAGTTAAGAGGTGCATATGATAAGTTTCCAGACTTTTTTTCGTACGGGCATTTAAAATTGTTGTAGACTCTTGAAAATTCAGTATGTTATTGTTATACATGTTATGAGATGACTGACCAATTTCTATGATTTCAGGTTCAAAGGAACAGCTACAGCAGCAATTGGAATACACCCTACTAAAGCCTGATTGTCACAGCTGGGGAATTTCAAAAATGCAATCTGATACTTTAGAAGAACAATATGCAATAAAATTTTGTTTTAAACTTGGAAAAAATGCCACAGAAACATATGGAATGCTTCAGACTGCTTTTTGACCATCTTGCATGAATCAAGCATCAGTTTTTGAGTGGCATAAGAGATTCAAGGAAGGCAGGGAGTCTGTGAGGGATGATGAGAGGTATGGGAGGAGTAAGGAAGTCAATACACCAGAGTTGATTGGGTTAGGGTTAGGGTTACTATGTTGAGGTTTTAAGGGAGTTCAGGAAGAGATTGCGTTGGAAGATGCTAGCACTCTTCAAATCGGGTCAGTGGCATTTCCACCAGGACAATGCATCAGTCCACAACTCCATCCTTGTCACAGACTATTTGACCAAGATGGGTATTAAGTCAGTTCCTTAACCTCCCTATAGTCAGGACCTTGCTCCCTGTGACATTTGGATATTCCCTAAGCTCAGAGGCTGTCGTTATGAGACAATTGAGGAGATGAAAGAGGCTGTGATGAAGGTCATTGATACGCTCAAACAAGAGGACTTCCATGGGGCCTTCCAGAAGTTGTTGGAATGGTACAACAAGTGCATTGCAGCTGGAGGAGATTACTTCAAAGTGGACTAGAGTTTCATGTGTGTACTATCAATAAAAGTGCCCATATGAAAAAAGTCTGGAAACTTATCATATGCACCTCGTAAGTATCAAAGCCAGGACATCTTAATGATAGGTGGTACTATAAGTCAGATTTAAGCAATTTCTTTTCTTACATGTAGTCGGTTGGAAGCAATAGATTAAACTCCTTTACGAATATATTATGGTTTAAAACTGTAAATCATATGTAAACCTGATCAGTTCTGATAAACATCACACAATGTTCATTTTGAATAATTTTATTCAAGTTACAATTACATTTGTTCTTTTTTTTAAGTAATGCTACTTAGATACATGATTTCAGAAGCAAAAGAAAATATTAACCACTAATAAGTATACACAACAAAAAAACTTGAAGTAGGTAATCTGATTTGAATGAGACAGTGAGAAAAAAACAATTTATCTGTGTAATGAACAATGTGACTTTTCCCATTTGTTTCTTTATTTATCTATCCATAACTGATTAACTCAGAAACCTTATTAAATATACAAAGGTGGGCTGAAAAGTTTAATAGAAGACGTCATATCTGCTGTTGATGACATTTTTGATTAATGAGATCCAAGCACTGCAACATTGACAGAAAAAGTGTGTGGACTGCAAAGAGGACTATGTTGAAAAATAAATTTCATTTGGTCACATTCCATGAATGCATATTAGTCAACCAATAGACTTCTCAGTTAATCCTCATATATATATGAAAAAAAAACTAATTAAAATCTGTTGTAGTCCTACAACCTATTTAGTAATTGGGATGATATACTGAGTAATTCCCCTTTATTGCATCTCTCGAGGCAATGAGAGGGTTATTTGGTTTGGTTTCTTGATTTAAAAACATATCAACCTTTGTGAGTTATTTAATGCCAAAGATATCCTTGTAGAACTATTTAACCCATTGCTGGGAGGATAAGTAGGTTCATGCCTTTCCCAAAAGTATTAGTTTGAAAGTAAACAAAGTAGCACAAATGGAGTTTGAACTTGCTTACTTGCAGCCGAGAACTTTTGCTATTATATCATGGGAACTTCTCCCCAAGGTTTATTTAGTGATGCTTATCTCCACTCAAAGTTAAATGTGACATAGTAGGAGTAGCACAGAATGACCCAGTCTGAACCTAAAAATTGGAATTTACAAGTTAAAAAACATCATCTATATAGTTATGCATCTTTTTTGTATTTATTTTTTATGGAAGTATAAATTCTCTACTTTTTAGAATAATAACTATTTTCATCTGCATATTTTGTATCATATCTTTTATTCTAGGTATTATCTTATTCATTTTATTTATTTTTTATTTTATCTATTTATATTTATTTTTTATATAGTATTTCTTATTTTTTATTTTATTTTATTTTCTATATTTTATTTATTGTTTTATTCATTTTATTTTATTATCTTATTCATTTTATTTCATCTATCAATTTTACATTCTATTTATTCCTATTTTATTTTATATTTTATATCATATCTTTTTTAAATAACTGGGGTGTTATGAGTAGAGATACTAGACTCTGGTCCAAGGCAGAAATGCTGAGGAGTAACACTTTAATTTTAGATAGAGTGCACAGATACTAGATTCTTATTCTCAGCAGAAGTGCTAATCCACATATAAATTATCCTGTCATTTTAGCCGAGGAATTATATTAGTAATTGTATGGATGCCTTGTGTGGCATAATGGTCAGCCAGCTAGGCTAGTAAACCATCAATGATTGTGTTTTATGGTGTATTAATCCTTGTAGGTTATTTGATGCCAAATCCTGTTTGTATATATATATATATAATATGATTTGTAAAAAAATAGTTTGTTGGTAATATTTTTAAACAAGCCAGAGCTTATTTGTTTGCACATAATTAAATGGTTCCAAGACTTGCAATATAATACTAATAATTCAATTTAACATCAGTAATTTATTTGCACACAATTAAATAATTTGACCCTTAGATAAAATCTTATCAGGTACTATAATTCCAAATGGACCTGGAAGTAATGGCAATAAAGAGGTATTCCACACTGCTTAAAACCCCAGAACTAGAGCCTCATTATCAGATGCTTTAGTGTTATATCTAGGTCACTAGTTGGGGGGGGTCTTACCCCCTCTGTAGAAATGCAGTTGGCGTATTCTATAACCCTAGCTGACAGGGCTGATTTCTTAAAGAGGACAATGTTATGCAGTAAATAAAAAAATAACATATTTGTAATGAAAATTCTGAGATATTTGAAATGATTATATAGTCTGAATAAAAATCTTCTCTTGATGTCTGGAAATTCCTGATTGCTGCAGGGACAGAAGACCAAGTTGAAGTTTCATCATAAGTTGTTAGATCTCACAATTACAGATACGTCAGACAGAGGTAAAACTGATATACTATTTCTATAGTTATTTCCTAAGCTTAACTTAGTGCAATGCCACAGGTATGTATCACCCAGTGAAAATCAAACCCACTAACAATGGTTTGCAAGCCTAGCCCACTAGGGGGTGTCCCAGTGGTGTAGCGGTTAATGAGCAGGACTGTGACATCATAGTAAACAAGTTTAAACTCCAATTGTACAATTACATTTACTTTTGGACTAATACCTTTGGGAAAGCTATGAAACCCTTTATACCCAATAGTACCACTACTATTCTTCTACAAGAATGGTTTTGGCATTAAATAATCCATGAAAACTGATATGCCATTAAAACAAAGAAACCAAGTCAAACCTAGCTTGCTAACAATTATACCACATGAAGTATCGATTTTTGTGCAAAAACAATTTTTTGTTCTTTTAAAGATCTTTTTTTTTTAAAGGTGTTACTTATATAGGTGCATGTGCAAAACAATAAGTTTATAAAAATTAAAAGTTTAGCCAAACAAAATGGAAGGACTTAATGTATGTGGTGTAATTAGCAGGATAAGCAAGAGGGTCCTTGTGGACTTAGATGTAGATATTTCATGGGAACTTATTTCTTCAGAGAACATTTACAAAATGAAAGAAAATCAGGCAGGGGGTTGGTTTTGGTTTCTTTATTTCATGCTTCATGGGTTATCAAATACCAAAACCATCCTTATAGAAAATCAGTTGTGGTATTGGAGGGATAGGGGAGATTCACACCTTTCAAAAGGGTATTAGTTTGAAAGTGAATGTAAATAGCATGACTAGAGTTCAAACTCACTATAATGTCACAGTCCAGCATGTGTGACACTAAATCACAGGGATTCCCTTTCCTTTTTGTTCTTTAGCTGTGTAAAATGATTACATGACTTTTGTACAAGAAATCTTACAGAAAAATGTCTCTGACTGAACAAGTCTGTGCAATAATTTGAAAGCTCATTATTAAATTAAAATTAAATTATAGCTGAATATGTTAGAATAAACAAGTCAGATATCAAGTTGTTTTTTTGTTTTGATTTCTTTTTTTTTTTGGCTTCTAGCAGTTAATGTCTCAACTCTACAAATAAATACATTGAATTGTAAATCTGTTGAATGGTAAATGAAAAACAATAAGAAATATAAAAATAGTTTTGTTGAATTAGTTTTATAGCATATCAACCATATGCTGTAAAACTAATTCAACAAAACTATTTTTTTCTGAGTTTCTTAATGCCAAAGTCAGCTGGGTTTTTTTTTCAGCACTTTAAACAGGTAAACGTTTCATAATCTCAAACATATCTATTTGTCCCATAGATGAAATCCTAATAGGAACTACCACTCTGAGTCAGAGTGGACCTGGGAGTAAATAGCAATAAAGGAGCAAGACCTTGAAGAAAATATGGCTTTGGTATGATACTAAACTGCATCCAGTGGTGAGGCTCCTGTTCTGGAGCTCTGAGGAATGTGAAGAACCTCTTTATTGCCATTACTCCCATGTCCTCATTGACACAGAGTGATAGTACCTGATAGTTTCTTATCTAAGTTTCTTATGTAATTTGTTTAAAAATTATTTATTTTAGATAGGAATACTTGATACCCTATAACTGTGTGCAAATTATTTGTATAAAGAATAGTTACTTGAAATTATAATTGTTTACTAAGGATTGTTATTAGTTACTTGAAACCATATAATTGTGCATAAATTTGTACTTGATGCAAACACTTAAAACAGTATAACTGTACAAAGTATTGGTATTAGATAAGAATATTTGATTCTATGTAACTGTATGCAAACAAATGATTACTATAGATAAACAAAATGTATGATTTTAAAAAATCATAGCAATGGAATGTTGAAAATATGTTATGATTATAATTAATCATTTACAAATGAATCAAATTTTGATATTAAATAATCCATAAACTCTTGATATGCCATTAAACAAATAAACCAAACCAATAACAAATATTGATATGAGAAAGAGAGTTGAAGTTAAAATAAGTCAAGTTTTATTGTAATCCTTAGAATTAATTTCTTACTTATTTCAATCATACATCCTAGATGCATCAAGGTAGGTCCTCAGTGATGCACTGTTTTCATCACCGATTTCGGGTTCTGCATCATATCGGCTCCAACAGCAACGCCAACATGACTCTGGAAGCAAAGCAATAAAAACCCGTAAGTCCAGACTTCGGCCGTTCTTTATAGACATCTGTCCTTCAGTATCAGCCAATGAAAACAGGGCATTTCACACTCCTTTACTATATAATACCATCTTTACTTCATCCGGTTTTGGCTGACTACTTCCAGATTCGATACCGAGGTAAGATGGTATTTTTAATACTCATCCACATCCATGATTTACACTTTAACAAGACCTACACGTATCCCACCCCAAATCTATCCTATACTAATACTTCCAAACTAACATGAAATAAGCCCCTACTCTAACTATTCAGTCAGTCTTTAACTCTTACCTTATACCCTTATTCAAGGCAAAAAAAACCCAAAAAAAACTCCCATTTATTTTGACTCACAAAATCATTTGCTACAGATTAACTCATACTTATTTGCCTAGATCTCCCTCCCCGTTTGTCATTTGCCGACTACACTAATTCATTGGCCTTCGTACCACTAAATAATTATTCGATAGTTCCTTATTCTATCTACTCAATTAAATAATCTATACTCATATTACCAATCTAATGCATATTTCTCAAGAAAATAAAGCAACCTAATTAATACTCTATTCAACTCCTTACATTCCAACTTATTACTACTACGAACCTATCTCCTACTCCCTACCCTTCCTTCCATAGTCCAAGTTTTATTGTAATCCTTAGAATTAATTTCTTACTTACAAGTATTCATTAAAAACTATTTACTTTAAGATTTTGTAAATAATTTTATTGAATAGATCAGTTCTGGTCCCTGGAGGAAGACACAGACTACTTAGACACTGTAGCAGGTGTGCTGCAAAAAGACACATTAGCCCCATGCCTATTTATCACCTGCCTAGACTACATGTTTAGAACGTCTATTGATAAAATGAAAGATTACTGTTTCAAGCTGGCAAAGGAAAGAAGCAGAAGATACCCCACAAAAACTATTACGGATATGGACTATGCCGATGACATAGCGCTTCTGGCAAATACACCTGACCTGAGCAAAACCCTGCTACATAGTTTGGAACGAGTAGCTGCTGGCCTAGGCCTCCATGTCAACGCAGACAAGACGGAATACATGTACTTTAATCAAAGAGGCGACATATCCACACTAAATGGTAGTTCTCTGAAACTGGTGGACAAGTTCACCTACCAAGGAAGCAGTATCACATCAACCAAGACAGACATCAATATGCAACTAGCAAAGGCATAGACAGCTATCGATAGGTTAATGGTCATATGGAAGTCAGACCTGACCGATAAAATAAAACACAGTATTTTCCAAGCAACGGTCATATTGATACTGCTATATAAATGCACAATATGGACGCTAACTAAACATATGGAGAAAAAGCTTGATGGCAACTACACAAGAATGCTGTGAGCAATATTGAACATGTCCTGGAGGCAGCACACGACAAAGCAGCAGCTGTACGGCCACCTACCACCCATCACAAAAACTATCCAAGTTAGACAAACCAGACACGCGGGATACTGCCGGAGAAGTAAGGACAACCTCATAAGTGACATACTCCGGTGGACCCCTTCACATAGATGAGCAAAGGCAGGACGATCAGCCAGAACCTGTATACAACAACTCTGTGCCGATACAGGATGTAGACTTGAAGACCTACTGGAAGCGATGGACGATAGAGACAGGTGGCAAGAGAGGGTCAGGGAGATCCATGCTGGGAGCACCAACATGATGATGACAGGGATGAACATTCATTTGTAATAATGACTTTATAAATAGTTATAATTACAATCAAACATTTACAAATAGATCAAATTTCAACATTAAATAAACCATAAAGAATTGATATACCATTAGACAAATAAACCAAACCAATGTGTAAATTACAAGAAGCAAAATAATGTAGATAATTTGGCTAATGTAGATTACACATAGTAGAAGAGGGTATTAATTAATGAAGAAGGGTAAGTGAAAAAAACTTGAGAAAGTAGGTTGGTATATTTCAGGCACATACCCACTAGTGTATGGCAGATTAAAGGCATTTTTTCCTTTAACTTCTAGGGCAACAATTCTTTTAGAACTAGGTACACCTTTACACATACACACACAAGATTTCTAAAGATATGATGTTTAGATGTTAACAATAATTGATGTACCAAAGTGTTGCTTTTTTTGCTTTGCTCATGTTTTGCTCCATCAATTTTGCTAAGCAAACTTAAAATAATGGTAAGTCTTGCGGGGATATTATTAGGCACTCTTTCTCATCTGAGCTAAAATTGCCTAGGTAACGTGCTCAAATTAAGATGTGATCTATTCTGTCAGTAAATGGAAAAGTGTCAGTCTGCCATAGCTGGCAAAGGTCCAAAGATTCCTCTTCCACTGACTTTTACCAAGAAGATATGGGTAGCTATCTCACCTACCTGTGATCAATTTAGCAACTTTTCTCACTATGTCTCTAAAACCAAAGATTCATCTTTTGCTAACTTCCATGCAAAAGTAGAAATGAATAACAAGTTATGCTCTGATTCACTTCAACTTTTCTCCTCTATACAAATAATCTTTTATTGATTTCTACCTGAAGATAAAGGTGAATATTATTGAATCTACCCTGATCAATTTAACTACTTTCCTCATGACACACACTCACTCTTTAACTCTCATATATCCATTCAGAATCTGAGTAAAGATACTTCTCTCTAGCTTTCTTTATCTGCAAACTATGTATTATCATAATTGTTCTGTGGGGAGATAATTGAGTAGTTTCACACTGTCTTTCGCTATAGTGTTTTTAAGAAGACATTTCTAATACCTGGTCATTGACTCTTTGCATTAATCTGTCCTTTGATAAGTCTTATATTTATTTCCACATGGTCATTAACCATAGGATAAATAAAATAAAGATTATTATCACCATTAGGATTAATAAAATAAAGATTATCATCACCATTAGGATAAATAAATTACAGATTATCAGCACCATTATGATAAATGAATTAAGGATTATCATCAACATCAAGCCAGATCTCTTTAGACCATAAAAGAAACATGTTATAATGTTAAAAATGAAATTCTGGATGCTTATTTTTAAATAAAATTTGAATCCTATCATTGGTTATTTGTATTAATACAAATTTACAAAATGTTTTTGACAAGTATTTTTTCATCTTATTTCAATTGCTTTTTATCATGAATCACAGATCATCATTCTGTGGTTGTTTAGTAAGCAGCTTGAATTGGAAATAAAGAATAAGTCATAACTAAAGCCTTATTCTTAATTTGTATTATTTGTTTAATACTTGTTTAAAATTAATAAGAATTCATCAAAGAAATTTTAATAATATCATTAATAGTTGTTAAATATTCCAGATTATTACAGCCATATTCAAAATTTATTTATTTATATAATAAATTTATGTATTAGTAAAATTCTCATTATATATATGTGTGTGTGTGTGTGTGTGTGTGTGTGTGTGTGTGTGTGTGTGTGTGTGTGTGTGTGATTATTTGTAAATCTTATCAAAAAGAAAAAGCTGTTAACATGCAGAACAAAGTAAAACAAATACCCAACCTTTATAGATAGAGTTAATATATAAGTAAAAATGGGTATTTTTGAATATAAACTAACCCTTACTAAAAGTTTCACAACTAATTGGTTATCTTCAGATTTAAAAAGGGATATTCTTTTTAAAACAATCAAAAAATTGCTAATCAGGTACAAATTAATGATTATTTTGTGGGATCTGGATTTTCATTGAATGACTTTTTTTAATCATCCAAATTCTCAGTATAATAGAAATAACTATGAAATACTAATTAGAATGCTACACTCCTTCCAAAATAGAAGCCGTAATATCATTATGAACTTTTGTTATAAAATAATTTATTCTTGAAAAGCCACATCAGATGTTTTCTTAAGTTATTTTGAACAAACATCAAAAATTAAACAAAATACACCTTTCTATTTTGTTCATCAAATACTGATCTTTTTTTATTTTAATTAGTCATTATGTTTTTATGCTATAAAATTAGAGTGAAGATGAGGGTTGATATGAAAGAAGATCAGCCAGAAATTCTGTGATCAGAGTATCCTTATTGCAAGTAACAGATATTGTATCAGTGCTCAGTTGCCACTAGACTAAAGACTATTGCTTTCACAAGATCAATGTTATCTGGTTCAGGTTGCATAAATCTTGAAAATGGTATCAACAAGCTTCTAGGAAATCAACACAGACATCATTTAACATGTCATGGCCATAATCAGATTATAGTGAGAATAAACAAAAACCACAACACTCAAAATTGCTTTGTAAAATATGGCTGGTCAATAAAAACAATGAAACAATTCATGCCTAAAACCTTTACTTGTCCAAAGTTTCAATAAATCAGATTAAGTAAATAAACCATAAAACAAATGATTTGATCAATTATTCAAAAGAAGCTTTAAGTTTATATTTCTCAATCATTACTAACAGTATCAGCAGAAGATTCTAATTCTTCCCCTGAATTATTTTCTTTACAATGTTTAATTATATTTATCTGATATTCTAAAATTAATTCATTTTGACAATTCTTAAAACATAATAAAAACATTTATAATATTGTTGTTGATGTATACATCAGAATTTTCTAAGAACACACTCTTACTGAGAACATCTTCATTGTTTCTGATTTTCTGTTTCTTACTATAATGGATTGATAACCTGAATGAGTTTCAGTAAAAAGTGAGTAAAAATTAAAGAAGAAAGAAAATGATGATCAAAATTAATAATAATGCTTGACATTGCTTTATGGGTTTCTCTTGTGGAATCTTTTTTTATTAAGCCCCAAGTAGTAGAATATGGAACTGCTCATTTCTGGAGGCTGCAAAATGCACATTTATCCAGTGGATTGGCAAGACCCCAAAAAACTGTTCTTTTAGGTGCCAGAAGTTAAACTTTTTGCAGAAGTAGAACTGTGGATTATATTTTTTTCCATATTTCATTATTTGTCATTGTTATTCATGTTACTGACTATCAATACAGTTATTCTGATTTCTTCTGAGTGTCTTAGGTGGTATAATGACTATTAAGCTAAGCAGGCAGATTATTGCTAATGAGTTCAACTCTAACTGGGTACCCTAATACTTCTGGCTTTATATAAAACTAAGCAAAACTGAATAAAAACTATTCTTCTGATAGATAACATAGTACTGAATAGTATATACGAGAGAAAATAGGAAGACAAAGTGATTCATTACATTGCCTAATCATTATATGAGGTGCTCAGGGTGTAATAATTATCATTGTAGGAAATGAACGCAGTGACTTAAGTTCAAATTCTGGAAGAGGCTGTTTGCATCTCACATAGCACTAATACTCTTGGAAAAGGTATGAATCCAACTATTCTCCCTCTAGCTATGGATAAATAGTAGGGCAGACAAGGCTCTTTAACCTTGGTATGGCAACCAGTCTAGGAGAAGTAAACTCTGAATTTAAACCAAAGGTGTTCTCTTCTTGTTAGTCAAACTACTTTAAAAGCTTTTCCTTTTCAATTCTATATAATTATCATTATCAAAATGGTATATTTAGCTGTATATATGCAAGGTCCATTTTGGAATCAAGGTTTTTTAAATATTTCAATGTAAAATTAAAACTTTTCCCCATAAAAATAATGTTATAAAAAGCACACTGATTAACATACAGGATTTGAGAGCCAAGAGTCTATCCTTTTTGCAAATATACAATCTTTTAAATGGAGTGTTTTACTTGGATGGTTTGTGAAATGGGAAGTAGGTGACTGTACAACTGCTGTTTTGTGGGTGTTGCTTCCAAGACTTGCTCAAGTCAGTATGTAGCATTGTTGTGTAGTTCCCATCAAGCTTTTTCTCTATGTGTTTTGTTAATGTCTATGTGGTGCATCCATATAGTAGTATAGACACAGGTACAGATTGGAAGAAATTTCTTTTTATTTTATTGGATAGATCATATTTCCATATGATTGATAACCAGTCAATAGCATTCCAAGACAAACAAGACATGATGGGGCATTGTTGGAAAAGTAAAAATGATCTCATGAGCGATGTTCTCTTATGGATTCCGACACATGGACATGCCTGTGTTGGGCAACCTGCATAAACTTACATACAACAGCTCTGTGTGAACACTAGATGCAGCCTAGAGGACCTACCAAGAGTGATGGATGACAGGGATGGATGGTGAGAGAGAGTCAGAGAAATCCATGTAGTTGATTCAACTTGCTGCTGATGATGAAATGGATTGTACTTTACCAGCTTATGATTTATAGAGGCTTGGCTTCTTTTGTTTAATGGCATATTAGCCTTTGTGGGTTATTTAATACAGAAGCCATCCTTGTAGTAGAACAGCAGTGATACTATTCAACCCATAGCTGAAGGGAAAAGGGAGTTCTTACCTTTCCTAAGAGTATTAGTCTGAAAGTGAGTGTGATAATGCAATTGGATTTTGAACTCGCTTTCTTTGAGGCTGCAGTCGAGCACTTTAACCATTATGCCATGGGGACTCCTCTTGATTTATCATATTTACCACTCCCTCCGCTCAAGCAGGATATGATACAAGGTCAATCTTTTAAGCAGAGTTTAACAGGTTTGAATTCAGAGTTTTCCTTCTCCTTGACTAGTTGCCTCACCAAGGCTGAAGAACGCAGTCTGCCCTACTATTTACCCATAGCTGGAGGGAGAATAATTGGATTTATACCTTTCGCAAGTGTGTTAGTGCTATGTGAAATGCAATCCAAGATTTTAACTCATGTCGCTGTATCCATTTCCTACGACGATAACCATTACACCATGGGCACCTCCTTGATTTATGGTGTATGTGGTGTAATGTTATCATCATAGGTAATGGAACTGATGATCCAAGTTCAAATCCTGTTTGCATTTCAATTCACACTCAGTCAGTGACTCTTCATCATGCACAATGTATGAGTGCTCAACAGTTCAGATGTGAACTGCTGGACCAATTACATTTTTTGGATGAAATGATAACAGAAGAATGATGCACCACAGATTCTCCTAGACTGGTTGCTTTTCTCTGGCTAAAGAGCTCAGTCTGCCTTACTATTTACTCATAGTTTGAGGAAGAAGAGGAGGAGGAGGAAGGTTGCATTCATGCCTTTCCCAAGGGTATTAGTGCAAAGTGAAACACAAACAGCTTTATCCTGGATTTAATAATAATAATCATCATTATGCCATGTGCACTTTCATACTTTGCAATATTGCCCTTAAGAAAGGCACGAATCCCTTTTCCCCTCCCTAGCTATGGATAAATAGTAGAGCAGACTGAGCTCTTTAATCTTAAAATGACAACTAGTCTAAGAGGACAAAAATTTTGAATTCAAACCAGCTATATTCAGCTAAAAAAAAAATTATGTTGTGTTGTATCCTGTATATTTGGAGGGATTGGGTAAATATATATTGTGGCAACAATTTTTCTTTTAGGCATGTTTTTATTAAAAATAATAGACAACTTCTGAGTGCTTTTGATTGTCATCAACCATTATCAAGTAAGAAATCATTAGATAGATTTACAGTGGTCCCTCAGCATCCAATAAGATAATTTGATTAAAATGTTATAATATAATATAATATAATATAATATAATATAATAAAGATATTATAATAATCTGATTAAAATGTTATAATAATATAATATAATGATAAAGATGTTATAATAATCTGGTTAAATATTATAATAAAAGTGAATTTATTTGCATAGAGAAGTTTTTTAATCTAATTTTATAATAGAATGACATCTATCAATCTCATTTTCCAACTCAGTCTAGTTACTGTGGTCTATATTATGAATTGAAAGAAAATCAAAAGCTAATTTGAAACAAGAATGTTAAAAAATAAATGAATATCTTTAAATTCAAATAAGTTTCTCCTGTTTTAAATTTTTTTTTTTAAAGTGGAAAATTTTCAGAGATAAAATTAGTATCCAATACATGCATCTCTCTAATCTAAGACAATAATCCTAAATAATAAAAACAGATAAACCTTGAAAAAGACTTTCCAGAAAATCATAGATGGTAAAATCATAGAGCAGGAAAAAAGGATCTTGTTTAAAAGAATCTATTCATTATTTTTTTTGTTGAAACATTAAAAATTATCACAAAACAAAAAAAGCTGAGTGCCAAGACAAAGAAGTGAATTTTTTAGAAATCATTTGATTTTAATTCCAAACTTCAAAAATAGAGAGAAAAAAAAATACATTGCACAAAATGAGGTTGTTTTCAATAACACTGTTGAAAAAGATGCCAAATAAGATTAAAATCCATGAGCTTTTAAGTCTACAGATCATTTCCTAAGATTCAATCAGAAAAGCAATTCAGAAATACAAAACTCTCAATAAAAAAAAATTAATACCAGCCTGAGTTTTATCTTAATAAAATTGATCCAAATTGGATATATAAAAATTAATAAAAGTGATAAAACAAAAAGGAATATTTCTTTTAGGTTATTTTTTTATATTCTTCTCAACTAGTACTGAACTTAGGACATTGTCAGGAGAAAAGTTTTTTTTAAAGTTGATATACTATAAAAGAAGCAACAAAAAATGAACTGGTCACATAGCATATCCATTTGTTAAATTAAAATTATTATTATTATTATATATATATATATATATATATATGTGAGGTGCATACGATAAGTTTCCAGACTTTTTCGTATGGGCATTTAAAATTGTCGTAGACTTTTGAAAATTCAATATGTTATTGCAATACATCTTATGAAATGATTGACCAATTTTTATGATTTCAAGTTCAAATGAATAGCTAAAGCAGCAATTGGAATACACCTTACTAAAGCCTGATTGTCACAGCTGGGGAATTTCAAAAATGCAATAAGGACACTTAGAAGAATGATATGTAATAAAATTCTGTTTTAAACTTGGAAAAAATGCCACAGAAATGTATGGAATGCTTCAGACTGCTTTTTGACCATCTTGCATGAATCAAGCATCAGTTTTTGAGTGGCATAAGAGATTCAAGAAGGTAGAGAGTCTGTGAGGGATGATGAGAGGTATGGGAGGAGTAAGGAAGTCAAAACACCAGAGTTGATTGGCCAAAGGATTAGGGTTAGTGTTACTATGTTGAGGTTTTAAGGGAGTTCAGCAAGAGATTCTGTCGGAAGAGGTCAGCACTATTCAAATCGGGTCAGTGGCATTTCCACCAGGACAATACACCAGTCTACAACTCCATCCTTGTCACAGACTATTTGACCAAGATGGGAATCAAGACAGTTCCTCAGCCTCCCTATAGTCCAGACCTTGCTTCTGGTGACTTTTAGTTATTCCCTAAGCTCAGAGGCTGTCATTATGAGATAATTGAGGAGATGAAAGAGGCTGTGATGAAGGTCATTGACACGCTCACACAAGAGGACTTCCATGGGGCCTTCCAGAAGTTGTTGGGACGGTACAAGTGCATTGCCCCCGGAGGAAATTACTTGGAAGGGGACTAGAGTTTCATGTGTGTACTCTCAATAAAAGTGCCCATATGAAAAAAGTCTGGAAACTTATCATATGCACCTCGTATATATATATATATATATATATATATATATGGTGATAGCTGCATGGTTAGAGCATTAGACTTCATCATCATCATCATCATATCGCGCTGGTAGCACGGATATCCCTGACCCTCTCTCGCCACTCCTCCCTATCGTTCATCGCCCTAGGTAGGTCTTCAGGACAACAGCCTGTATCCTCACATAGCTGCTGAATGTACGTTCGAGCTGGTCGTCCTGCTTTTGCGCGGCCATGTGTGGGGATCCATAAGAGTACATCTCTTATGAGTTCATCTCTGCTTCTCCAGCAGTGTCCTGCATGTCTGGTTTGTCTAACTTGAATAGTTTTCGTGATAGGGGGCAGGTGGCCGTACAGTTGGTGTCTTGTGGGGTGCTGCTGCCAGGACTTGTTCAGGATTGCACGCAGCATTCTTGTGTAATTGCCATCCAGTTTCTTCTCCAGCCGTTTTGTTAGCGTCCATGTAGTGCATCCATATAGCAGTATCGATGTGACCGCTGCCTGGAAGAAACTGCGTTTCATTTTATCGGTTAGGTCTGATTTCCATATAATCGATAGCCTATTGATAGCTGTCCATGCTTTTGTTAGCCTCGTTTCGATGTCCTTTTCGGTTGATTCGACGCTGCTTCCTAGGTACGTGAATTTGTCTACTAGTTTAAGTGGGGTTCCTTCTAGAGTGGAGATGTCCCCCACATTAGACTTAGTTTTCTTTATTGATATAGAATTTGCAAATCTCATGTAAGGATGTTGGTTTAAAAGTCAACATTTTTATAAGCATACAAAATTTGCAAATTTTATATCAAGAAAAACAAAATCCAATGTAGAAGAAAAAACATCATTATATTTGTAAAATTACAGATACTCAAATGTAATTTATATTGATAAAGTTAATTGATAAAGTGGAATCTATAATGATCTGATTTTTGCATAACAAAGCAAAGATGGCATATTATAGCAGGATTTTGTTATTCAGGAGAGGTAGATTATCATTGTAAATCATTTTAGTCGAGCAAAAACTGTGAGATATACAGGCTGACTGCAAGAGAAACTATTTTAGAAGAGGATATGTCTATAGTAGTTTCTTTGCTGATACAAGTACACAAAATAGTCCAAATATTATACTCATATGATAAAGCATATGTTTCTTTTTTGTTTTGTTTTTTAATTTATTGAAAATGTCATGCATTGTACTCAAATAAATTAGGTAAATCTTCTCTGACTACTGGCAGTAATAATTTATACCTATCTAAAGTCTTAATTAAATTAAACCATTAAGTCGGTCACTGTTTCAAATATGTTACAAAAATATAATCTTATAATAATTTGATTTTCGTATGTTTGTATGTTATTGTAACTCAGTAAAAGTAGTTATTTAATAGTGGCATATCATAGTGAGATGTTCATTAATGAAATCATCTTAATATTCTAACTTAGAGAAAAGAACAATTTCCAATACAATCTGCAACTTAATAAAATGTATGGCTGACATATTCATGCCTATCCTTATCATACAGGCTGTAGAATACACTGACTGTATCTCTGCAGAGGGGAATACCCTCTACCTCAGTGAGTGCCCTGGATATAACACTAAACTGTTTGATGGTGAGGCTCCAGTTCTGGAGATTTGAAGAATGTGCAATATCTCTTTATAGCCATTACTCCCAAGTCCACTCTGACCTGGAGTGATAGTGCCTGCTAGGGTCCCATCTATGAGTCAAATAGAACTGTAAATTCTACAGTAAGGACATACCTTCATATCCAGTTTCATAACTGATGAAAGCAGCCTTTAAATAAATATAAATAACACTATTTTCATTGGATATTTTCAAGATTACAGGGTACACTGTTTCATTCCTGATGAGCTGTGGCCTAAAACTGAGACCTTTCACACATCAGTCATCAGATTTATATTTTAAAGATTTCTTTGAAAAAGATGATCTTCATAAAGACAGTGCGCAGATTCTGTTCATGCAGAGGCCCATAAATGAAGATAGCAGGTCCACTGAAGGGACATTCCCTTGATACAATATTCCTTCTATCAGTTTGGAAAAAACTTGGAGAGCTCAATGCTAGATTTATCAGTTTTGAGGGAAGCATTGTTGCCAACAATGCCCTAAGATGATGGGGTATTTCCTATCCTCAAGGCAAGGATTGAATTCAAAAACCACCTGTTATACAGGCATTGTCAGGAGAGCATCATCTTCAGCTTTGACTGTTATAAACAAGTAGGCAAGTTACAAGTTCTAAGATGGTCAGGCAGTACAGGCATCAACAAAAATAAATAGGCTATGTTAATGTAGAGATAATTATCTTCCTTAGATAATTTACATTTGATAGGGACCTAGTAGGAGGTCACATAACAGTTCAGAAATCCATCAACATTTACCTCTGTTCTTTGAACAGGAAAGACATTGTCTCTAACCCTACCAGGGAATGGTAAAGCCACAATCAATATTAGCTACAATCCTCAATTAAGCCTTTTTTTCCTTTTTTGTAACCCTTATACATACTGATGTTCATGGAACAATATGTGCATACTTTTATCTGTTGGGACACATTTGTATATTCTTTCTTTTAGTATGACTGGTATGTATATTTTATATAACTATGAGTTTATCTTGTCTTTCCTTCTGTTGTGTTCAGTGTTAGTACATCATGGATATACTAATGCTAATATTGGTCATTGGTGAGTGGGGACTCAGCTAAATATTTTCCACACCAACTGAGTGTTTCAATATTAGTTAAGTAAAGATTTGAGTCTCATGCTGAAATGTTTTAGAGAGGAAACAAGTTTAAATAACTGAATTGTATATTTTCCAAAAAAACATGTAATTGAAAAAAAGAGAAGAATTAATGGCTCAGGATACCTGAATTCAATTAAAAGGATCATTTAAAATTGCTTGCTATTCATAAGCGGCAATAATAACATACAGAGTACGATCAAAAGTTTGTTACTTCATATGATATAATGATTAGCAAGATAGATGAGCAGGCCATTGATAGTGAGTTCAATTCTTACTGGGTGCCCAGTACTTGTGTTATAAACAAACTAAGATTAGTAAATATCTACCTATATTTATAAACCTGTTGAGTTAGTTTTTAAATAACAGAATTTTAGATTTCTAAAAGTTTTCATGTATAATCTATTCAGCCATGGAACTTGCTAAGCTATACCATAATTTTATTAAATTTCAACAAATATCTTTTTTGCCTGTCTATCATTGCATAGTTTCTGTGATGGGAGGCAGGCGGCCGTATAGTTGGTACCTTGTGGGGTGTTGCTGCCAGGACTTGTTCAATACCACCTGCCACCGGCCACCTGCCTCCCATCACAAAAATTATCCAAGTTAGACAAGGTCATCCCTGCTTCTCCAAGTTGAAGAAGCAGGGACAAGCTCATAAGTGATGTACTCCTATCGAGTCCCACATATGGCCTAGCAAAAGTGGGACGACCAGCTTGAACATACATACAGCAGCTATGTGAGGATATGGGATGTAGCTCTGAAGACCTGCCGGAAGAAATGAACGATAGGGAGAAGTAGAGAGAGAGGGTCAGGGATATCCATGCTAGCGGCACAACATGATGATGATCATCATCATTGCATAACTTAAGGACAGCTAGACATTCATGATCACCAAATTTTTTGTGCTTTCTAATAGAAGGTTCAATTTACAGTATAAGTATAATGCTAAACTGGTTCCTTACTTTGGGTCTACCAGACATCAGCCTTCTCACCTAAAAGAGGTAAGGGCTAGATTTATTGCTTAGTGCCTGAGGTACTCCTGAAGAAGAATGCTGAAGGAACCTAAGCAATTTTTAAAACCATCCTACAGGAGGCTTGCTTCTTGCAAGGAACCCCACATTAAACTAACTTTGTGTCACATTCTGGCCTTATGGGGAGTCAGATAAAAGCTTCTTTACACTGTATTATTCAGGTTAGCTAAGACAAATGTTTATCTTTTAGTTTAACTGTATGAAGATCTAGTTGAAATTTTTCCTTACCAGAAAGGAATGTAAATTAAAATTCTGCCAGTAAGTTGAGTTTTCTGCTCATTATGATAAATATTTTCTATCAATTTTGAACTGACCTACAGTTTTGAGATAAAAGGTTTTGCTGATGAATAGCCAAATGTTCATCCTTAAATTTTGTGCAAGACAATTCTTTCAGAATAAGTTGTTCATTAAACTAATATAATTTTCCTGTCTATTTGCTTTGTACCAAAACATGTATAAATGCCTAAGCTAAAGGATTAAAGAAAAAAAATGAAAATAGAGAAAAGGACAATTTCAAGAGAGGTGAGGGAGAGGAATTTGAGAAGAAAAGAGAGAAAAATAAATTTTCAAGAAATGGGAGAAAGGAGAGAAATTGACAGTTTTGAGTTGAGAAGAGACATCTTCAAAAGAGGAAAAGATAGTTTTGAGGGGGAGAAAGGAAAGAGAAAGATGATTTTGAGGTAAAGAAAAAGAACAGTTTTAAGAAAGAAAAAGACTCTTTAACATCAAAGTTGACAACAGGAAATAAGAGAGATGAATATTCTTTATATATATAGCTAGTATTTCTTTCAATATTTTCACCATTTATCTATTTCAAAATAGGTTTATCTTTCATCTTATTTTTGTTGCTTTTTTTAAAAATTCAAATTAAGATGAAAGTTTGTAAAAATATTTGAAATTTCTGAAATTCATTATGTAAATGAATTCAGACAATTCTTTCTTTTCTTTTTGTCTTTGTCTTCAATGGCATATCAACATTCGTGGGGTATTTATTGCCAAAGCTGTCCTTGTAAAAGAAAAGTAGATGTATTATTTGGCCATAGCTGGACGTGATAAGGAGGTTTAGACCTTTGACAAGGCTATTTATCTGAAAGTGAACATAAAGCATGGCTAGAGTTTGAACTCACTTACTACATTAACGTAGTCCAACATGTTATCCACTACACTATGGTGACTGCCCATACTTAATACTATTATATTTATTATTACTAAGTGCAAACAAATATGGTGTGGAATAAATTGGATTAGGAAGAGGGTTGATATATGAATAAATCTAAATATGTAGGTTGAATTTTATAACCTAATTAGTAAGGTGTCATTCATATCAGACCAGCTCCTGAGGATACAGGATTTAAGTTCAAAGCCTAATTCTTGATTTTTACTCAATGTTTCTTACATACTGTTCATAGAATGTAAAAAGCTTTAAAAATAAATAAATAATAAATCACTAGAACACTAAGATTAAAGATAAACTAGTTAAAAATTATTAATGACAATGCTCTATCTAAAAAAAAAAAAAAAGAATAATTTAAGACTGTTACACCTCTAATTTCTACTATGGATAAAGAAGCAACAAAAATAGAATGAAAAGATAAACTAGTCAAAAATGTATAATGACAATGCTTTATTTAAGAAATTAAGACACTATATCAACAGCTAAGTGTAAACAAACAATATAGTGTAGAGTAAATTGGATAAGGATGAGTGCAGCTATATAATCAAATTTTAACTATGTTTACAGAAGGGTTACCATAGGTTGATTGGTAAAAAAATATCAAGAAATATATTTAGCAGTTAAAAAAAAAACCTAGAAATAAATTAAATTCAAATTATTAATCAAAAATTTGTTAAAAGTAATTAAATAAAAAGAAATCCATGCAAAGTAATTTCTTGCAGAAAAAAAAAAAAAGAATATTAACAAAGTTTTTGTCTTGACATTTTCAAGAGAGATAAATATAAACAAAATAAAAACAATTTGAACAGAGTGACTAGAATCTGCAGAAGGAAGAAAAGAAGGAAGCAAGTATGTCAGTTTAGGAAGATGCCAAAACTATTAAAAGGATTCACCCGCCTAAGATATACACAAAACAGCAAGAAAATAAAGATGAAAGAAATGTAATCGAAAAAAATATGTTTGCATGATGCTTATCCTGGAGACAAGAGATAACAGCCACAGCATTTAAAGTTAAGTTTAGCCTTCTATATGCTTCAGTGAATCGCGTAATGAATTATTCTTGTTTTTTTTTCACAGCAAAACGTTAAGGTGGCTGTTGGCTGGGGTTGTGTGTGCTCGAGTTAATAATCTGGAAGGAGGTGGGTGAATGGATTAAAGTGAAAATAACAAATAGTATCTTTGGACGTGGAGGAAAGTAAGACATTAAATTAATTTGGAGTTTTAAACATTCAAGTGTGGACTTGCGGACTAATCACAAGAGCACGTGCATACGATATATGTATTTATACTCAGGTGATTCAAAAAAATGTGATAAGAACACGTCTAAATGTATTAGTTGTAGGATTGATGGAATTTTTAAGGAATCAATCTTTCTTTTTCGGCCGTATATATACTAAAATTTTTATCTTAATGTGTTTTATTTATTTTAAATAATTGTCTCTTCTTTTATTTGTTTTTTAATTCATGGAAAATAAACTTCACAACCGAAGAAAACTAATAGAGGAAAACAGCTTTTTGAAAGTTAAGGATAAAAAATAATACTTTTTTTTGTTTTAAGAAACTAGCACTTACTTGAATGGTCAAATGACGTAAGCACTCTCCTACCCCAAAATAATGACGTAATTCAAAGATTTAAAAAAAATGATTATCTGTTGGACCCCCTTTAAGATATTTTCCATGCCATCATCAAAATTTTCCTGAATGCACAGTCTATCTGACTGTTTGTTTAATGTTTACGCATGAATATTTTACGATCTCAAACACCAAAACTGATATTTAAAAAAGTTCTTTTCCTAACCTCTGCAGTGAAATAACCTAAAAATTCAAATAAAATTAGAAATAAGCACATAAACGTACTTTTTAAACTAAAATCTTACCTCTAAAGGTGGTTAAGTTATAAAGTCGATAAAGAAAAAAGAATTTAAATGACGATGTAACTGTATCAAAGACAACGTCATTCAACATAGTAGTAAAGTAACATTACCCCCCCCCCATTCAAAACGCTTCTTCATCTATTGTCAAAGTAAATCACTGGTTATTATATATATACATGATTAGTTTTAAAAGATGCATACACAAATAAAAAGCTTTCTTCGTTATGAGCCTTTTTTCTTCTTTTAATTCAATTATTGAACTACAACAATGAATAACACATGCTGGCGGGAAATCTAAGTCCGTATTATTAATTTGGCTTTTTTGAATGAATGACATTTTTTCCAATTACTGGCACGTGTTTCACAAGACTAAAACAGCAAATGGCAAAAACGAATTTCGTGGCGAGAGAGATTCTACAAAAATGGTAAGCATTTTTCTTTTTATTTAAACAGTAAGAATTACTCAATTTTGCAAAATGTTTCATTCATTCCGATTTTTTTTCCATGTGATAATTCTTATTTTTTCCCCAGTTCTATTTTTGACTTGTCCTGATGAAACTTTTAGTAAAATTGTTCAAAAAATGATTTAGTCTTTTTTTTGTTTTATATTGAGTGCATTTTACTGGGGTCGGGGTCGTTATTTTTTCTTTTCTGAAGTGAGTAGGGGGAGGGGGAAGAGACGTAAAATAAGGAGAATGCTTTCAGAAAAGGGGAACCTAAATATTCTACAGGGGTGAAAAAGATAAAATTATCCAACTTTAAGAGAAGAACACTGGAAAATTAGTATTTCAAATCTTTTTGAAGATTTCTACTTTGTTTTGTATTCATTTTTGCTTGGCCTTACTGTTTTTGTTTTTGATGGGGGAGTCAAAAGTCATTTAAAAGAAAAAGGTGTACTTTACCTTCTGGAAGAAATTTATTAGAAAGAAGAATCCATACATTGACGCACGTGCGTATTTAAAAAAACAACATTTTTTAAGCTTCATTTGTAGTTTTTTTTTCTAAACTTCAGTGTTTGCTTCAAAACATAGATAGAAAAACATTTTAGTGAAGACTTACTTAAAGAAAAGAAAAAAAATCGTTACTAGACTTTTGACAGAACAATTGTACTGACAGTAGTGTCCAAGAAAAACTAATCATAAAAAAAGTATTGATTTCTTGTTAAAACTGGAGTTTTGTAAAACAATGTTAAAATCCTAAGAAAGTAGATTATCGCAAAAAAGTGATTTCAGTTTAAGTATGCATTTGCAGTGTGCTTGTTTAGGGGCTGTAGTAATATTTCGAGTTCTTAAAAATTATTTTTAATATTTTTCTCTATCAAGTTTATCTAAAGTTAGAATTTTTTTTATCCCAAATCTGTTGAGACAGACATAGGCATAAAGTTCATTTCTCACAAATATTTCTTGAAAAAATGCTTAAAACTATGTACATAGCCTACTTTCTTTATTGTTAAAGCAACAACGGGTTTCATCAGTAAAGTAAAAAAAAAAATATTAGAATATTTGAGTCCATATAGTTGATTAAGTACGTTTTCGTAATTATAGTCAGAACAAAGAACATATTTTTCCCCAGCATCAACACTGTTTTTCATTTATTACACAATACGTCGAATGAATTGTTGCCTATGGCATCTGGATTTTCAAATGATCTTGTAAAATATTAATTGAATTAATTCATTTTAGTTTTTATTTTAATTTTTTCAAAGTCGACATTTCCGGTTACTGACAAACAAGTTGAACTCTAATTCATGTGCAAAAGACAAACGAGTATGAATTATGATCTAATCATCAACTGCATAAGCCCGCTATCAAGCTATAGCTTACTCGATAGTAATATAGAACACCGTCTGAAGAAGATCTAAGAGAACGAATCGAAACCTCCAAATGAAAATATCAGTTTTTAAAACGACCTAAAATTAAATCTTATTAGCTTGTTCACTTATAAAAATACAGACTCTTATTTTTTTTACATCCATGTATAGCCTGTATATTTTTTAGATTAAATTCATATTTAATTTTAAAGAAAAAAAGCCTTGTTCTCTCTCTCTCATTTTGTTTTTGTAAGCTTTCTATTCGAAACACAGCATGTCAGTGTTGATGTTGTTAATTACTGCAATTGTGATTATTATGACAACGAGTAGATAATCATTACATTATTGGAGTATTATCTAAGTACCTGGATATCACACTTTCTGATGAAGAGAGATAAATAAATATAGTTTTTAAAAAGCGTATATATTAAAGTACTCGCAGGTCGTGAAAAATGACACCAGTTGCGTTTAGAGAGAACTATTGCAAAAACAGGACCGGAAATTTTAAAATAAACCTGAAGATCGGAAGACTTAATTATCGTTTTTAATTTAACTTTATAACTGTGACAAAAAAAAATGACTAAAAGAAGCAATCAGAAAAAAAAAACTATTGATATAGTAAAAATTCAACACGCTATTTTTTAAAATTTTTTTACTGGCTTCATTTATTTTTCATTTGTCTATTTTAAACTCTCAATTCATAATTTGAATGAATGACTGACTTACTAGAGATGAATTCTTTTTTAAATCATACAATTACTTCTCGTACATGTGTACTTTTTTGCGGGTCCTACATGTGAGAAGTTAAAAAAAGTCTAAGTCAAGATAAAGTGGTATATATCACAATTTCAATTCTAGCTTCAGACTATAAAATACATCACAGCAACATTCAAGACATTGTTAAATAGTACGCGACGTGTACTACACGTTGTCGAGGTACAAAATTACCAACCCTTTAAGAATTAAGATGCCTAGTCTTAAGGGGAAAAAATCATTAAATGGGTTCTTACTGGAGATGACCATTAGAATAATATCGATTTTTTTTAAAGAATGAAATTTCACACGCGTATTTGACGGACCTAGCGAGATTCTACGTGTTGCTCCCTTACATTTTTCAGAAAGCACATGATGCCTGTGTAAAGAGAATGTTTCTAAATGGAAAATCGTTTTTTGTTACTGAATATTTTCTATGTAGTATGTATCTATAGATGCCACAGGTCAATCGACGCTTTTCTTAATTTAATTAGGTCTACCTCGGTTGTGTTGTTACAGTAGTACCTTGTTTTCGAGAGAGAGAGAGAGAGAGAGAGGAGAAAAAGAGAGTTGGTTTTTGGTTAGTGTTGTATGATGCGGCGAAAAAGAAAAAAAATAAGTGACAAGAAGAAGAAAAAAAGGTGAAGTTAAATGAGAAGAAGAATGTAAAGAAAGAAAGCCAACCGGTATGTAATTGCCGACACTACCCTGGACGTTGGCCACGGCTGAGGCATCTTGCGCCACCTGGAACAGTGCGGACCCCGCACAATTCATTCTCGCTCCACGGCGAGGATGATGCTACAACAGCTGAGATGATGAAGAAAGAAGGAGAGAAAGAAGAGACAGTTGCCTGTTTGCATATAGTAGTTATAATAGCAGCAGCAGCAGCAGCAGTGAGAGAAGGACTGGAAAGATGATTGAAGGGGAAAAGAAGAAAGATGAAGACGAAGAAGAGTGTACTGTACCCATTACACATCGATGATGATGATGATGTAATGTTGAAGGATGGGGCTCAGTAGAGAGTGAGTTGGTTACCACTGTTTACCTTGCTTGGCTACACCTGAAATCATGTTCTTTCCCCACCACCATTCTTTCTTCGATTTTTCTTTCTGTCTTTTAGGCCTGTTGACCAGTCTGTCTAGTTTGATCGCCTTCTTTACAAACTTAGTTAAAGCTATCAACAACTGACTGGTAGGTAGAAAAAAACTCAGCCAACGTTTAAAAGACAACTTTCAAACATTAAATTTGAATAATACTGAATTGAACGCGTGCAGTTAGGTATATGGCATACATATACTTTTTTTAAATTGAAGATATTGAAATAAGTCGAAAGAAAACTAAAGGAAAGTTTTAAGATACTAAAGAATTAAGTTTAGCTGATCGCAAGTGCAACTGCATATTTAGTTCTTTTTCGTCAGTGTCACTTCATTCATCTCTTCATTTGTTCCTTTTAATGTATGTATTTGTCACTAAGCTCACCAGTTTGTTGTTTATTCTCTATAAACTATGAATATTTACTTAGACTATTGTGGACCTTCTACCAGACTAATTCCTAATGAAGTTAGAAGTATCGAACCAAGCTTGCTATCAACAACTACCATTCTTTAAAGCAGACGCTCTTTAAAACCATGTGTTCTGTCTTATCCGTATAGAAAGCCTATTTGTCTCTTTTTTTTTTTCTTTTGTATATTTGTATCATTGGATCCCAGTATTTTTTAACTGTTGCCAAGTATTCTTCATCTTAGTTGTCAAACTGTAATATATGCTTTCTTTTTCACTTCTTTTTGTTCTAATTCATTAGGTGGGTGCAAAAGTTTTTAGCGTTGCTGATATTATTCATTCATTTATTTATTAAAAAGAACAAAAATATATTTCTACTTTATACTATTCAGTGTCTAGTTTTCAACATAAAAAGAGGGGAGGCTCCGAAACTTTTGTACATATGCACACACAAATGTATGCTCAGACGATGAGTACAGAAAAGTTCTCAACCCAACCAAGACACGAATGATTTTTTTTTTTTTTTTTTTTTTTTTTGTAAATGTTAAAGAAACAATTACAATTATTTCACTTTTTTCCTTTTATGACTGGAGTTTCATGTAGCAAAATGTAAAATCTTCAGATAGGAATAAAAATGAAAGAAAAAAGTGGTTCGACCATTTTATATAAAGTACTCTTATTTTTTAAATTACCAACTCTAACATTTGAATCAATTATATGTCAATTGATTTGATCTGATGATCGCATAGGCGAGAAATTGACAGTCACCAAGTGTCCCTGGTTCTCTGTCTACACTATCCTAACTTAGATATAAATGCTCCTATCACTGATATTGAGCACTCTTTATTTATAGATATAGCAAACTATGTTTTTGTGTGTGATGTTGGTTGGTTGGGTTTTATGGCATATTAACCATTGTTGGTTATTTAATCCCAAATCCTGTTATATATATATATATATATATATATATTGTAAACAAAAATTTTGAGTAACATCATTTTTAAACAAGCCAGAACTCATTTGTATGCTCAAAGTTAAATGTTTTTAAGTGTTCCTATCTGACTCGAATAATTCAATTTACCATCAGTCATTTGTTTGTACTCAGTTAAATGGTCAAACAGTTTTATTTAACCTGTAGATGGGACGCTATCAGGTACTACCGCTCCAGGTCAGAGTGAAACTGGGATTAATGGCAATGAAGAGGTACTCTACATTCCCCAGAGCTCTAGGCCTGGAGCCTCATCATCAGATTGTTTAGTGTCATATAACAGGACACTCGTTGGGGAGGGGGTCTTACCCTTCTTCAGAGATGTAGTTGGTGTATTCTAGAGCCCTAGT
Source organism: Sepioteuthis lessoniana (assembly GCA_963585895.1). NCBI lineage: Eukaryota > Metazoa > Mollusca > Cephalopoda > Myopsida > Loliginidae > Sepioteuthis > Sepioteuthis lessoniana. The sequence continues at coordinate 89,394,265 of OY757911.1, read as the reverse complement.
CAACTGGGCTGATATATAATTTCGTGTGAGAATAGAAATAAATTAATAGGATTCTATTAACTGAATCATAACTGGCTACTCCACAAACAGTGATATAGTTTCAAATTGATTTACGTTTAATATTAATTATCTGTAAAACCTTTTGTTTATTATTTTTCTCTCTCTCTGTATTTTTTTGTCTCTTAAATGTTTGTTCTAGGTAGACCACTATCTATAGCAGCTTATAGCAAATGTTTTTATTTTTTCCTGTTTAAATTTCTCCCTTCATCATTGCATTGATGTCATTCTGCTTTTTCTCTCTACCTAAGGTTATGTACACATGTAAGATCCATATAAAATTTGAATTCTTCTGGTACAGAAGAGCACTTCTTTCTATCCAGTAGTGAAGCCAACAGGGACGTTTTCAAAGGGATCAGTCCCCCCCCCCAATTCCAAGGATAGATTCCAGCAGATCCAGTCCCACTGCCTCCTAGCATTAATAGCTGTTTCCTGATCTATTTATTAGAAATTAAATGAGGACAAGAACAAATAAACTCCCACATGATGAGCCATGATGAGATTCAAACCCCCATTGCTAGCAACTAAAGTAGTGTTTTGGTTTTTTTTTTCTTTTTCGCCTATCCCCTCTTCACTATATTTCCCTTTTCTCAGATTATTTAAGACAATGGTTCTCAACTCTTTTTGTGGGGTGGGGTTCATGCCCCCTTTTTACCATATTCCAGAAGGTTTTTTCCTCCACTTTCCAAGAATGTTTAACTCAAAAGATATATTGCAAGATTGCACTTTGTAGGAAAGATCAATATTCCAGCAGTTGGAATTTGCCAATCCATAATCTTAATTCTTCCTTTAAAATCCTATTTCCCCAATCCAAAAATTTTTCCTGGGGGGATTTCTTCCTTGGTTAACTGAGACTTGCTCTATTAGATGAAGCAAAACTTAGTGCTATAACAATTTCTTTGGTGTTGATTAATTGTTTTTTTATTGCAGTACTTCATATTAAGAAGAGGAAATAAAAGGAAGTGAGTTATGAAAAATGAATTGAAAAAAAAAAACAGACATTTCTTCTAGTTTATTTATGTTCCTGTTTGTCATCATAAAGGAAATCTGAAATCAAGGCTATAATAAAAAAATAAAATAAAAGCAATTTAATAGTAACTTAATTTCACTTTGTATGCACTTTATTTTTTAATGTAATACAAGTTTCATTAATAAAATGTGCATGCATATATATATATATATATATATATAGCATTCTAACATCCCATGTGAAACCATTTTGATACATACAACACCTAGTTCATTTTAAAATAAAGTCTCTGAAGTTTTTACTTTGAAATTAATTAGACCCAAATTATTATTTCGCATTGCAATAGCCCTCTAAATCAATACAATAATATGATATATTTATAAAATGTTAAAATAAAGTTCAACTCTCATTCACATGTTAACACCAACTCCCTGTAATTCATAAATCTTTTAGTCTTGAAATAAATATCCTCTGATATTGCCTTAAAGCTGAAAACTTTAGATATGTGTTACCAACCAATATTTATGTTTGAGTACACACACACTCACATACACAGGAGTGAAGTTTCTGTGGCATAATGGCTAGAGTGTTGGACTGTGGCCATGAAGTAAGTAAGTTTGAACTCCAGTCATGACATTCACTTTTGGACTAATACTCTTGTGTAAGATATGAACCTCCTTATTCCCCACCCAGATATGGGTTAAATAGTATTACTGCTGTTAATAGTATTACTGCTGTTAAATAGTATTACTGCATCAAATAACCCATGAAGGTTACAATGCTATTAAAACAAAAAACACACATACACACATTAAAATATAAGCAAAACATTTTCAACAAAAGAAGAAAAAAATGAGAACTTTAGTATAATATCCCTAATATACAATGGATACTAAAGTAGGTATGCACTTATTAAAAAAAATATACATGTTTAGAACCTAGTTCTTTTATTCATCTTATCAATATTTACACCTTACATTTCTATCACTGAATACATCATCCTTATTGTGACTTACTCATATTATTGTAAGTAAAGTTGGCCACCTTTGTCAAGGGTGACCCGAAGGCTCCTTTTTCAATAGCTACTACCGATGTGTTGGGGAGGGCACTACTCCATTCCCTGGATTGCTCCTCTTTACCCTTGATCCATACCTTATAATGCTAAGTGTTAAGCAAGGCCGCACAAAGTACGATTTTTGAGCCTTTAGTATGACTCAACCAGGGATTGAACCCTGATCTCCCAGACCATTGGCGAACACTCTACTCATTAGGCCAGTTACATATTATTGTAATAATACATAATTTTATTATCATGTAGACATTAAAAGAAAAATAACTGTATCCCTACTTTTGTACCCTCGCCAGTATATATTTGTAATATTTACACTTCATTTTCTCATAGTTTATGTTGATTGATAATCATTGTTGGGTTATTTCAGGGCAAAGTCAGTTTAACGATTATGGTCTCAGGGCAAATGTAATGTAATTCACAATCATTTTGAACATTATCTCAAACAGATCTATTTGGCTCATACATAGGACCCTAACTGATATTACCACTCCAGGATCAGAGTGGACTTGGGGATATTTGCAATGAAGGGATATCTCTGCACTTCTCAGAGCTCTAGAACTAATCCTAACTGCTAGATGCAGTTTAGTATCAAAAGGAGACTCCTTTGGGGTGGGGTCCTTAGCAAAGGATGCAGTCAGCATTTTCTAGGTTTTGAATGAGTATGCCTTTTAATATTAACTGACTATATTAGTAGTGAAAGTTGAGGAGTAGGATAAAGATGTTTGACAGAAATTTGTCAACTTTTCAAACAACCTAAACATTTTCAACTAGGCATTTCCCAATGACAAGATTAAGTTTATTTAATATCTAATCATTCTTCAGAATATGATGTGACACTAAACAAATTGATGGTGAGGCTCTAGTAATGCTGGAGCTTTTGGAAATGTAGCATACCTCTTTACCATTGCTCCCAGGTCTGCTCTGGTCTTGAGTGGTAGCACCTGATAGGGTTCTATTTATGTGTCAAATAGAATTGTTTCACATTTAAACTGAGTGCAAACAAATGACAAATGCTAAATTAGATTTTTGAAATAGAATTGTTTGATCATTTAACTGTGTGAATAAATGACTGATGTTTAATTGAATTGTTAGTGATACAAAGCAATACTTTGAACCATTTAATTGTGTGCAAAAGAATGAGCTTAGGCTCATTTAAAAACATGATCAACAAAATGTGTGTACAAGTCATATATATTTGATATTCATGCATAAAGAGGATTTGACATTAAATAACCTACAATGGTTGATATGCTATAAAACCAAAACAAAGCCATTCTTGTAAAGGAACAGGAATGGTACTATTCAACGCATAGCTGGGAAATAAGGAGACTCATACCTCTCCAATGAGTATTAGTCTGAAAGTGAATGTAATGGCACAACTGTAATTTGAATTCGCTTACTATGTCACAGTCCAGCATGTTAGGCACTACACCATGAAATTCCTTTCCTTCTCAATGACAAGTAATAGTCCATTTCTATATCAATACATTTGTATTACTACCTAAATATGGTGTGTTCAAATCAAATGGTATAATGATTAGTGAGTGAAGCTAGCAGACCATTGGGGGCATTATACTTCTTGACTTGTGCCAAACTAAGCTAAGCTTAGTTAATGATGACTACTTATTTTGTACAAAACAATTACTACTCTTCTGGTTCTACTGTTATGATTACACCATATAATTTACAGAACCAATAATGTTTCTCTTGGGATGAACCATTTGTTCAATCATAAAAAAAGATAGCTGAAAGCTAAACTTTTGAAAAATTTTTTTTTTTTAAGCTATGGGCAGTTTTTGTGCTGCTTTTCCCACAGTCAAAATTTAAGATTTAAAGTTGTTTGGTGGAAAAGCTTATCGATGTTTAGAAAGTGAGTAATATTTTTCTTAAGGGAAAATTCATGAAATTCTTAGAAAATTTGAACAATAATTTTAACTGATTTTTTTTAAAAACTTTTTTTTCTTTCTTAGATGAAGATTTACTAATCATTATTATTAATTATGATTAGTACTTTTATCTTAAGTTTAATTGCTTTTTCTCATAACTCACTTATTTCTATAACTGTATTAGAAACAATAATAAAGGCTAAACTCTCTGTATGTTTATAGGCATGATTTAGGCTTCTGTGATATCAATTGCTCTTGTAACTTAGTTGGTAAAGCAGCTGGTATGGATAACCAATTATTACCTATGATATGTTGTTTCCTACTTTTGGATAGTAATGACCTCAGTGAGTTTCAATAAAAAAGTAACTAAAATTAAAAATATGAAAGAAAATTTTTCAGCCTAAAAATAACTAGCCTATTGAAATTTAACATTGTACACCTGTCACCACCCTCACCTCTCTGTTTAGGCAATCATGTGTTTGCTGTTTAGAGACCCTTTATATCCACTACATAGTAGGGAAGCATGTTTTGTGTAATGATTATTATCACAGGAAATGAAATCAGCAACCCGAGTTCAAATCTTGGATAAGGTTATTGGAGTTTTACTTTGCACTAATACCCTTTGAAAAAGTACAAAACCATCTGTAGAATACACCGATTACATCTCTGCTGAGGGGGTAAAATCATCCCAACACATGTCCTGAATATGACATTAAACCATCTGATGGTGAGGTTCCAGCCTTGGAGATTTGGGGAATGTGGAGTACCCCTTTATTGCCATTGCACCCAGGTCCACTCTGACTCAGAATGGTAGCACTTGATAGGATCCCATCTCTAGGTTGAATAAAACCGTTTGACCATTTAACAGTGTGCAAACAAATGACTGATTTTCAATTGAATTATTTGTGTTAAATAGTTAAATACTTGCCATTGCTCCCAGTTCCACTCTGATGCAGAATGGTAGCACTTGATAGGAGCCTATCTCTGGGTCAAATAGAACAAACTTTGTGCTAACAAATAACTGAAATTGAATTTTGACTCTTATATAGCAATACTTGAAACCGTTTAACTGTGAGCCAAAAGAGCTCAGGCTTGTTTAAGAATGTTATCTCAAAATGTGTTTACAAATCATACATATATGTGAGCAGGATTTGGCATTAAATAACCTACAGTGGTTCATATGCCATAAAACCCAACCAAACAAAACCATCTGTTCTCTGCTCAGCTATGAGTAAACAGTTGAACAGGCTATGTTATTTAGACTTGATTAATCAACTCCTCTAAAAGAAGAAAAACTCTTAATTCAAATGAGCTATACCTAAAAATTGACCTTGTATCACATCCTGCCCGTGGCAGAGGTGTTGGGTAAAAACGTACTGCTGTTTAAATTCAATTTTTTATTGTTACTAACAGCAGAGGTATAAACAAATGGAAGTTGTTTGGTAGGATGTTATTTGATACATGGCAGTAATTGTTGAAAGAAAGACCTCAGACCGTGGATGAGATTAAGAAGACTGTAGCAAAGCTGCTGATCATATTTACCCAACCCCTCCGCTCGGGCAGGATATGACACAAGGTCAATTTTTAAGCGGAGTTTAACAGGTTTGAATTCAGAGTTTTCCTTTTCCTAGACTAGTCGCCTCACCAAGGCTGAAGAACCTAGTCTGCCCTACTATTTACCCATAGCTGGAAGGAGAATATTTGGATTCATACCTTTCCCAAGGGTATTAGTGCTATGTGAAATGCAATCAGGCTCGTCCAGGATTTGAACTCGTGTCGTCGTGTCCACATCCTGCGACGATAAGCATTACACCACGGGCACCTCCAAAGCTGCTGATAGCAATCTTGGAAGAGGATTTTGCAGATTGTTTTAAAAGTCAAAGGGATGTATTAGGATAAGTGGAATGAGGTCCAAAATGGAAGTGCTTTTAAGAGAGATTAAGGTACTATTGCCCTAGATAGGTGCTCCCCTGCTTTTCTTTTTTCGTTAATATTAAATAGCTGGATGCTTTTTGGACAGACTTCATACACATTACCTACCATCAAAAGTATGCTAAAACCAAAGCTATAACATAGAAATAGCATTACTATTTATAATAATCAGACACTGTTTGGATACCATCTATAATTTTGAGAAGTCATTATCATTCCATGAGCTGTTCAAGACTACTGAACTGGTTCTATGTTACTATTATTGCTACCATGATTTTTTGACCCAATTCATTCAGAGGAGTCTCATGGGCAAAAAAAAAAACAGTGCTAATATACTGATTGAAATAACTCACAAGTGAGAACAACTCATAAAATGATAGAAACTGCTACATTTGGACATCCATACATACTGAGAACAATTTTGGTATCAGTTGTACAGTGCTTGAGTCTATGCTGCAGAATAAAAAGTATTTGGAATGGATAATCCTCAATAAAAAGTCATTACTGTCAATAAAAGAAAATATTGGATATTAGTTGATGTTTGGTAGAATTCAAAGTTACAGCTCATGACTAAAGGCAGGGGATGTTGGAAACTACGATTTTTTTTTTTTTTTTTTTTTTTTTTTAAGAATAAATCTCTTGCAGATATGTTTTCTCAGTTGATACTCATTGGGAGTCTGAAGAGCCAAACAATGAGAAATCACTATTATAATGATCCCAGATAATTATGGAACTGGTTGATTGATTTTATGGCATTTCAACCCTTGTATGTTATTTAGTATCAAATCCTGTTTGTTTTTATATATATATATATATATATATATATATATATATATAATTTGTAAATGTATAGTTTATTGGTAACATTTTAAAGAAGCCAGAGATCATTTGTTTGCACTCAGTTAAATGGTTTCAAGTATTATTATGTAAGACTAACAATTTAACATCAGTTATTTGTTTGCACTCGGTTAAGTGGTTAAACAGTTCTATTTGACTCATAGTGGAACCCAAATAGATACTACCACTTTGAGTCAGATTGGACCTGGGAATAATGGCAATGAAGGGGTACTCCACATTCCTCAGAGATCCAGGACTGAAACCTCACCATCAGATTGTTTAGTGTCATATTCTGGACACTCCTTGGTGGTAGGGGTGTTACCTTTCTGTAGAGATGCAGTCAGGAGACTGGGCTTATTGAATTGGATTACTTAATTTGGGAATAGAGGGAGCTATATAAGTCCTCATTACCAAGTATCCAACTAGGATTTATTTTCTTTAAAGGGGTATATTCCATTTCCATTTCATTAGAATTATAGCGTTTCTGAAGACTTCAAGCAGTCTCTAATAAGCAATACTCTCTCTCTCTCTCTCTCTCTCTCTCTCTCTATATATATATATATATATATATATATATATATATATATATATATATATATATATATATATATATATATATATATATATATATATATATATATAATCTCTCTCTCTCTCTCTCTCTCTTCTAAACTGAGCTTAAGAAGTGATCTGTTTTGTCTTTATATAACCATAACCTTTATTTGATCCTCTTATAAGAGATAAAAAAATTTAAACTTTTCTGTTTCATTCAATATTTTAATCTAAATTTCATTACCACCATATCATATCACAACTACAATTACCATCACCACAATCATCATCATAACACAACTACAGTTACCTTTATCATCACCACAACCATATATCATTACCACCTCATGAGATATATAAATTTCTTACACATCTATTGGGAGTTCTAATAATTGGCACATCTTCAAGTTTTTCCCCTCAAAAAAAAAAACTCAAAAAAATTATTTTTTTTATAAATTTAATTGAATTATCTTTAAAGCAATTCAATATGTTTTTTTAAAATTTGAAAATTCAATAAAATGATTTTAAAGAACTATATGAAATGTTTTAAAAAATAATTATTTTCTTCTTGGTTGGATTGTGAGCTTTTCAGTATCCTTTCATATATCTATACATGATAGACATCAGATGTATAATCCAACTGTAAAGAAAGTTTCTAGCCTAATTATTAAAAAAAAACATTTATTTCATATAATTAGCATAGTTTTCTACATAATCTTCTTCCTTGATAATGTGCTTAAATCAGTGGTAAATCAGATAAATTCAATGATGCATTGTTGTGGGAGTGGCATTCTCTTTGTTTGGAAGGAGGAATAGTGTTCCCTCACTGTCTACATACTACAAAAATTCTTATTCTGTTAATCTGCTTGAACCTTCAAGTTTCATTTGGTAGAGCAGACAGCCCCACACTCCCTCTCACTCATGTATATGTATTTACACACACACACACACACACACACACGTATATATTTACATATGCGCACACACATGCATATATATATATAACACACAGATGTATATATTTACATACATATACACACACACACACACACACACACATACATAGAACTGCACTATAGATCAAACATTATACTGTGAAAAGTTCAGATTAAAGTTCAGGTAATAACTATGTGTCAGACTAGAGACTTATTGATCCACCATTTAATGTGTTTGTTTGATTATTGTATGATGATTAAAACATAATCTAACAAACTTTAGATAAGAAAACTGCATGTGTGCATTGTTGTGGCATTATAGCTATTTACTAGCTTTGCTTAGTTGTGCCACAAAGTCAATGTGTTTGTGTGTAATATATATATATATATATATTGTAGCAGAAATACTTGAATTTTAAGCTTTCACCTTTAGGGTGCAAGTAAACTTAGTAGCTCCATCTAGCTTATGTCTTACCATTTTTTTTGCTTTAGATATGATCAGTTACAAACATGGTTTGAACCTGTGCACACAATACATTTGCTATTGGAATGTTTTTTTAAGGCTGATGAATCTGTAATTGCTACATAGAGCTTTTCATGTTCATTTCATGTTACATCAGAATGAAAATCAATGCAACTATGGTTAAAAATTCAATCTGGAACAACATCATTCCAATGTAACATAAAATGAGCAGAAAAAATTCTCTGTAACAATTCACTTGTCTTAAAAAAATGTTTAAACACAACTTGAATGTGTGCACCGGTTCAAACCATGATTTTAACTAATCGTATCTAGGGCAAAAAAATTATAAGACATATGCTACATTAAGTTAACCATTGCCACTTGCCTAAGTTCACTTTCACCACACAGGTGACAATTTGAAATGTGGAAAGTATTTCTACCACATATATATATATATTTCATTGAACAATATAGACATGTTTTATATATGTCCATTCCAGTTGCTGAATTGATTTTGCAGTATCCGGCAGGAATTGGTTGATGAAACTCCCATAACTAATTGTTACCCTAGTACTTTCTGTCCAATCTTGGGCCATCATCAGGAGTGTGTATGTTGCAAAAGAGTATAAATAATAAAAACTGACAAAGTAGTAATGTACATGCAAAGGTCACATCTCTTTTGCAATATACAAACCCCTGATGACGGCCCAAGATCGGGCAGAAAGTACTAAGGTAACAATTAGTTATAGTAGTTTCATCACCCAGCTCCCGCCAGATACTATAAAATCAATTCAGTAACTGGAAAGGACATATACAAAAATATGTAGACAAAACATATGCTTTAATGAAGAAATGCTGCCCAAATTCATTCACACACACACACACACACACATATATTCTCACAAAACTGCATCTGATGGTGAGGCTTCAATTGTCAAACCCTGGGGACATTATTCTCAGGTCCACTATAACCCAATGTAGTAGTACCTTTTGGGGTCCTATCTATGGATCAAATAGATCTGTTTAAAAATTGTGCAAAAAAATCTCATAAGAAGCAACTATACAAAAAATGTAAATATGAACATACAATGATATGATTCACTGACCTCTAGGCATAAAATACTCCAAGATAGGTTGATATACAATTAAAGTTAGTTAATAATTTAATCAATATATTCTATTTGTAATGTTTGTTATAATTCTTGATTTTCAATGCACAACAAAGTTAGCAAAAAAAAAATGGTTAAAATTATAAAATTAGGTGTTTGATCACCAAGTTTTTTCTTCTATCCTCAAAAATAATTACAGAAGATAGCTAAAGTTATGTGAAAACAGTACTAGTAAACTTGCCCAGTTGACTAGGGTTATGGAATACACTGATTGCTTCTCTGCAGAGAGGTAAGACTCCCCCCCCCGCCCCAATGAGTGTCCTAGATATGACACTAAACAATCTGATGGTGAGATTCCAGTGATGTTGGAGCTTTGAGGAATGCGGAGTACCCCTTCGTTGACATTACTCCCAGGTCCACTCTGGCCCTATCTATGGGTCAGATAGAACTAAACTGTACTTATGCTAAATTGAATTGTTTGAAATAGGACTGTTTTGACATTTAAACAGTGTACTTATGCTAAGCTAAACTGTTTGAAATAGAACTGTTTATATACATAAAAATGGATTTGGCATTAAATAACCTACAACGGTTGATGTACCACCAAACCAAACCAGTACTGGTAAAATTAGTGGACTGCAAAAAAATAAAAGAAAAAACAGAATCAAAACTTTACCTGTCTATAACCTAGTTCAAATGCTTCTAGTGCTAAAATACAACTGGGATGATTGTTTTTTTTGTTTGTTTTTTTGCTGTGTTACTCTATATGTAATGATTAGACTGAATAATTAAAGTTTTGATATATTTGTTTAATATGTCCTCCCCCATAATATAAGCTACTTATCAGATATGTAACCTTACCTCACTAGAGAGTAATGAAAAATATGTCATTGCAAGCACTATGAGCTGAGACTGTAGAATACACCAACTGCATCTCTGCTGAGGAGTAAGAGTCTACCCACCCCAATGGGTATTCTGGATATGACACTAAACAATCTGATGGTGAGGCTCTGGTCCTGGAGCTCTCTGGAATGTGGAGTACTCCTTCATTGCCACTACTCCTAAGTCTACTCTGACTCAGAGTAGTTGGATCAGTTAGGGTCTCTTCTATGGGTCAAATAGAACTGTTTAACTGAGTGAAAACAAATAACTGATGTTAAATTAAATTGTTAGTGTTACATAGTAATACTTGAAACCATTTAACTGTATGCAAACAAATGAGCTCTGGCTTGTGTAAAGATGGTGTTACCTATAAACTATTAACTTAAAAATCATATATGATATATTTCTTTACAGGATTTGGCATTGAATAAGTCACAAAGGTTGATATGCCATAAAACACCAGCAAACCAAAATAATATTATTATCTGCATAACCCCACAAGGTTTCCTTGTTTGAAATAGGACTATTTTGACATTTAAACAGTGTACTTATGCTAAGCTAAACTGTTTGAAATAGAACTGTTATAGTATAGGCTTTCCTGAAATTTTTTTTTTTTTTTTTTTTTTTTTTTTTTTTTTTTTTTTAGCCCATGAATAAATATTGTAAAATTTATAGATTATAGACTGCTTATTTCAAGAGGTCAGTAATGCATGTGTATCCAGTGAGTTGGCAAGGCACTGAAAATGACTGTTATTTTGGTGCTGAAAGTTAGTTTAGGTGAAAGCGGAATTATATGGGATATTTTTACCTTATTTTATTTTCATATCTTATTTGTATTTTTATTTTTAGATTTTATCATTGATTTTATTTCTTTATTTAAACTTTATTGATGTATTATTAATCCCCACAATAGTAACACAAAACATTATTAACTTTTTGTATGACATTTTTTCTAAACACATACACAGCCCAGTCAGCTGGGGCTCTAGAATACGCTGACTGCATCTCTGCTTAGGGGTAAGACTCCCTACCCCCAATGAATGTCCTGGATATGACACTAAACTATCTGATGGTGAGGCTCCAGTTCTAGAACTTTGGGGAATGTATAGTACCCTTTCATTACAATTGCTCCCAGATCCACTCTGGTCTGGACTGGTAGCACCTGATAGGGTTTTATCTATGGGTCAGATAGAACTGTTTGACATTTAAACTGTGTGCAAACCAATGACTGATGTTTAATTGAATTGCTAATGATACGTAGCAATACTTGGGACCATTCATCTGGGGGCGAACAAGGAAGGATCATTAAAGAAATGGAGGTGCCCGTGGTGTAATGGTTATCGTCGTAGGAAATGGACACGGTGACATGAGTTCAAATCCTGGATGAGACTGATAGCATTTCACATAGCACTAATACCCTTGGGGAAGGTATGAATCCAATTATTCTCCCTCCAGCTATGGGTAAATAGGACAGACTAGGTTCTTCAGCCTTGGTTAGGCAACTAGTCTAGGTGAAGGAAAACTCTGAATTCAAACCTGTTAAACTCCGCTTAAAAATCAACCTTGTGTCATATCCTGCCCGAGTAGAGGGGTTGGTAAATATGATTAATATTAAATAGAAATATTTGTGTTCGATTGCATTAATTGAAACCATTTAACTGTGTAGAAATAACAGCAGTACTTGTGTGCAAACAAATTAGTTGTAACTCATTTAAAAATAAAATTACCAATATAACTATTCTCTCACTAATCATTATATGTATCACCATTTAACTGTGTTCAAGTAAATGATTAATAGTTAATAGAATTATTCATGTTGGAAATATTTGAAACCATGCAAAAAAAAAAAAATGAGCTTAGGCTTGTTTAAAAATGTTATCTACAAAATGTGTTTACAAATTATATCTGTCTATGGAAAGGATTTAGCATTAGATAAATCAAAGGTTGATATGGTATAAAACCCAACTAAACCATATACACATGTTTACAAAGCTATTTGCATATCAATCTTTCTAAATATGTACACACATTTACAGTGGGGGGGGGTGTCCCCGTGGTGTAATGGTTAAAGTGATGGACTGCAAAATCGTAGTAAACGAGTTCGTACACCAGTCACGCTATTACGTTCACTTTCGGACAAATACCCTTGGGAAAGGTATGAACCCCTTATCCTCCCAGCTATGGCTTAAATAGTACCACTACTGTTCTTCTAAGAGAATAGCTTTGGCATTAAATAACCTACAAAGGTTGATATGCCATTAAACAAGGAAACCAAACCTTGTCTCATCAGTGAGTAATGATAGATTCTGTTGTTATTGTAGCATGTTACTTTGTATTTGTTGTATTGTTAATTTTTGGTTCAAGTTTTATTTGAAACTGTTGAAACAATTCTAATTTTATAAATTTTATGCTTTTTACTTTTATCATTTTTTTTTTTTAATTTTGTATTTTTTTACAATAACTTTGATTTGCACAGGTATAGATACTACATTCTCATAATAGGCAGAAGTGCCAGGGAAGAACAATTTCATTATTGGTAGAATCCCTAGGCAGAAGTGCCAATCTATATATAAATAATCTTGTCATTTATGATGGAAGCAATGTTAGTATGTATATATTTATTATATTCTACAAAGCAAAAACTTATATATTTACCAAACTCCCTCCACCATAGGCAGAATAGGATACAAGGTCAGATTTTAGGTAGAGTGCAGCTAATTTAAATTCAGTTTTCCTTCTCATAGACTAGTTGCTTAACCAAGTCTAAAGACCCTACTATTTACCCATAGCTGGAGGGAGAATAGATGAATTCATGCCCTTTCCTAGGGGAATTAGCATGAAGTGATATGCAAACAGTTTTGTCCAGGATTTGAACTCTGGTTACTGATTCCATTTCCTATGACACTAACCATGCCTCAAAAACTTGCAAGTAACTATTGGAGGTTATATGCCCTACATAGCCAATTAACGTTTCAGTAGGTGAGTGTTAACAACAGATCTATTTAAGCATCTATAATGGGAAGTTCTTGTCGTGTAGTGACTAATGTACAGGACTGCAACATTGTTGTAAGCGAGTTCAAACTCCAGTCATACTATTACACTCACTTTCAGACTAATACGTTTCAAATAGGTATGAACCTCTTTATCCTCCCAGCTATGGGTTAACTAGTACCACTACTGTTTCTATACAAGGATGGCATTAGCATTAAATAATTGTTAGGGATCAGACCTAACAAAAAAATATCAAAGTTACCCCCCCCACTGAGGGATAGAAAGAGAGTTGCATTGTAAGATTGTAGGGACTGGGAGAATGGATACATATTGAGGAACAACAAAAAAGACCGACTTGAAATCGGCCATGACACACATGGATGTGCATTTGACTGTTGTGCATAGTTAAAATGGCTTCTTTTCCTGGTCAATAGATGCAAGTCTCTGCCTGTGGTTAAATAAACCGAATTGTTTTCTTGTACACCATGAATCTGTTTCTTTTCAGTTTTGTTTACATATTTGCTTTGTTCATAAAAATGTAACAATAACCCACAAAGGTTGACATGCCATTAAATAAATGAAGAATAAAGAAATGCATATAAATCGGTATTTATTTTCGATGAAATAGATGAAGAGTTTCAATTATAAAAGGTTTATATTAGAATGTACTTGGATGCTTACAAGGTTAACATGTGAATAAGTAGGTAAGGATTTAAGAGCAGATGCAATCCTTTAAAATATATAAGTCAAAAAAAGATATTTAACTATACTTTTGAATAAATCTAAATATTTAAACTTTCTTTGACTTTAGTAGTAATCTATTCATATATAAAACAATATTACTTTATATTTATCATCTATACAACTTAGTCTCTCCGCAGAATTATGAGAAATTCTGTTGTTATCATAACTCAAAACACCACTCAAAGTGAACATGACTTGTGTATTCATAACTATGAAATTCTTCATTTCTAAATATTTGATTGGTTAGTTGGTTTTACAGCATGTCAACCCTTGTTGGGTTATTAAAGTTGGTCTTTTTGCAAGTATTGTATGGTTTTAAGTAACTAATAATGATTTGTAAACAATTATAGCTTCAAGTGACTATTAATTTGCATATGATTATATGCTTTCAAGTATACTAATAATTTCCTGTTATATGGTTTCATACATTCTTATTCAATACTAATAATTTTTAAACAGATCTGTTTGACTCACAGAGGCTCTAACAGGTACTACCACTCAGAGTGGACCTGGGAGTAATTGCAATGAAAAGGTGACATTACTCCCCAAGGTTTCAAGACTGATACTGTTTAATGTCATATCCAGAACACTCCTGTTTTTTGGAGAAAGAGGGTCTAATAGGTACTATTATTCCATGCAGTTTAGTGTCATACTTAGAACACTTCTATTTTTTTTTTTTAGGTGTGGTACCCCTCTGCAAGAGATGCACTTAATGTATTCTAACTCTTCTGACAGTGTTATTTCTAATACACTGCAAAAAAGCTTATAAATTATATATACATAATTCTTTCCACATAAGTATTATGCTAGCTGTTTTTTCTAATTTGTTCTTTAGATAATTTATGAATCTGGATATTTTGGTGAAGTTTGTTTTTGATACTAGAGCCTGAAAGCAGCACTAATTGTATCATATGCATGTTAGTTTATTTAGTTTAAAGTATTTAATCTAAGAAATAGTTTACACAATACTGTCTTCCCTATTATTTATCCATAATGGTGAAGAGATAGATTCCTATCTTTTCCAAGGGCATTAGCACAAAGTGAAATGCAAACTGCCTTGTTCAGTATTTGAATTTGGTTTAACAAAACCATTCCCTACAATAATAACTATTACACCATGGGTAGGATGGAACACAAGGTCAATTTTTTAAAGGGTATGGCTGGTCAAAATTTTCCTTCTTCTAAATCAGTTGCCATACCAGGACTAAAGATCCTAGTCTGTCCAATTACTTGCCCCTAGCTGGGGAGAGAAGAGATGGATTCATGTGTTTTCCAAGAGCATTAGCACAAAGCTAAACACAGACTTGTGTAGGATTTGACCTTATTTGACCTGAGTGCCAATTCCATTTCCTAAAATGATAATCATGCACAGAGTACGCAAAAAAAACCCACATGCGAACACATACTGGAGAAAAACCATTTTCTTGTGAAGTGTGTGGATCAGCGTTTTCTACAAGTTCCCATTTGAAAACCCACATGCAAACACATACTGGAGAAAAACCATTTTCTTGTGAAGTCAAGTACGCCTTCATTCAAGTATCTGTGATAAGGAAACTTTAACCAGTTGAGGGTTACTCAATGAAAACTCTTGTGATTTGAATACTTGTTAAAGGAAAGTTTCATTCAACACAAAGGTGAAAAGAAAGCAGCCACATCCAGGATTTGAACTCAGGTCACCAATTACATTTCCTAGGATGATGACTGTTATGCTAAGTGTGCCTCAAAAAAAATAATGTATAAATTCTTTTTTAACAGCCAGGACAATTTTTTTAAAAAAAGTAATAAATCTATAAAAGAACTAAAAAGTAACAAATAATCAAAAAATAAAAACAATCAATACAAACTGTGTAGAATGAGTGCAAATTGTTAGTATATATTGAGAGAAACCCCAAGGGAAATGTAATATCTTTAGAGTTACATGGACTTTAAACATTCACTGTGAAACAAGTGAAGTCCATTCAGTAATCAATTTGATCTACTTGTTAACTAAATGTAGCTTTGAACTTTTAGTAGAGTAAATGACAGACAGAGGAAAGATCATAAGTGTTTGATTAGGCCAACTTAAAAATAGTAACAGATTTTAAACTAAACTTTTTATTCCAATAATTAGTATAAATAACAGCGTAAATTTAATGATAGGGTCATTGGTGTGAATGTTGTGTCTATCTATTATAAAAGTATTTGTTTACTTATATCTACCTCTGAAGATATTTATGCATATTGAAAACAATCCATTAGATGACTATTTTAGAACAGTGTGTTTGAAAAATTTTATTACATTGAATAGAAATTTTATTTATTGATATTTATTCATGTATGTATGAATTAATCATTTCAGAATACACTGTAGTGATTTACTAAGCTTGGCACAAGGTCCAGTGGTATGGAGACACTTTGTGAGAATCAAACTTACTAGCAATGGTCTGCTAACCTGCTAACCATTATACCATCTAAGGTGCTCATTAAAATAAACTGTATATAGTTACCAATCCCTCTGCACAGGCAGGACGTAACACAAGGTCAATTTTAAGTAGAGTTTAACTGGTTTGAACTCAAAGTTTTCACTCTCCTAGACTGATTGCCTAACCAGGGCCAGAGAATCCAGTCTGCTCTACTATTTACCCATAGCTGGAAGGAGAATACTTGGATTCATATCTTTCCCAAGAGTATTAGTGTTAAGAGAAATGCAATCAGCTTTGTCCAGGTTTTGAACTTGTTGCTGTGTCCATTTCCTCTGACAATAACTACTACACCATGGGCACTTCATATACACTGTATGTTTAAACTGTCTGATTCCATTAAACACACTAATTTTATCTTTATACAGTATCTTATATAGTCCAGTGTGTGTGTGTGTGTGGCTAAAATGTTATAGAATTACTATAGTGCAATGGTTCTCAACCTTTTTACCCTATGCACCCTTTTCACCTTATTTCAGAATGTCATCCCGCACACCACACACTTCCAAGCTTATTCAAGCAGTGCTTTCCAAATAATATGTATGTAATATTAAAAATCTTATTTTTTAAAAATTAGTACATAAAAATTTACTTGGATTATTTTCATAGTGGAGTTTTACAAGTTTTAGTTTGGTTTCTTTCTTTAATGGCATATCAACCTTTATGGGTTATTTAATGCCAAAGCCATCCCAGTAGAAGAAAACTAGTGACACTATTTAACCCATAGCTGGTAAGATAAGAAGGTTCATACCTTTCCCAAGGATATTAATCCAAAAGTAAACATAATTGTGCAACTGAACTTTGAACTCACTATGACGTCACTGTCTGGCATGTTAACCACTATGCCACAGAGACTACCCTTTTTACAAGTTTAATAGCAATAGAAAATTTTGAATTTAAAACTTGAAATAAAAGTAGAGTGGTAAATGCTAAAAAATGTTCAAACTGGAAATACATAAATGTGATAACCTTGTTTGTATGTCAGCCATATTGAACCTTATGGTTCAGGAGATTGTTGCACAAATCTGATAAGTTGTTAATCTGTAGTCTTAATTCCTCCTTGTATCTTTGAAATTCTTCCCTTGAAAGGAATTCCTTCCTGGTTGAGAGCCGTTATCATCATCAATTCATATTAACAGCTCAGTTTCCCCTGACTCTTTCTCTCTCTCTCTCTCTCTCGCCATCTCTCTCAATCAGACATTGCTCTCAGTAGGTCCTCTAGACTGCATGCAGTGTTGGCCAAGCAGTAAGGACTTAGATTCATCAGCTCTGCATGGACACCCCCGCTATAGTATGTTTGAATTAATAAAAATGGCTGTATTTCTCTTGAAATAAGTCTCTTAAGTTTACCTTACTTTGTACAACTTGAAGTTTTTTTTTATTTACTTCATCATATGTTTCTTTTTTTCTTTTTTTTCTTTTTTTTTTTTTCTTTTTAAGTTTTGTAAGTCCATATTGGTGTACATCTTGGATATCAGGAAATATGTAGGAATTGAAATTTCAAGTAGATATTTGAATGATCTATAAAATAACTTGATAATATACATTATGCTTGTAAGATTCAAATCCACCAGCTTTGACCCAGCACAGTCAGCTGAGGCTGTAGAATACACCAACTGCATCTCTGCAGAGGGGTAAGAATTCCCCCCCAACGAGTGTCCTGAATTTGAGACTAAACAATCTGATGGTGAGGCTCCAGTAATGTTAGAGCTTTGGGAAATACCGAATACCTCTTCATTGTCATCACTCCAAGGTCCACTCTGGCCTGGAGCAGTAGCACCCGAGAGGGTCCTGTCTATGAGTCAAATAAAACTGAGTGCAAACAAATATCTTATGCTAAATTGAATTGTTAGAAATAGAACTGTTTGATCATTTAACTGTGTGTAAACAAATGACTGATGTTCAATTGAATTGTTGGTGATATATAGCAATATTTGAACCTTTTATTAACAGTATGCAAACAAATGAGTAATGTTGAATAGAATTATTAGTGTTAAAAAGCAATACTTGTAACCACTTCACTGTCTACAAACAAATTATTAATATTGAATATAATTATAAGTGTTAGATAACAATAATTGAAACTTAACTGTGTAGAAACAAATTAGTTCTAATTCATTTAAACTATATGGACTAATCACTTACATATTATGTATATCTATTTAAATGTGTGCAAACAAATGACTGATGTTAAATTGTTACTGTTACATAGCAACTGTGTACAAAAAATAACAAGCTCAGGCTTGCTTAAAAAGGTTATCAACAAAATGTGTTAAATCATATATTAAATATACATATATGTATAAAGAGAATTCGGCATTTAATAACCTACTATAGTTGGTTTGCCATCAAACCAAACCAAACAAAACCTTTTGACCATGTTTGCAAAACCTTGAGGTGCAGGATTATAATAAAAAAATAGATTAATAAACTTTTATAAATCTAACTAGTTAGTTTATAACACTTTGTCAATGAGAAAATTACTTGACAAAAATCATTAAAGACTTCACATTCATTTTAGGTAACAGGTTTAAAGAAAAATAAAAGAAATATCACTTTTAAGTTGAAGTATCAAAAAACTGAGAAAATTTATATATTGATATAATGGAGTTTGGGGTAATGTATATAAAACTGAATCTTTCTTTCTTTTTTTTTCTTTTTTTTTTTTTTTCTTAAATCCAGCAAAGATTTAAATGAAAGTCTTTGAGCAGTCTATGCATAATTGAACAAAAACAATAATTAGCTGAAAAAAAGGTCAAGTATGCAAAAATAACTTTGTTTAAAAATTAAGAAAACAGATCTCATCTCAACTTATGATCATTCTATAATATTCTAAATAGTAACATTTTTATTTGATCTTACAGATCAGGATAAACTAGTTTTAATTTGAAATATGGATTAGCTATTTACTTGCTTAAAATCTGATTTTGGTAGTCATTAAGGTTACTTTAAATCACATCATATTTATGGAATTTACATAATTGTGAATAAAAGAAAGTATCCTATAATTAACATTTAATAGTTTTCTACCCCTGAGAAATGGAGGTAAGTGTGAATATAGGTCTACACACTATTAATTTGGATTAAAGATTATTTTATTCTTTAAATACACTAAAAAATATCCTTTGGTAATGTGCCATTTTTGCCATGTTGTTGTAACACATATAGAAATTGGATCAAGACAATATAAATTTCATCATCAAGTCATGCTAATAGCATGGATTCCCGTGACTCTCTCTTGCCATCTGTCCCTATCAGCTATTGCACTTGGCAAGTTCTCTATATGACATCGAGCTTCTGTGCAGTGCTGATGAATGTAAGTTTTCACTGGTCAACCAGCACTGATGTGCCTATGTGTAGGCATCTATTGGAGAATGTCACATGAATTCATTTCCACTTGTCCAGCATGACTTACTTGTATGGCTTGTAAGATGGGAGGCAAGTGGCTATACAGCTGCTGTTTTGGAGAGTACTGCTTCCAGGAAGTTGATTTAGATTATTTATACAAAGTGAGCTAGAATCAGTACATATACATATACAGTGTATAAGACTGATTATTAGTTAATCCTATGTATCAGCTATTCCTAGTATTTCTAATGTTTGATTCAATGCTCTATAAACTAAGCTAGTTCCATTACTTGTAATTAAAATATTAATTTGATGATCCTCAGTTTTATATTATTTTCACAGTAAAAATCCTTTTGTTTCTAAAGAATTAAAATTGTTTAAGATGAAAAATTTATATGAAGTAACTGTTCTTAAACATAGAAATTAAATTTTTACATAGCAAAAATTGTGAACATCAAAGCAGCAGAATTTTTCATGATTAAAGAAATCTCCATTTTAAAACATTTCTTTTAGTATAAAGATAACAAACAACAATTTTAATTTCTAAATCTTAAGTAATGTTGAAAAAAATTGTATATAAATACAGGGTATCCCAGAAAGTCGCTGAGACATTAAATTCCTGTAAGCCAAAAAAATGGAGAACAAATTTACATGCACTTTATGAGCAAGAAAAACTAAACAAAAAATGTAGATATGAAAGTACAATGAATACAATTCCCTGACCTATAGGTATAAAATAACCCTGGACAGGTTGACATGCTGTTAAAATCACTCGTGCCAAGGTGCAGTTCTGCAATGAGGTTGGAAAAGAGGCTTACATACCCACCCCCCATATTGAAATATGCATTGCAGCATTCTTTAATTTTATTTCTTTAAAGTGACTTGAATAGGTACATTGTAAAAAAAAAATAAATAAATAACACCATATGCCTAAGTTTAAAGTTTTAAAAATTACTATCCTCTTCTTACTAATCTACTTTTCATGTAAGAACAACAATTTCTTGAATAATTCAATTAGTTCCAAAATTGTTCTGGTTTATAAAAAATGTTACTGTTCAAGGTCTTATTTTAATGGATTCCCATATAATTCATTCCAAACAATAAAGAAAGCTAAAATATATACATACAGGGTATCACAAAAAGTCCCTATAGATTCTATAGATAAATATAAAACACTATGAACCAAAAATTAAAGAACATGAAAGCAGCAGAAAATTTCATAAAGTAAGATTATCTCCAATTTGCAATTTTTTTTTTTCTGTTTAAAAATAATCATAAATAATAAACAAACAGAAATGTTATTGAATTTCTAGATCCCTAGATGATTTGTGGGACATCTTGTATAATAAAGTCAATGACCTTGTCAGTTTTTGACCGGAAAAAAAATTCTCTACTGTTTATGAGATCTGATTGGGAAGCAGACAGATGAGACATAGATATAAAGAAGCTTTCTTTCTACCATTGGGGAATACTCTCCTTTTTTAAAAAGATCCATTAAAGAGAGAAAATCAACATCCAATACTAATTTAATATTGGGTGATAATTTGATAAATGCTAGTCAAAGCTTTTTAAGAATGGGAATCATTAACAAGTTAAACACATTTCCCAGAGAAATCACTAGGCAATAATGAATTTCCAGATTTGACGATGAGAAACAATAGCCCACACCTCATCTGACTCGTATCCAAAAGATACAACACAAACATGTCAACATTAGAGGTATAAAAAGTTATCTTGTACAGGTACAAACAATTAACTGATAAGGTATTCAAAACATAGCTTAAAATTGTCATGAAGTTAAGATTATATATTGGTATGTTAGGTGACCTGAAGGCTCCTTTTCAATAGCTACTCTGCTGAGGTGTGGGGAGAACACTACTCCTTTCCCTGGATTGCTCCACTTACCCTTGACCTATGCCTTATAATAAAAAATAAAAGGTACTTAATGCCTCCTTGCTTAACTAGCAAGAAGGCATTAAGTACCTTTTATTTTTTAGTCTTTGGTATAACTTGACCTGGGATTGAACCCCAGCCTCTTGGCCCATTAGCAAAAATTCTAACACTTATGCCAATAGGCTGGTATGTATGTATGTTTTTAGTTTTTTTTAATAATAAAATGGGAGGGGAAAATCTCTAAGATGCTTACAGCCCTGTCAGTAGGGCTTAGAATACTTAATCCCTAGAGGAGGTGTATGATACTAAACTGCATCTGATGGTGAGACTCCAGTTCTGGAGAGTCTGGAGTATTGCTTCATTACCATTACTCTCAGGCCTACTCTAACCCAGAGGGGAAGTATCTGTCAGGTCCTCTTCTATAGGTTAAATAAATCTGTTAAAAAATTATTTATATTCAATAGGATTGTGTGAAAGAAAAAAAAACTTTTAAAAAACAACTATATAAAAATATATAAATATGAACATACAATGAACACAATTTCCTGACCACTAGGCATAAAAATAAGCCATTAGAATCAACCAGTTTAACATTTTTAGAAGTATTTTTGTGATGAAGTGCAAAAAAAAAAAGGCTTATATACCTCCCTATAAAATAATTGAAATATATATTGCAGTATTCTTTAATTTTATTTCTTTAAAGTGCCTTAAATATCTACATTGCAAAAGGAAAAATAATATTTAAAGTTTTAAAAATTACTATCCTCTTTTTTACTAATCTATTTTTCATGTAAGTACTGCAATTCATTGAATAGTACAATTAATTAGTTCTAAAATTTTGTCTGGACTATTCAAAATATCACTGTATATATATCATCTCACCTCATCGGGTTTTTAAGTAGGTCTTCTGTCCATGGAGTGAATGAGGCATTATGGTGACTGTTTGTGTGTTAGGTGACGAAAGAATGGATTTATTGTCAAGAGCGAATGAAAATGATTGGAACTAGTTAGGGCTCCCTAGAAAAACTATTGAATAGCACACTTTTCTTCCCTTTCCCCCTCCTCTCAAAACTTTTCAGGCCTTGTGCCCACTTTTTAAAAAATGTATGTATTTTTTTAAAATTGAAATAAAATCACTGTTCAAGGACTTCTTATAATGAATACCAATATAATTCAAGCCACCCAATAAAGAAAGATTATATAAAAAAAGAAAAAAAAAAACAAATAATAAAAATCTCTCTCATTATGATTGATACATGTAAGTAATAAACATAAAAAAAAACTTCAGAAAAGAAATATTACTTATTTAAAAAATGCTTTATATCCTTGAGAAAGTGTAGCCATACTACACTAAAACTACTCTATTAAAGTTATTGTTGTAGTCATATAGATCTTTCAAGTTTAATCCTTCAGCACAAAAAAAAAAAAAAAATAAAATAAAGCCTTTGTAGATATATTTTTAGTCAATCTACAAACACTTCATTCCACTTTGTAAAAGCATGTTTATAAACATAAACATAGACAAGAATAATTCATAATCAGATATCTTCAATTCTAGCTCTGCTAAATTAACTTTTTGTTTGAATCTTTCATCTTTAGTTGTCTAAATTTCTGAGACAAAGCTTGATGATTTTTATCAGTAAGAGTTTTCGGACTATTGTCTTCATCTTTATTGTTTTTTTGCACTATGTTTCAGCTGCTGTATCCCCCAGCATTCCTCAGGTGTCCCCTGTTTATCTGGGCATAAAACAGTCAAACTTTAAAAATGATTTCCCAGGTTGAATCATTTCTATGCCCAGATAAACAAGGGACACCTGAGGAAGGCCAAAGGATACAGCGGCCAAAACATTGTGAAAAAACAATAAAGATGAAGACAATAGTCCGAAATCTCTTAGGGATAAAAATCTTTCATCTTTGTTATTGGCTAGTATAATTTGATATTTGCTGGATTAAGACTATATATTTAAAACATCAACGGATAGGTAAACTCACTAAAAACAATTTATAAAAGTAATACATAAACAATTACACTACACTAGGGACTTGAACTAAGTAAGTAAAGTTGGCGACCATCGTCAAGGGTGACCCGAAGGCTCCCTTTTCGATAGCTACTACACCAAGGTGTAGGGGAGGGCGCTACTCCTTCCCAGGATTGCTCTACTTTACCCTTGATTCATACCTTATAATGCTGAGTGTTAAGCAAGGAGGCATCAAGCACCATTTTTTGAGTCTTTGGTATGACTCGACCTGGGATTGAACCCAGGTCTCCCGGGCCATTGGCGAACACTCTAACTGCTAGGCCAATGTCCGGTATTAGAACTAGTATAATTTAAAATCACAGTATTATCATTAATTGTTTAAACAAAAGTTTTATTTATATTTATCCAACCCCTCCACTATGAGCAGGATGGGATACAAGACAATTTTTAAGCAGAGTACAGCTGGTTGGAATTTTGAGTTTTTCTTCTCCTCAGCTGGTTGACTTGTCAAGGCTGAAGAATCCAGTCTGTCCTACTGTTTGTTCATAGCTGGAGGGAGAACAAATAGATTCATGCTTTTCCCAAGGGCATTGGTACAAAGGGAAATGTAAACAGCCTTGTTTATGATTTTAAACTTGAGTCACGGATTTAATTTCCTAGTTAAATAACCCATATTTTAACTGCACCAAAAATCTTATAGTGAATCATTGATATCACATTTATAGATTATTTATTCTTTCAGACTTTCTACAAGTAATGAGAATTAATTTTTATATAACATCTATTTATTACTAAATTATTGAATAAACTTTATCAAAAATAAAAAGGACTTAATAACTTGGAATTGCAAAAGATTATCACATAGAAAAATTGAATATCAGAATCTAAGTCTCTGTCTCTCTTATGTACTATATTGTACTGGTCAACGTAAGATAACAATTTATTTAAATGCAGTTCTTTTTAATAGTAATTGTCATAAGATTTTGAAATTTATAGAAATCGTAGCTTTGGTATATATTTTATGTACAAAAATATTTTTATTGAAAGTGGTTATTGAAATGATTATATTAAAGAAAAATTTTACTTGAAAAAAAAATACAATGAACATAATAATTGAACTGTTTTGTTTTCTGTCCTGTTTTAAGAATTTCTTTGGGTATATAGCAATACTGACTTCACTAAACAATAAGTATTGATGTTTGCAGGGTTGTATTTGCCTCCAGACATACCAGAATATGACTGCAGCCTACATTTGAATAAATCATTATTTTGACTGGTAGTGTATATCCACTTTTATTTAAGATTTAGTAAAGCTGCTGAGAAAGTTGTACTTAGTCTCTAGTCATGAATTACCAGAGATCTCAAAAAAAGCATAGTCCTAGTTCCTGGAAATCTATCTTTTAGGTAGTACCTCCTCATTGTACTAATGGAATAGTCATTTACTAAGCTTAGGTTAGTTTAGCACAAGGCCAGAAGTATGGGGTACTCAGTGAGAATTTCTTTTTTTTTTTTTAAATCATGGAGAAAATATAAACTGTGCAGAAAAACTTGGCCTTGGCCAGAGCTGGATCTAACAATGTAGTTCTAAAATATATAACCAAATGGCTCATTCAGATTTCAGGCCTGAACTCTTATCAAGAATCTCTGGAAGGAGCCCAAAACTGGAGTAAAGACAAAGTTTTCCAACATGAAGGATCTTGAGATATTTGTAAAAGAGGAGTGTCTGATAATCCCAGTGAAGAGATGCCAAAAATCTTATAAACAATTACAAGAACTGCTTGAAGGTTGTAATCACAAATAAACACTTTGGCATTGATTACAAGAAAGGTTCTGATTAATTTTAGTCATGGCATCTTTTCAAAATATGTTAATAAAAATTACAATAAATTCTTTTTTTTTTTTTTTTTTTTTTTTTTGACAGTCTCTACCATTACTTATGGTCATTTGTCTCTGTATTATGATATTAACAAGAAAAACAAAATATTTTCTCCAAAATAAAAATTTTAAATACATTAAATTTGGCAAGCACATGAATAAATTTGTGTGTGTGATATGTACACACAAAATTGCTGAAAAGTTCTTGACGCAACCAAGAAGAGAATGATTTGGAGGAGGGTAGGCTGAAAATTTCTTGCAGCCCCTTGTCTATATAAAAATCAAGCCTTTCATTCAATTCCACAATCGATCACTTTTCAAAGTATAGCTAGTGCTACTTTGTTGTGAAACTGGTTTTACCAGACACTGTGACAGACATAAAGGATTCAAAATCGTTACAAATATGCTATGTCTCTTTTATCTTCATGTCATGAGCATACCTTACGAAACATCTACAGGTTTTTCAGCACCAATGAATCAATTCAATTTCCTTGCATCTCCTTTTTCAAAATGAGTAATCCACTCATCAAAAGAAACATCTATAAAGAACCAAATTTTAAAGCAATCAATGCAATAAAGCATGCAACATTTAATCATATTTTGTGTTTCTGGTTTATCAAAGATTAAAAACTGATTTTGATATGTTATTTATCAAACTTTGAATTTGATACAAAGCAAAACATGAGTTAACCAGTGAGAATCAAACTTACAAGCAATGTTCTGTCAAACAAGCTTGCTAAAAAATCACACCACGTAACATGCTCCTGAATTTGCAAAAGTGAGTAAAAGTAAAGTTGGCGACCTTAGTTGAGGGTGACCCACAGGCTCCTTTTTCAATAGCTACTACACCAGTGTAGAGGAGGGCGCTATTCCATTCCTTGGATTGCTCCGTTTTACCCTTGATCCTTAATTTATAATGCTGAGTGTTAAGCAAGGTGACATCAAGTACTATTTTTTTTTTTGAGTCTTTCGTATGATTTGACCTGGGATTGAACCCCAGTCTCCTGGACCATTGGTGAACACTCTACTCATTAGGCCAATGGCCCGATTTACAAAACTTAGTCCTAATTATTTTCTTTCTTTGTTTTAATAGCATAACTACCTTTGTGGGTTATTTAATGGCAAAGCCATCCTTGTAGAAGTAAAATTGTGGCACTTATTTAACCCATAGGTGAGAGGATAAGGGGATTCATATCTTTCCCAATAGTATTAGTCTGAAAGTAACAATACAACGACTGGAGTTTAAATTCACTTACTGTGATGTTCCAGTCCAGCATGTTAGCCACTACATCACAGAAACTCCCCCTTAATTATTTTGTTTCATGTGTATGAAAAGAATAATCAATTTTAAGATCTTATATCAGAGAAAACAAAAGATTATGTTAAAAAAGAAAAAAAAAACATTTGACCTATTACCTTTATAAATTTTGTCCAACATCAGGAAGAGAATCTCCAAACTATTAACACAATAACATCAATAAACCCATAGCCTAATGATGAAAAAGAAAAAATCTTATACAACAAATATTTTTCAGCATAATCTCAACTGTTGTTAATGAAATTAACTTAACAGCTCTCCATTAATCGTATAATATGTTGTTTTTGTATAATTTCATTCAATTCTATTGAATAAGTTGTCCATTGGGCAGAGCCAACAGACTATGCTGGAGTTGCCTCTAGATCAAACTCATTCTGAGGAAAAGCCTCAAACATAAGGATTCTAGCTGATACTGTATATTCTTAGTTACAGATATCTTTGAACACTTTACGTATGCATACATAATTTGTTGATGTACATACATATGTATATTTGAAAGTATGTACATTAATGAATTTAGGGGTTTAGGATAGAAAAAGCCTTCATTTTATTCAAATATTTTTTTAAAATAATGTTATTGTAAATGTACTTAACCCAATGTTTTTCTATTAATCACATACAATAGGATAAAAAAGTATCAACATTCTACCTTTTAGGTTTTTTTGTTCTATGTATCTACTTGTATTTGTTAGGTAAGATCAAATTAAATATTGTTCCATTTCTTTGAACACCCTATAAGAATTAAGTTTACTCTCAATGGCTTGGAATATTAACAGGCTGAGTTTTATATCATCTATCTATCTATCTATATATATATATATATATATATATATATAATCAAATTGTGCTGCTGCTAGCATAGAGTTCCCTGACTCTCTCTTGCCATCCATCCCAGTTGACCATTGCTCCTGGCAGGTCCTCTAGACTGCATCCAGTGTCTGCACACAACTGATGTACGTGGTGCATTCAATAAGTTTCCAATTTTTTTGTACAGGCATTTAAAATTGTTGTAGACTCTTGAAAATTCACTATGTTATTGCTATACATCTTATGGGATGACTGACCAATTTTTATGATTTCAAGTTCAAATGAACAGCTACAGCAGGAAATGGAATACACCCTACTAAAGCCTGATTGTCACAGCTGGTGAATTTCAAAAATACAATCTGAACATGAGGACACTTTAGAAGAACGATATGCAATAAAATTCTGCTTTAAACTTGGAAAAAATGCCACAGAAACATATGGAATACTTCAGACTGCTTTTCAACCATCTTGCATGAATTGAGCATCAGTTTTTTGAGTGGCATAAAAGATTCAAGGAAGGTAGGGAGTCTGTGATGGATGATGAGAGGTGTGGGAGGAGTAAGGAAGTCAATACACCAGAGTTGATTGGCCAAAGGGTTATAGTTAGGGTTACTATGTTGAGGTTTTAAGGGAGTTCAAGAAGAGATTCCGTCGGAAGAGGCCAGCACTCTTCAAATCAGGTCAGTGGCACTTCCACCAGGACAATGCATCAGTCCACAACTCCATCCTTGTCACAGACTATTTGACCAAGATGGGCATTAAGATAGTTCCTCAGCCTCCCTATAGTCCAGACGTTGGTCCCTGTGACTTTTGGTTATTTCCTAACCTCAGAGGCTGTCGTTATGAGAGGATTGAGGAGATGAAAGAGGCTATAATAAAGGTCATTGACACGCTCACACAAGAGGACTTCCATGGGACCTTCCAGAAGTTGTTGGAACAGTACAACAAGTGCATTGCAGCTGGAGGAGATTACTTCGAAGGGGACTAGAGTTTCATATGTGTACTATCAATAAAAGTGCCCATACGAAAAAAAGTCTGGAAACTTATTTAATGATCCTCGTAAGTCTTTACTAGATGGCCAACATCATTGTGTCCATTTGTAATAGTCTATAAGAGAATTCTGCTTATGACTTCATCCATACTTCACCAGTAGTGCCCAGCATATCTAGTTTGTCTTACTTGGATGGTTTTTCTAAGATGGGAAGTAAGTGGCTATACAGCTGCTGTTTTGTTGAGTATTGCTTTCAGGATTTGTTCAAAACAGCATGTATCATTCTTGTATAGTTTCCATTGAGCTTTTTCTACGTGCATTTTCTCCTTGCATTTCATTAGAATCTCTATGGTGCATCCATACAGTAGTACAGACACAGCCACAACTTGGGAGAAATCCTATTTTATTATATTAGAGAGATTCAATTTCCATATGATCAATACCCAGTCAATAGTGGTCCACACCTTCCCTATGTTGAAATTGCTTTTAATGTTTATTTGAATAATTGGATTGGACATGAAATAGCTGTCATGAACTACTAAATAAGAAGCATTGATTATTAATTATATAAGTTCTCATAAGTATTTGAATGAAAAGACAATTTGCTTCTTATCAGTTGCCTTTGAAAGTTAAAACTAGTAACATTATGCTAGAACAACTAGATATTATTGTAATCAACATAATAAAGCAGGTGGTATTTAATAAAGTTTTGTGATTCCATATGCTAAATTTATAAAATGTACTTGAATAAAGTTAAATTATTAAAGGAATTTTTTTCTGTCCTATAAAATCTTAATCAAGGAGATTGAAAAGGCAAAATCACATTGCTATTTGGAAGAATTGCTAAACTAGTAATTTGGATCACCTGCTCAAAATCCTTAAAGACACTTGTAATCTTAAGCAATAAAAAAAATGTATTTTGTATTTGTTCAAATCCTTATGAGCAGTACTTTCTATGGAGTAAAGGTTGTAAAGATTATAGAAAGTAGAGTCCTATGTATTGCAAAGGTTATTAAGGATTTTAAGCAGTGCTGGTGGGTGAGGAATCCAAATTTACTTACAAGTTGGGCTTCTTTTCTAAGTAGTAATACAAGTTTGCCTTTTCAATCTCCTCCAACAACATTCTACAAACAACTTTTTTGTTTATTCTATTTCTTTTTTAAAACAAAAGTCTTGGAATGTAACATTTAAAATCACAAAATATAATTAAATGCACTCATTATTCTATTGAGTGTAATAAAATTTGGTTCATGTATAATTTTCCTGATTTTTAACTCTCAAAACCAAGTTATTAAAAACAACTTATGTTCAAATGCTTATAAGAAGTTATATATATATATATATGATTAAAACTATGATGCCCATCATTCAATAAAAACTAAACCAGTAGTAAATTCAATAAGAAATAAAAATGTACAATGCATGAAAAATCTAGAGCAAATATAACAATATCAAAAGATAAATAAGATTAAGGACTTAGAGTTTCATGAGTCTGATTTTAAAGGTGAGAATTGTTGATAATCAAACTTGTGAAACTCAGAGTTGTAAGTTATATATGTATACACACTACATTGGAAAAATTTTTCTATGAAAATAGACTTGGACAATTATGTGCAGCTTAATCAGCTATTAGAAAGTTATTAATATATTATTAATACTACTGTTAAATAACATGTTTATGTATCCATACACACACACACACACACACACTGAAGCTGATATGTATACCTCATCTTATCTTATTACTAAATTAATAACAAAAAAATGAATACTTTTAAAAAGGTGGTTACATTTTCACATATATTTCTTACATTAAATGTATATATTTACTTGAACCCCTCTGTCATAAGTAGGATGTGACACAAGATTAATTTTCAAGTGGAGTATAGTTGGTTTGAATTTCAAGTTTTCCTTCTTCTATATTGGTTTTCTAAAGCATTCAGTCTGCCCTACTACAGCTATAGTTTGGGGGTAGAGAAGAGATGGATTCATGTCTTTCCCAATAGTGTGAAGGGAATCACAAATAGCCTCATCCAGGATTTGATAACCAGTATACAAAGCAGATCATTGACTAAATATAACTACTATTGTAGAACAGAAGTAGGAGAATTGATAAATTTTCAAATAAAGGGTTCCATTTAAAAACTGGAACTGCTATTATTGCTCTCTCTCTCTCTCTCTCTCTCTCTCTCTCTCTCTCTCTCTCTCCTTCCTTTTTTTTTTAAAGATTATTTTTGCTTTTATTTTATTGTCTGTACCTCTGCCTTACTTGAAGAGGAGAATCCCCATGGCATAGTGGTTAATCAACATTGTAGTAAGTTCAAACTCAAGCAGTGTTTTTACATTCACTTTCAGCCTAATACACTTGAGGAAAGTATGAACCCCCTTATCGCCCCCACCAACTGTGTGCAAAAGAATGAACTTAGGCTCATTTAAAAACATTATCAAAAAAATGTATTTACAAATCATATATATCTAATATATGTATAAAGAGGATTTGGCATTAAATAACTTAAAATGGTTGATATTCCATCAAACCAAACCAAACATTATTGCCCCAGGTATTGGTTAAATAGTATCATGGTTTGGTTTCTTTGTTTAATGCCATATCAACAGTTGTAGGTTATTTAATGCCAAAGCCATCCTTCTAGAAGACCAGTAGTGGTACTGTTTAACCCATGGGTGGAAGGATAAGGAGGTTCATACCTTTCCCAAGGATATTTGTCCAAAAGTGAACATTATGTTCACTTTTGGAGAAATAGCACAACTGGAGTTCAAACTCACTTATTAAAATTCCACAGTCCATCGCTTTAACCATTACACTACAAGGACACCTTCATAGTACCATGACTGTTCTCCAAAGATGCCTTTGGCATTAAATAACCTATGAAGTTTGACTATACCATTAAACAAAGAAACCAATCTTTCTCATTCAGATCTTTTGTAGAACCTGAATACTTTTATATTAGTTTCTTTTTCATTTTTTTTTCTAATTATCCATATAAAAAAAAGGAAAAAAGTACCTGGAGGTTTTTCACACTTAACTAGAGAATATTGATTTAAAGCACAATGTGGTTGTCTCTTACCATCAAAGACATTTAATAATTACATGAACATGGAGAGGACTTAATACCAAGTGAATTTGACAGGGTAGAAAAGTTTGACAAGCCAGGGCAGGTAGGAAGAAAATTAAAAGATTACCAATAATAAATTGTAGGAGATCGATTGATTGGCAGGTGAACACTAAGCAAGTCCTTAGGATGGACCCGATGGTTTGTTAACAATTTTGCTGATTTAACATGAGGTTAATAGCTGAATTTGGATCTGACATTTTGACTGCATCATATCCAGTCTAGGTGTTTAGTATTCAGGATTAGAGTGCATGGTAGGATGTAATATTGAAAAATAAAAATTATATCATATAGTTTAAAGTAATTATCTAATTATCAAGTATTCCTATCTAATACAAATAATTTACACTCGGTTGTATTATTGAAACTATTCATTCTTTTAATGATTTATACATAATTATATGGTTTAAAGTAATTATTCCTATCTAATAATAATTTATTTGCAAACTTATATGGTTCCAAGTATACTTATCTAACACCTGTAATTTTCAAGCAATTATATGATTTCAAGTAACTATTGATAATAATTCTTTGTAAAGAATTATAGCTTCAACTAACTATTCTTAATACAAATAATTTCCATGCAGTTGTATGGTTTCAAGTATTACTATTAAATACGAATAATTATATGGTTTCAAGTAAGTATTTTTATTTAATAAGTCATTTGTTTGCACACAGTTATGATTTCAAATAACTAATTATAATCTTTTGTAAACAATTATAGCTTCAAGTAACTATTTTTAAACAAATAATTTTTAAACAAATCTATTTGGCCCATAGATTGGACCCTCACAGATACTACCATTACTGGGAGTAATGTTGATGAAGAGTTACTCACTCAACAGAACATTGTGAAGGAGAAGTGTGTGTCTATGTGTGTACATGAGAGGGATAACATATTGCTAGGTTAGTCAATCTATCAGTCTCTGTATAAATTTGGGGATTGTGTTTTAATTAGTTCTAAAAACCGCAGCCTTTATACAAGTGAATGTAGTCAAATGCCTCATCTAGTTCCTTTAAAACTGAGTTGCAGAATTTCTTGAAACACTACACCACTTGTATTTATGAATCCCATTACTATATTATCAAAGAATCTAAATGGAAATCTTTGCAACTGAATAGTGCTGACAAAATCCCAAAATGTTTCTCAATGCTTTGATTCATTTATTTCAGAAAGATAAAAATATAAGTTCTGTATCTTCAGAAAATTGTTCTCCTTAAAGATCTGACACGAAATTTTCAAGTAACTCATACATGTTCTTTGATTTTTAACTCACACACACATGTAATTGTATATGCATATATACATAAATATATATATATATATATATATATATATATATATACACACACTGTATTTGACAGTATATAAGACAGTTACTGTCCTTCTACAAGGATGGCTTCGACATTAAATAACCCCCAAAGGTTTATATGTCATTAAATAAAGAAACCAAAACCATATAAGGAACTACAGTTCACTGCAAATCCATCAAGCTCCATAGCTATTGATTTCAAACTTTAGTAGGAAATTCTGTAGCCATTATACCAGTGAATGGGATGGTGTGTAATATTGGCATAGAATTATTTTAAAGTTAAATATGTCTTATATGCAACCAAATGTGTGTGTGTGGATATATATATATATATATATATATATATATATATTCAAAATCTTTCTTGATAAACAAACAGAACATAAATTCCACACAATATTTCTGATAAGTCAAATGACGTAATTTAAAACAACTAACGCTGATTCATTAATTAAACGGCCAACTTTTTCTTGTTATACAAATTTTCCCTAGGTTTTTGTATTTTGCATTTGTAAACATCCATCGTTGATTTAACATCACTAATATCATCCCTCATAGTCCTGATGATGGTTCATTAGAACAGAAATGCTATAGTGTTGACTTTGCTTCTCAATAAACCTCTCCTTCTACTTGTTATCAATTTTTCTTCATATACGAGGATCATTAAATAAGTTTCCAGACTTTTTTCGTATGGGCACTTTTATTGATAGTACACACATGAAACTCTTGTCCCCTTCAAAGTAATCTCCTTCGGCTGCAATGCACTTGTACCATTCCAACAACTTCTGGAAGGCTCCATGGAAGTCCTCTTGTGTGAGCGTGTCAATGACCTTCATCACAGCCTCTTTCATCTCCTTAATTATCTCATAACAACAGCCTCTGAGCTTAGAGAATAACCAAAAGTCATAGGGAGCAAGGTCTGGACTATAGGGACGGTGAGGAACTGTCTTGATGCCCATCTTGCTCAAATAGTCTGTGACAAGGATGGAGTTATGGACTGGTGCATTGTCCTAGTGGAAAGGCCACTGACCCAATTTGAAGAGTGTTGGCCTCTTCCAACGGAATCTCTTCCTGAACTCCCTTAAAACATAGTATTCCTTGTTGACTGTCTGTCCAGTGGGAACCCAGTGCATGTAGATCATGCCAGTGCTGTCAAAAAAGGGATCATCAAAAGTTTGTGGGTGGATTTGCTCTGTCTGGCCTTCCTGGGTCTGGGAGAGCCAGCATGCTTCCACTGGGAACTCTGTCTCTTGGTCTCTGGGTCATAGCAGTAGATCCAGCTTTCATCGCATAGCATTTTTTCCAAGTTTAAAACAGGATTTTATTGCATTTCATTCTTCTAAAGTTCAGATTGCATTTTTGAAATTCACTGGCTGTGACAATCAGGCTTTAGTAGGGTGTATTCCAATTCCTGCTGTAGCTGTTCATTTGAACCTGAAATCATAAAAATTGGTCAGTCATCTCATAAGATGTATAGCAATAACATAGTGAATTTTCAAGAGTCTATAACAATTTTAAATGCCTGTACAAAAAAGGTCTGGAAACTTATTGAATGCACTGTGTGTGTATGTATGTGTGTGTGTATATGTATATATATATATATATATATATATATATATATATATATAGAGAGAGAGAGAGAGAGTGTATATTCAGGTAGCAAGTTATTATTCAAGCAAGTTTTATTAAAGACGATGGAACACTTTTTTTTTTCTTTAATTGTAATTTTTTCAAGTCTCATTTTTCTTGTGTCAAGATCCAGATGGTGAAGGAATTGTCCCATATCTTCTGCCCAAGCGCTTTGATCATACTTTTGGTCATCATCAGGGGTAGTGTAGTTTGAATTGACAAAACAAAACGCTTGAAAACGTTCCAACTAACAACTTCAAAATAAAATGCTTCAGATAATTAAAACAATAAAAACTCAAACTGTCAACTACCCCTGATGATGACCAATAGTATGGTTGAAAGCGCTTGGGCAGAAGATATGGGACAATTCCACCTGGGTTCCAACACAAGAAAAATAACAAGGAGACTTAAAAAAATAACAATTTAAAAATTAATAAAGTCTTTCATCATCTATAATAAAACTTGCTTGTATATATTATAATATATATTCACACACACACACACACACACACACGCAATCATCACTACTTTTAACTGAAAATATTTCAATTATAATAAGGAGTTCTGTAGAAAGAAAATGTTTACTTTCTATTATATATCAATTCATAAAATCCTTCTCATATTGCCCATTAAACAGTAACCTATGACTTTTGAACCATAATGTATATAAAGACAAAGTGTGAAGAGAAAGATTAAAAAGTTTATTTTTCTTTTGTTTCATTGTAGCCATGATTTATCAAAAAAAATTTATTTTGATTGTTTGATGAAGTAGATGATTTTTATCCATTTCACAAACTCCATAGAAATCAATTTATCTCAACAAGGTTTGGTTTTGTTTTATATCTATATTCATTATCTCTCTTTTTTGTATATATGTTAAGTAATACATCTACTCATCTATTTAGCTTTTTTATTTGTTATTAAGCTTTGAATTGTTAATCATGCAGGATATCAATTTCATACCCTGTTTATCATAATTGCTATGCTGACAAATGAAAATTGAGGACACAAAGAAAATTAAGTTCTAATACAGAATCAGATAATGAACTTATTATGAGCCTCACTTATATATAAAATAGCATCTTATATATTAGTGTGTGAAATGACAAACAACAAAATTTAGGTGTTTATATAAGGTACTAAAAAATTATTGGCCTAAGTAAGAAAGAAATTGGGGTCCTAATATGTTCATAAGTGTTCAGCAATATGTGTTTATCCAACACCTTCACCTCAGGCTTGATGTGACACGAGGTTAAATTTTAAGTGGAGTACAGTTGGTTTGAATTCAGAGTTTTTCCTTCTCCTAGACTTGTTGTTTTACAAAAGCAAAAGAACCTAATCTATTTACCCATATCTGGGATGGGAGGGAGAACAGATGATTTTATGCCTTTCGTAAAGGCATTGGTGCAAAGTGAAACACAAATAGCTTCATCCAGGATTTGAACTCAATTTGATTTTATGGTGATAATTGTTACACTAAGCCCACCTCCTTAGAAGAGATGATTTCATGCCTTTCCTAAGAGCATTATCACAAAGTTGAATGTAAATAGCCTTGTATTGGATTTGAACTTGGTTCATCAAATCCATTTCCTTCAATGATAGCAGCAGCAGACACACTTCATCAGGATTCAGAATTCAAGGATTGAAATTGTGCATGTATGAAAAAAATACAAGGTTTTCAGAGGATGATTTTATTCATAGTTGAAATATGTCAACATTGAACATTTCCATTTTTCAACATTAAATCTTCATCAAAGTGCTTGAATATGTGATATTGTATCTTCTGAATGTTTAAAAAATCAAATTTGTAGATTTGTTAAATGAAACGAAAAAAAATGAGAAAGTTTTAGATATTCTATTTACATTAATTTTTTAAATATTCTATTTACATTAAATACCCGGACATTGGCATAATGGTTAGAGTGTTCGCCAATGGCCCGGGAGATCTGGGTCCAATCCCAGGTCGAGTCATACCAAAGACTCAAAAAATGGTACTTGATGCTATCTTGCTTAACACTTAGCATTATAAGGTACTATCAAGGGTAAAGTGGAGCAATCCAGGGAAAGGAGTAGCGCCCTCCCCTACACCTTGGTGTAGTAGCTATCGAAAAGGGATCCTTCGGGTTACCCTCGACTACAGTCACCAACTTTACTTACTTATTTACATTAATGAGATTCCATTTCAAAACAGTGATATAAGTAGTGTTAGAAATTCATTTTAAAAACATATTTCCTTAAAAAAACAAGAACTTGTATCTTATCTATCTATTTAAAACAATTTATTATGAATGGTGCTTTGATAATACTGAGTAACAATTTTAAATGTTTATGATCGTAGTTTAGCTTTATTTATATGCCCAGTTGGCTAGGGCTGTAGAATACACTGACTGCATCTCTGCAAAGGGGTAAGACTCCCCCAGCAAGTGTCCTGTATATAACATTAAACCATCTGATGGCAAGGCTCCAGTCTTGGAGCTTTGAGGAGTACAGAGTACTCCTTCATTGCCATTGCTCCCAGGTTCACTCTGACCCCGAGTGGTAGCGCTAGATAGGATCCTATCTATGAGTCAAATAGAACAAACCGTGTGTGCAAACAGATGACTAATGTTAAATTGTGACTGTTATATAGCAATACTTCAAACCATTTAACTGTGTGCAAAAAAGAGCTCAGGCTCATTTAAAAATGTTATCTTCAAAATATTTTACAAATCATATATATTCAGTATATGTATAAACAGAATTTGGCATTAAATATCCTACAATGATCAATATGCTGTAAAACCCAACCAAACCAAACAACTTCATTGATACAATGAATAATATGCTCAACTGAAACCATTTACATTGTTTCAGAGGATAAATATCTGATCTTCATAAGTTATAAACATCTATAGTCACTGAAAGAAAAATGGTAGTTTATAGTCAAGTGTAAGCAAAAAGGTAATATTCATTTATGTATTTACTCAGCGCCTCTGCTATGAGCAAGATATTTTTCTTTTTTTTTTTTTTTTTCTTTTTTTTTTTAAATGGAGTAGAGATAGTTTTCTTTCTCTTAGATCAGTTGCCATACCAAGGCCAAAAAGCCCAGTCTGTTTTCTTATTTATCCATAGCTGGTGGGTAAATTATGGTTTCATGCTTTTCACTTGGGCATTAGCATAAAGTAAAATGCAAACAGCCTTATCCAGGATTTGAACTTGACTTGTTAAATCCGTTTTCTGCAATGATAACTTTTATGCAACTGGTAGGATATAACACAAAGTCAACTTTTTATTTAAGGAGAGTACTGCTAGTTTGAATGAAGAATTATCCTTCTTCTAAAGTGGTAGCCCACCATGAAAAGGTATTCCATTCTATTCTACTATTTTACTCATAGCTGGGTTTGGAGAAGGAGAGATGGTTTAACATAAAAGTGAAGCACAAACAGCTTTGTCCAGGATTTGAACTTGGTCTGCTGAGTTCATTATGCCAGTTTGCATGGTTCTGAAAGAACTGATTAATTATTTGTGACTTTAAAAAAAAAATTTTGTGTGTGTTTGCTAATACATTTGGTAATTTTTGCAATGACATATTTACATCCTTATCTTGGATTTGAACTCTATGGTAATTCTAATAATGATAACCTTTATGCCAAGTATGCTTTCATTCAGGTATCAGTAATAAGGAAACTTTAACCAGCTGTGTATTAGTTAATGAAAATGCTTATTATTTGAATACTTGGTAAAAGAAAGTTTTATTCAGAAGTGCATGAGTGGATAGAAGGTCATACTTTAAGTTTTGATGAAAACAGACATTTGTTGAATGTTAGTATCAGAATACTTGATAAAGTAACCCAAAGATAAAAAGGTTACATTTGATGAATATCAATATTGTCTTCAGTCAATGGATATTATTTACTCTTTCCTAAGAGAGTGTAATCAAGTTTATTTTGGAGCCCCTTACATGAGGGTATGGACAAAAACTGCTTGACTCTTTAGGCATTCCTTTTTAGAGGTCTTGTAATATTTGCATATATCTATGCTTATATACTAATTGATAATAGCACCCTTGCATTTGAACTATGGTGTATACAGTATCAGTGTTTGATTTAGATCCATATCCAGTACCTTGTGAAAATGATGCCTTGAATCTTAATAAGCCTATAATCTCACTCCCAGCAGTCTATGAGGATAATGCAGGACTGTCAGGTTCTTCAAATAAATTCAACACTAAATATCCTGATTCAACAAGCCATGACGAATAATTTTCTACTCTAGTATAAATCAGGAAACTTACTTGTGTTTCAGAACCACCAGAATGTTATGGATGGGAATAACTCTTAATCGGCAAATTAGATATGGATTATTTTTAGAAAGAGAAAACATATTTGTATATAGCTATGCTTATATACCAATTGATAGTAGTGCCCCTTGTATTCAAACTCTTCAGTATACTCATTAGAACATAAGTTTCAAATAATATTCGAAATCTTTTAGTTGAATGAAGCTTTGTTACACAAGCCAACTGTTCTACCTTATTATGGGCTCCCTCAGGTAGCAGGGATTGACTCTGACCTGAGCACCTTATTACAGTGGGAATGGTGTTACCCAGGAGTATTACCTGTTAAAATTGAGAGGTAATTTATCCTCAGCTACAGATGATTAGATTTTACTGAATCACATATGAAAATGAGACTGAGTTTTTAGCGTTAAATGTTTTGAGTGTTGAAATATTATTAAAAAAGTCAAATGATGAATGTTAATTAGATATTTTATTAAATTGCAGAATAATTTTGTTTTAAATATTTAAATCACAATTATAATCTCTGGCCAAATCTATTATATTTTAATTATTCATCTAATAAATCATATAGAGATTATAATAATTGATAATTTTAATAGTGTTTTGCCAACATTGCAGAACTTCCTTGTAAGTTTTAAAATATTGGCTCAGCATTCAAAGAGCACAAATAACCTACTCATTGGCCTAGTGAGTAGAGTGTTCGCTAATGGTCTGGGAAACTGGGGTTCAATTCCAGGTTGAGCCATACCAAAGATTTAAAAAAATGGTACTTAACACTCAGCATTATAAGGTATGTATCAAGGGTAAAGTGGAGCAATCCTGGGAAAGGAGTAGCGCCCTTCCTTATACCTTGGTCTTATAGCTATTGAAAAAGGAGCTTTTGGGTCGCCCTCGACTACAGTCACCAACTTTACTTACAAATACTAAAATTAGATTTAACAGTGATTATGTTAAAAATTTCAAATATAAAAAAATCCAAAAAAAAATCACATCTTTTTCTATATTAACCTTTGTTAATTATTATTGGAAGTCAGTTGATATTTAGTTTTAATAATTGTTTTGAACATGAAACAGCTGTTATGAACTATTTAATAGAAAAACGTTGATTATGAATTATCATTATTGCTTAATTTTTTTAGCTCTCTGCATAAATAACAAAACCAAACAGGAAAAAAAAAGTAGTGTATATAACATGTGGCATTATTAGCCATTTCCATGTTTTTTTTTTCTAAACACAAATACACATGTATATGAAGCTTTGTAACCTGGTTTCTTTCCTTAGTATTGACAAATTTCATTATTAGGTTAATATGATTTTTCTGTTTGTTTTATCATCATTAATCTTTGTTGAAATTTTGTCAATTTGAAGCTGTATTAGAATGTTTAAAATAATTCTTATTCTTTTTATTTTCATTTTTTCAGTTCTATATTTTTTGATTATAGACAGAAGTACCACTTTAATCCTAGGCAAAGTGAACAGACTACTATCTGATCCTAGTCAGAAATTCTGATCTATATCTACATAATCCTATCTTTTTAACAGGAACTATGCTTCTATGCTTATGGGAAAGTTAGACTGAAAGGACCAAAGTTAAGCTTAACTGAGGCTGTGCATTTCTTAGAGGAGTAACCATTTAGGAATTGTGGGTATTTTAAGAAACTTGAGACCTGCATCGCAGACTAAGCAAAATTTAATGAATGACAACCATGCTTGTATGAGTTATTTCTATAGTTAAAAAATTACCAAATATTAAAAAAATACTTTTTGTAATTTTCATAAAATAGAAATCCTAAGTTTTAATCTTTGCTACCAAATGCAATTTTGCTTGAGTAAAGAGTTCAGTCATTCTAAGAATAAAGACTATTGTTTTTATAAAATGTATTGATTTCTAATCTTTTCTCTTATAATTATTCTCTTTTATGTTTTAATGAATAAATTTGATTGACCATTCTTGTTGATTAGTATGCACTTCAGTCTGAGGATGACAAAACTTTAAGAATAAGATCATGATCTTAAGAAACATCAAAGAATCTGACATTATTTTCCATTCTTATATCAAGAATGAAGTTTGCTCAGAATGGTTAACAATGTGATGCCTTATCACAGAAATAGAAATATTAACTGGCACTTCTAGTTAATGATGTGATTGTAAAATTGAATAAATTTCTGGTTACAGTGCTGGTTATCTTTATGCAAGGTTGCTCTCAGAAAGGCATTCTGTTTTCTTTTGTCATTGTCATGCTACAATGCTAGGTTGCTTGAAGATGTATGTAATTACTCTACAATTCTATGAATAAGATGTAACACAAGGTCAGTTTTTATGTGGGGTAAAGCTAGTTTGAATTTTGAGTTTTCCTTCTCTTAGACTGGTTGCTTAACCAAGACTAAAGAATCTAGTTTGCCCTACTATTTACCTATAGCTGGAGGAAGAACAGATAGATTCATACTTTTACCAAGAGCATTAGCATGAAGTGAAATGCCAGCAGCTTTGTCCAGTATTTGAACTGGGGTCACTGATTCCATTTCCTATGATAAGCATGCCTCCATGTAAACCAGTACTACCTGCTACATGGTCAAATGGTTTGTTAATAAACTGGCTCCTTTAATGAGGAAGGTAGCTGAACATCTGGCAGGATGAGAACTTATCAAAAGGTGGTTGAACCCTTTTGTGGAGGTCAACAGCCATCTTGCAAACACACACACACACACACCATGAAATGCAATGGTATCCCTTGCATCTTAGTCTGGCTATTGTGAATAAATGAACCCCAAACAGCTACAGAAGGGGAGTCAAAAAGATGGGTCTTGACCTGTGTGGCCCCTTACCTAAAATTCACACATACACTGTTCCTTCTAAATGAAAGAGATAGTTATCATCCCTTAGGATGGACAACTCAATGGCATAGTGGACCAGATAGAGGGTAAATATTTACATGGACAATTAATAATTACTTCTTTGGTCAAGACTAGCAGCAAATGACCATTAAAGTCATAGCTATGACAAGTGAATACTAATTAGTAATTCACTAAGCTTTTTGCTTAAATGTGGCACAATGAGACTTGAACTCATTCATGAAGGTTTGTTAGTCTAGCTTGCAAACCATTACACCACCTGAGTGAATACTAATTATAAGTTACAAAGATACAATGATAATTCATAATGTTAATAGAATAAGACATGAACACATGTTTGAATGTTACATCCTATCATCACCTCAGATAAATTTTTATTGTGAGGAAAGAAAGGGGAGAAAAAGAACAGCCAACATGTCAAAAGAAGAAAGCAAATATAAGGGAAAAGAGAGAGAATGCTATATATCAGAAGCTTATCCTTTATTTTATTGGAAGGAAGAAAGAGGAAAAGAAAGGAAGAGGTAATCGAGAAAGAAATGGAAGAAATAGACAGTGAGAAATGAGTAAAAGAAAACTTATTTTGGACATTTATTTTTAACCAAAATAAAAAGACATTCCATAAATTATAACATCTTCCAAAAATAAAATCAATTTTGATAAAATTTTCAGTACTTATTAACACATGGAAATATATTGAACATTAAATTCAAACTGGTCTAATTACCATTATTTATTTATTTGTTTATTTGCAAGTAATAAGTAATAATAAATAATTTGCGTAAAAATTATGATACAAGCATTTGGAATTTAAAGGGGGATTTTTTTTTCTCCATAAGTTTTCTTTGTTTTCTTTCATGCATCAGAATAAGAAAAAAACTTATAGAAAGTAAAACTTCCATTGATAATGTTAATTCTACAAGAAATGTGTACACATGAGGATCGTTCAAAAAGTTCTGAGCCTCACTCAGAAAGAGCCATA
The DNA here is from genome assembly GCA_963585895.1 of Sepioteuthis lessoniana. Taxonomy (NCBI): domain Eukaryota; kingdom Metazoa; phylum Mollusca; class Cephalopoda; order Myopsida; family Loliginidae; genus Sepioteuthis; species Sepioteuthis lessoniana. Next base: position 89,350,980 of record OY757911.1, on the reverse strand, counting down.
GCTGAACGTTTTTGTTGTGGTTATACTCTGCCATTTCTTATAAAACTAGAAAAACTAATTCAGCTTTTTCTAATTTTTTTAAAGAAGTGGTTGTCTATTGTCACAAAAAAATGTTCAGTTATGCTCTTCTTTCTGGGTGAGGCTTAGAACTTTTTTTAAAAATAACCCTCTTTTTATTTATATATATATATATATATATATATATATATATTTGATTCTTATCACTGATAATTATAACAGGAAATATCTGAATAATTTTTGTTTCAAGTGAAGATATATCAAGTTTATAATGTTTGCATTTCTTTAAAAAATGATGAAATTTTCATATAGGAGTCAACAGCATTTTAGTTCGTACACATAAAACATAAGAGCACACCTTGCATCCTGAAAACTTCATATATTGAAATGTTAAAATTATTTTAAACATTCAAAATCTAATATCATAGGTAGGATTTATTAAAAAATGTTTTCATATTGTGAATAACTTTGTTGAGAGTTATTGATAGACCCGAACATTTTCAGATAAATGAATTTCTTCAAATTTTTTATGTTAATATTTCAGCCAATACATTCTTTCATTTTTATCAGGTGCATAATCTAAGTGGAAAACGACAAACGTCCTACTTCTGAGTTCCCTCACCCAAGAAAAATGCTTTCTTTTCTTTTGAATTATACATTTGATAAAGGTTGAAAAATGGATCAGTTGAAATGTGATAACAACTTAGAGAATACAAAGATATGCAAATGTTTATAGTACAATAAATAAAATTTTCATTCATTTTAATGATTAAACATATACTAAAGAGCAAACACTAAAAAAGCATATATAAGTAGATACCAGCATTTCCACAATACATTTAGCATCTAAATAGATAGAATGGTTGTAATATCAACAATCAAAAAGTTGATATTTTGACTTTTTGATTTTCTAACTTCATTTTTTTTTCTTACCTACAAAATATTCCTCTTATTTGAATATAAATATAGAACCCTTGATAAGAGTTTAAATATTTTCATTTTGTATCAGCTAAGTAACTATTTAATAATATAGCTTGTTTAAATCCAGGGGTTCACTCCTAACCTAGTTACCTCAAAATTATATCCCTTAAATTACAATAAGGATAAAGTTTGTTTTCCCAATCAATACCTCTAGTATGTTAAACTATAATATCCCAACTTAAACTAGCTTACATTAAACCTGACATTTACCCTTGGGAAAGGTATGAAGCCCCTTATCCCCCAGCTATGGGTTAAATTATACCACTACAGTTTTTCTACAAGGATAGCTTTCACATTAAATAACTCACAAAGGTTGATATGCCATTATAGAAAGATACCAAACCAAACTAAACCTAACAGTCACATGATCAAAATGGCATATAGTCCAGGTTAAAAGTGCAGTATTTTTCTGATGTAGGTATTATTGGAGAATAAGAAAATAGAAATTTAATCTAAAAAAATCAAATTATAGTTTACCAAAACTTTTCTTGTTTCTTTATGATACCAGCATAGAAAAAATAAGATCTAAAAATATGTTTGGCTTTGGGTTATCCTTACCATGCTTTTAATCTAGGTTGATTATATAAAAATAATGAAATTTAATGTTTTCAATTTGAATCGAGGCAATTATATTCAGGATATATATGAGTAACTGCTAATCTGTCCTTCTTTTATTTGAAGGAATTGGTTGGTAAATTTTACTTTTGATTAATAAAGACAGTGAAACGAGTTCATTTGATACCTTATCACAGAAATAGAAACATTATCTGGCATTTCTGGTTAATAATGTGATTGTAAAATCAAAACAATTTCTGGTTATGGTGCTGGTTATCTTTATGCAAGGTTGCTCTCAGAAAGGCATTCTGTTTTCTTTTGTCACTGACATGCTACAATGCCAGGTGGTTTGAGGTTTGGTACTGGTACCATGTAACACAGTACTATCTGTTGGAAGTATTTATCCAATGTTTAACAATTTCAATTGATTAATTAAAAGGTAGATAATCAAGACAGTTATAGGGAGATAGTCAACTTTATATACCCCTGTATAATACTTATTTATCTTATGTTAGAAAATATATGCAATAGTATCTTCAATGACAGACCCTATTAGAGTAAAACAGGTACATTTATCCCTCCCCTCACAGAAGAATTTTTGATTGCCCACTTTAAAAAAAAGTATTTATCTTTGTGCAGAAAGATGAAGCTTGTTTACTTAGTTATGAATAATGATTTTTTTTAAAAATCACCTGAGCAGTTACATTTAAAAGTGGAATTTGATGTTTTAATCACTGAATTTTTCACTTAAAATTGTTTGAGCAAGTTTCAACTCTTAATCTCCATATAGTCCACCATAAATGAATGGAAAAAGAATTGTCCATTGTCAAAAATTCAGGTAAGTGTTATTAACAGAATTATGTCTCTAAACACATTGTGAATGATTTCTTGATAGAAAAGCATTGGAAGTATGGATTTACCCAATCCCTCTGCCATAGCCAGGATATGACACAAGGTAAATTTTTAAGCAGAATAAAGCTGGATTGAATTCAGAGTTTTCCTTCTCCTAGACTATCTACCTAACCAAGGCTAAAGAACCCAGTCTACCCTGCTATTTACCCATAGCCAGTGGGAGAATAGATGTATTCATGCCTTTGCCAAGGGTATTAGAGCAAAGAGAAATGCAAATAGCCTCACTCAGGATTTGAATTTGGGTTGCCGATTCCAACAATAACCGTTAAATTAAACATGCTTCTTTTCACACAACCCATCCACCACAGACCCAAAGTCATTATTTAAGAGTACAGTTAATTTGAATTCAGTTTTACTTATCCAAGATTAGCTGCCATGGAAGGTCTAAAGAGCCAAGTTTGCCTACTATTTATCCATTTACTTATTCAAAAGCATTAGACGTAATTTTATTTGAGAAATACATTGTAAATTTAAAAAAACATTGTCGGTAGTTGGGAATTAAGATAAGTGTTACTGGTAATATATATATATATATATATATAAAGTGTAGCAACAGAAAAATACCAAAGATTTGAACAATTTTCAACTTATAATCCACAAACTGCTATGCTAACAAAAATTACCATAATTATTTGTGTATAAGATGGACTATTTTTCCAAATTTTTCAGCCTAAAAGATGGGGGTGCATATCATATATGAGAACTATATTTCTGGCCACATGCCTAACCATATTAGAGACAGGATAACCAAGAATAATTTATATCTATAGTCAAAACAAATGTGCTTTATGTCATAGAAATACAGAGAAATATCCACGTGAATGTTTTTGCTTGTAATTTTATTTCTCCTAATGGGAGCTTATTTTTGCTTCAAATTCAGTGTATTTTTGTGTGAATATGTCCATGTGTTTTCTCTAAACATTGTGTAAATTTTGTGTTTTAAGACATAACTATATGAATTTCTATTTTCAATCAGTCCAAACCTATAAAAAGTTGAACAAATGCCAAATTTAGGTTAAATTTAGCTGCTACATATTCTAATAAGTCAGTGTATATTATAAACAGGGAATTATTTATTTTTCTATTTTTCCTGAACTTTGTGGTTCAAAGTTAGCAGTGGGTGCTATACACAAATATTTACAGTACTATATTTTGTTACCTTTAGTCAAATAACTAAAAATCAGGATCAGGTTCCAAAGTCTATATCTCTAAATACAGCAAACATCTTGATTAGAAATGAATCATCAACCATTTGAGTAAGGAAAACAATAAGTAAAAAAAAAAAAAAAATCTAAATTCTTTAAATCACACTTTATATTAGTATACTTGATGTCATTGATTAAATGCTCTAATTGCTTTTTTCCAACTTTCAATGAAATCCTTTATGTAAGTCATCTGAACAATCTTAAAGAGCTGACCACATTATCAAATTTCAATAATTTGTTGTCTGTAAAATAAGGCCAAAGACTTTCAAACAAATTCTAATACTTGAATAACTCCATTTGGTTCAACATTATTCAATTTCCAGGAAGTCTCTGGACAGCCAATAGGACCAATTTTGTTACTTCTCTTTTACACTACATGTGCCTATACACATGTAAGTAACATATCTATATTATAATGATCTAATTATTGTACCATAATACATTAAAAATTGAATATTAGTGATTTTTGTAATCATAATAGTATTAAGATAGTCTTAGCAAATAAAGCAATTTTCAATCCAATTTACAAATTAATAACAGTTGTCTGCGTTCACCCTCACATCATTATAATTTTTTAAGGGAGATAACTATTAGTTATAATTTTCAGTAATTTCCTTTTCTCTCTCATACACACACAATTAAGATTTAATCCTGAAACCATTTTTAATCCAGAAATCTTTAGAGTGCTCAATGCACAAAAATGCAGAGCAATATCACAGTATATTTCAAATATAAAAAAATAGAATATAAAACAAGACCCAGAGTTTCATGCTTTTAATCCTCAGGTGAGTTAGTGTTCAACATGTTTGATAGTCACAATAAGCTGATAGTCTCCAAGTGCCACTGACTCTGTGTCTATGCTATCTTAAATTTTATATATATATATATATATATATATATATATATATATATATATATATATTCTCTGATGCGGACAGAATTTTAAGATGGATTTAAAAAGTGTATGCATTCTAAAAAAGGGACACTTTCATTCTCTCTCTCTCTGTTTTTTGTTTGTTTGTTTTTTGGTTTTTTTTGTCATTGGTTTCTCACCTTTTTCGTTGTCAGTTCATGTAATTTTCAGTATTGTCTATATCTCAGGCATTCTCTGAGGAGATAATACAAAAAAAAGGTCCCTTTTTTAGAATGTATATGCTTTTGAAATCCATTTTAATATATATATATATATATATAGAGAGAGAGAGATAGAGAGAGGGGATAGAAAAGTGGGTAGTATACCTAGGATGTTGAAAAAAAAAGTATTCAACCATCTTTTTGACAATTCATATCTAAACTAATTATACATACAACCTTCAATAGCTTTCTAAGAGATCTTCTGGACAAGTGAGTTAAATGCTCAGATACACCATAAAGAATTTTGGCAGTTAACAAAGCTGGCTATTTTGAGCTCCTTAAATTCTGTAAACTCCAAGCCTCTTGAAATTTATCAACCAAATGCTGGAGTATTGTTGACTTGTTAAGAGGTGTAAACTGAGGAAATTTCACATTGTCTTGCACACATTTGTATGATTTTAAATGTGAAATAAATTCTCAATAAAGGATACACATTCATCCTTGGATAAATGATAAAGCTGACATAATAAGCAGGAAATGTAGTCTAATTAGGCTAGGACATCAGAACAACTGCTCTTGAAGGAAAATTCAAACACCCTCTCCTAGTATGGCTAGGTAACTTGTCACAATGGAGTGGCAAAACAAGGAGCTGGTATCCCTAAAATGGTCAGACTTTGCTCCGTCGGTTCTGGTAACTTCTATGACAATGCCAATAATTTGCTTTTATTTAGGACTACATTGGTGTTTTGAAGGGGATGTAGTCAGTGTATTCTAGGCTCTGTCAACAGGTTGCTACAAGCAGGATGTAACTCAGTCAATTTTCAAGTGGAGTACGACTGGTTTGAATTCACTTTTTCTACTAGACTGGTTGCCATACCAAAATTAGAAACTAGTCTGTCCTACTATTTACCCATAGGTGGGAAGAGAATAGTTGGATTCCTACCTTTCTCAAGAGCATCAATGCTATGTGAAATGCAAACAGCCTCTGTCAAAGATTTTAATTTGGGTGGCCGAATCCATTTCTTCTGACAAAGATCATTATGCCATGAAAGTATAGACTGGAGAGATTTTAAATTTGTCTCTCTCACATTTGTAAGTTTTATACATAAAATAAATCCTAATGTTTTTCATCCTTAGAAAATAACACAGCTAACAAAGGAATGGATTCTTGAATAAGGCATGATGCCATCATTTCAACTACCAAATACTGTTTCTCTGAGATCATTATTACTATGCAACTAATATAGAACACAATTAACTCATACAGATACTCCCCTTTTTATCATTTTGATTGCATCTTTTATGAAAACTTGTATATAAGAGGAACAGCAGATGGCTAGGTTTGTCAGTTCATGGGCTTAGACATAACTCTAGGCATCATGTCGTTTTTCAAATGGTCTGCTCTTTCTCTATTTTTCCTCTACTATTACCTGAGGATTGAGGACATGAAGTGCATTTACAAATATACAAAATATACATTTGTATATGCACAAATAAAAATGCTGAGACAAACATTCATGGTCTTCTGTTTGTCATATTGGCTAAAAGTTTGACTTTAGGAATTTGATGGTTTGGTTTATTTGTTCAATGGCATATCAACTATTTATGGGTTGTTTAATGCTGAAATTTGATTCATTTCCTTGATGGGACCCTAACAGTTGCTACCACTCTGGATCAAAGTAGACCTGGGAGTAATACCAATGTAGGGGTACTCCACATTTCTCAGAGCTCTGGAACTGAAGCCTCACTACCAGATGAAGTTTAATATCCTAGCCATAATACCTCTTTTTGAGGGTGTTCTTATCTCTCTACAAGGGATACAGTTGACATATTCTAAGGCTTGCTGACAGGGGGATTATGAATTTGAAGCATTCTTGTTGATTCGGAACATTCCTTTGTTTTCAGCTTTGTCCAATTTCATTTTATTCTCTTTCACCTTTCCTAACTCTAACTCTGTTGTACAAGTTGTCCACTGAAGATAGACATCATGTTATGCTCGGATTGCCTGTGTTACTAACTTATTCTGTCAAGAATCCCTAATAAATATTAATTTTCAACTGATGAGTTTGGACTATTGGTGAGTAATCTCAGTTACAGGTATGCAAGAAATACACACACACACACACACATATATATATATATATATATATATATATATATATATATATATATATATATAATGTGTATCAATAAATCTGCAGCTTTATGATGAAAAATCAAGACTTAATTTTACACAAATATTTTTTTCCAATATAATTTTGGCAATGCACTAAACCAAATGCTTTTTACATTTAATCACATAAACATTATGCAGTGAAAATTTCAGATCAGAATTCAGCGATGTAAGGCTGTAAACTTATCTATTCATGCATTGTCTGGTTGTTTGTCTCTCTATTTTTTTTAAAATAGTTGTCTCCCACATTCAATGAGTAAGTAGGATTTTACTTCTGTTAAAATCCATTTTTCTTAGTTTCATAAAAAGGTTAAAACTTAGTCAACTAGTATTCATTATGAAGAAGGTGAAATATTCTTAGTAGCAATATGAAGGATGTGACAAATAAATTAGAATTTTAAAGCACTAAAATATTTTTTCACTTCTAAAAGAAAATTATTCTTGATCTTGTAATTTATATTTCTTTTTTGAATTCCATATCTGGTATTTGTGATCCATAAATTTGAAAAGGTTTCTTTGTCTAAATAGACATGAATCAGTTTAATATAATCTATCATTTGAATGGATTATTTAACTGCATTTTTTCTTTTCATTTTCATTAAAAGAAGATTTCAGATTTTTGGTTGAATGATGCCAATGCATACACACATTCTTAATTTTTCATGCAGACACTAACAGACTTTGGCATGCAAGCAAAGTTGACTGAGCAAATACAATTTGAGAAGTCAAAGTACAATCTAGAAAATTCTATTGGAATTATGATACTGTTGAAGTATCCAGTCTGTTGGACATCAACAATGAACTCTAGATTTTCTTTTCTAGAATATTTACCTGTAATTTTTTTCTCCTACACTATTTATTACTAGTATATTTATCTTGAAAATTTAAAGGGCTAATTACAAAATAGAATATCTTAAGCTGATCCTATTATTAAAAAAACGTTTTAAAGTTATCATACTCATCTTGTGAAATTTCCCATAATGTTTTGTATATTTTAAGATGTTACAGGTAGAACCCTAATATAGACCTGAAATCCCATAAGGAGAAAATATTGTCTAATATTAAATTACTATTAGTATCGCTTAATTAAATAAATTTGATTTGCCTTAAATTTGGGTATTACCCATCCCATTTCTCTTTAGCGTTGGGAAATAAAAATTGATTCCTAAGAAAATCAATATTTTTCTCTTTCGTGTCACCCACACATTCTTTAAGATTCACTTTTTTTCTTTCTATTTTGTTAAGATATTGAAATCTTTAAAAAAAATATTTATTCATTTATTCGTCAATCCGCCTTTGACTAACTGCTTCATTTTGATCTAATTATAGCAGCCTTAATAGAAAACTAACCCTCAACAATATCATTCAACAATGAAAGTGAAAGTAAGACTATTTATCACCGTTGTTGTTATAATGTTATACTGGGTAAATTGTTGAATAAAGAAGAACTGTCCGCAAATACGCACACACACACACACACACACACACACACACACACAAATAATAAAATTATTGCTATCTCTTAGTAAGAACACAACACGAAGCTGTAGAACATTCACGATCAAACAAAAAGCCAACTACACGATGATAGAATTAAGAATTATTCAACCAGAGGGAATTTACACGCACACAAACAACAAAATGATAAAACAATTTTTTCTGTGATAGTTTTTTTTTCTTGATTTATTATAAATTTATATATATAATTCATGAACTTGAATTAAAATTAAACGAATTTTACAGGACTGTATCCCGTTGTAATGTTATTTATTCCTGGAGATAGAATAATTTGGTTGTTGGTATGGTGCGGCTTTTTTTCTTTTTTCTCTTCTCTTTTTAAAAATTTTTTTTTTTTTTTACACAGCACTAGCAGGAAAAGCAAGGGCCACTTACTAAACGATACTGAAGACGAATAATGGTGACTTTTAAGGATTAGACTATGAGCAGCATAAATATAGCAATTTGGGGTAATAAAACAACGGTGTTCACGATGACAACAGAGTAACACAAAACACAAGTTGTAGTGTTTGTTTGTTTTTTTTTTTGTTTTTTAGCGTTTGTTTTGTGTACAAGTAGAAATATATAAGTACTACTAGTAGTATTTACGGGGTTCTGTAGCTTATTGATGACAGGCAGCTTTAGAGGGGGACGAGGAGCAATATATACATTGTTGATGAACGGAAACCTACCGACTGTTTGTCTGTGGGAGACACACACTTGTTGTACTCGAAATATAAACTCCACTGACTGACATGACAATATTTGCGATGGCATACATTCAACATGGTGTCAAGCATTTAAGGGACGTGCAGGACACGAATTTCACTAAGCACCGGTTCAACAGAGGTCATATCGCGATCGTCGTCGTCGTCGTGATCATCATCATCATTAAGTTCAATAAATTCTCGCTTTCTTTTCTATATAAATCTCAAAGACTCTCTCATTCTTTTGTTTTGATGTTTTCTCTTTCTCTTTTAGGCAGTTACTGTATGAGAACTTACAAAATTGCCTCCCCTTAATCGTAATCAAATTGTGGATTCATTAACATTTGTGTATTTGAAAAGCTTTTTGATTTTCAGTTTATTGGTTTGTTTGTTTAGCAAAAGAGTCTATATTATTCACTCTATATCTTACAAATAGTTATAAGATTTGATATTCTTAATAGTTTTTATTTTTATGCTGACAGCTGAAAATTAGAAAAATAAAATTTAATGTACACGTTGAATCAATGATTAGTATTTCTCATTTCTGACTTGGTGTATAACCACACGATTTATTCATTTTTTTTTTTTTATAAATAAGTTCACTTAAGAAATATTCTATCCAGAAATTGATTTAGGGTTGAAATTCTTATTTTATTTTTTTTATTTTGATGAGTTTTTTGTTATAGTTGTGGAAAACAAGAGACTTATGTTTGATACATGGAATATTAGTCCCATATGACTTATGTTATATATATCTTCCCTAGTCTGGCTTATGACAAATATTTGAAAATTGCAATGATATGAAATAGACTGTAATAAACTACAAATGTATTGTAATATATTTTACAGCATGATAGAGTAACTGCTCCATTCCATATTGAGCCCTCTGGAACATACAAAAGATAAAATATATAAAAGAAAACAAGCGTAAATATATTCTGCATGCCCATGGGAATTAGCATAATGGTTAGAATGTTTGCCAATGGCCCGGAAGACCTGGGTTCAATCCCAGGTTGAGTCATACCAAAGACTAAAAAGATGGTACTTGATGCTACCTTACTTAACATTCAGTATTATAAAGGTAAGGATCAAGGGTAAAGTGGAGCAATCGAGGGAAAGGAGTAGCGCCCTCCCTACACCTTAGTGTAGTAGCTATCGAAAAGGGAGCTTTCAGGTCACCCTCGACTACGGTCGCCAACTTTACTTACTTATAATAGATTGTTACAACATCAATATAAAAATGCTATCTTGTCACAGGTATCAATATGACAGGTGTATCTCTGTATACTTCTTAGACATTGTGATTCCACAAGAAGATTCAAATTCTTCTATTAGCTGCAGTAATTTTATTTTTTGCTGTTGCTTTTCTGTGATTATTTGTTTCTGAAAAATATTCCTTTAGAGAAACTCAATTGACAGCTGTGGCAAAGGTTTATTTAATGACAATAAAAAATGATATTTCTTCTTTTTTGTCAGCTTGCATTTAAGAGTGGTTGTCTTCCTTCCTCAATCAATTCCATGTGTGTGTGTTAATTTAGCATTGTTTTGCATTTTGGGTTGGCCTCTCTCTCTTGAAACCAGAGTGCAAATTGATTCATGTAAATCTTTCCAAGTGGATCTTCTTTCAGCAAACAAAATTTCTGAAAGAAAAATTTGGGGAGTGAGGTTCTTCTTCTGCTAACCCAGGTGCACAAACTGATTTCTCTCTACAAAGTCCTGGTAAAATTGATTTGCTCTTTCCATGCTTGGAGTTATATGCCCATGTTATTACAAAGGGCCAATGAATTCTACAGCTGGTTTCTTTTCAAAATCATAATTTCATGTATCTATCAACAGTGGGGTCAGCAAACCTAGGTAAATTTTCATCACTGTCTATTTAAAAGCAGTCTATAACCTGGTCTGCTTTAAGCCAATTTGAAACAAATTTTTTTGTGAGAAAAGTATAACTTTTTGTTTCTAAATTCCATCAGACTTTAAAACATAATTTGGGTTCTATTCTTTCAACCATTCTTCCTATTTAATTTCATTAGTTTGATTATCAATCCATCCTCTTGGCCACAATCTCTCCAATTAGTCAATAAAGCTCTTTAGGTTTTTTCCACATTATTCAACAATTAAGTCATAGATAGTATACCTGCACCAGGGACAGCACTCTGTTATTCAACAAATATACCAAAAAGAATTTCTTTTAACAAATTTTAAAACAAAATATATGACCTTTTTAGCAAAAAATCACTACTTTTGTCAAGTTATGTATCAGGCTATTCTGAAACTTGTTTGAGATGGGAAGAAGTGGTTGTTCTCGTATTACAATTTTATGTAGAACCTTGAACTAGACAAACAGATAATGCAGCTTATATATATATATATATATATATATATATGGATGGATGGCTTGAATCTCTCAAGCACAACATAGTGCCTAACATTTCAGATAAATATTCAAACCATTGGACTACTAACATAGTTGATTTGTTTATAGTGTTGAAGTCTTTTATAGAACCATCAACAATTGGATGATCAGATAACAGAAGTGTAACAGTATATCATGGATTCTACAAACAACTGGTTTTGAATTTTCCTTTTCCTAGATGGGTTACTTTACCAGGTTTGCTTAATCATTGTAATTATAGTGAGTGTGTGAGGGGAGAGACTGACGCATCCCTTCCCAAGGACATCAGTACAAAGTAAAACTCAAACAATCTCATCTATAATTCAAAATTGGCTTTTCAGTGATAACCATTACCCAATCTTATATATAAAGTTAGAATAGTGTAGACAAAGGGTCAACAAGAGCTCAGTCGGCTGGGGCTGTAGAATAAACTGACTGCATCTCTGCAAAGAGGCAAGACTCCTCCAAAGAGTGTCCTAGTAAACAATCTGATGGTGAGGCTTTAGTAATGCTGGAACTTTGGGGAATGCAGAGTACTCCTTCATTGCCATTGCTCCCAGGTCCACTCTGGCCTGGAGTGGTAGCAACTAATAGGGTCCTACTATGGGTCAAATAGAACTGTTTGACATTTAAACTGAGTGCCAACAAATGACTTATGCTACATTGAATTGTTTAAAATAGAACTGTTTGATTACTTAAATAAATGTCTGACATTTAATTGAATTGTCAGTGATACATAGCAGTACTTGGAACCATTTAATGGTGTGCAAATTAATGAGTAATGTTGAAATAGAATTATAAGTATTATATAGCAATAATTGAAACCATTTAACTGGGCAGAAACAATAGCAATACTAGTGTGCAACAAATTAGTTTTAACTCATTTAAAAATGAAATTACCTGCAAACTGTGTGCAAACAAATGACTGATATTAAATTATGACTGTTATATAGTAATACTTGAAACCATTTTACTGTGTGGGGCAAAAAAGAAACTCTGGTTCATTTAAAAACGTTTTTTACAAAATATGTTTACAAATTATATATTCAATATCTACATATTAACAGGATTTGGAATTAGATAACCCACAAGAGTTGATATGCCATTAAACCAAATCAAACCAGAGTCACCAGTACTTTGTGACTGTCAGTTTCTTGCCTATGCAATCATCACACAATCACTAAGCACTGTTGACTCTGTGTCTATGCTTTCCTAACTGCTCTATCACCAATATTGAACATGCTAGGCCCAGTGGTTAGAGTGTTCGCCAATGGCCCGGGAGACCTGGGTTCAATCCCAGGTCGAGTCATACCAAAGACTTTAAAAATGGAACTTGATACCACCTTGCTTAACACTCAGCATTATAAGGTACGGTTCAAGGGTAAAGTGGAGCAATCCTGGGAATGGAGTAGCGCCCTCCCCTACACCTTGGTGTAGTAGCTATCGAAAAGGGAGCCTTCGGGTCACCCTCGACTATGGTCGCTAACTTTAATTTACTTACTTATATAACTTGTAAGTATATATATATATATATATATATATATATATATATATATATATATATATATATGAAGTAAAGTTGACAACCTTAGTTGAGGATGACCTGAAGATTCCCTTTTCAGTAGCTACTACACCCAGGTGTAAGCGTGGATGCAACTCCATTCCCTAGATTACTCCACATTACCCTTGATCCTTACCTTATAATGCTGAGTGTTAAGTAAGATAGCATAAAGTACCATTTTTTGAGTCTTTGGTATGACTCTACCTGCGATTGAACCCCAGTCTCCCAGACCATTGGTAAACACTCTATTAACTCTGGCCCAAATATTGATTACCATGTAAGGATAAAACTGATTATGAATAACTTGCAACATAGATATACTAATGACTGTATTACTATTATATATTGCTTATTTTTGTAAAACATTTTGCCCAAACTTTTTTTTTTCCAGAAAATTGCATAGTAACTTGCTACTGTAATATAATTAAGGTAATGTTTTTTTGTTTATATTAATCATTTTTTGCTAATTATATTTTATCATTTAATTTGGTAAGGCTTTGAACTACTCGGGTCTCTTAGTCCAGGTGCATAGTCAGGTGATGCAGTCTTACGCCTGCACGGAAAGGATACGACAATCATCATCTGTCATGACAGGAAATAAAGCTGGAGTGTGGATGAAATCATGCCCAGAAAAGATGGTCCTGAAAATTTGAGGATTTAAAAAAAAAAAAAAAAAGAAAAAAAAAGACAGTTGGTTGAGGTCAACCAATGAAGGTAGTAAGTTGAGTTTTTTTAGATTTCTACCTGCAGATATCTTAAACACCACAAGATGTGCAGTGCACACACGGTGTCAGCATAGTATGGTTAGCATACGCTTTTAAGAATTGTGTCTCTCTCTTTGTGTTGCCAAGGACTGAAGGTAGAAAGAAATAAACTCGTTTGTACTGCCTGTATTTGTACTATTATTATTGATGTATATTCATACTTAGAGTATACAACGCTACCATATAAAAATTTTTAATCATAAAATTTTGTCATATAATATATATTTTTTATCTAATAAAATTTTATGATTTTTTTTCTAAATTGAGAGAAAAAGTGTATGAAATTATAAATAATTTCAAAATTTATTGAAAATTTGTAAAATGAATGCATTTAGATTTATACTCCTTTTATCCCTAAATCAGCCGGCTTTGAAAATTGCATTTATATTAAAGGGAGGTAACTGTATTTTTGTTTTCCATGTAAGTAAAGTTGGCAACTATAGTCGAGGGTGACCCAAAGGCTCCCTATTCGACAGCTACTACACCGAGGTGTAGGGAAGGGCGTTACCCCTTTCCCTGGATTGCTCCACTTTACCCTTGATCCGTACCTTATAATGCTGAGTGTTAAGTAAAGTGGCATCAAGTACCATTTTTTTTAGTCTTTGGTATGTTTCGAACACTGGCAAACACTCTAACCATTATGCCAATGTCTGTTTTCAATGTAGATTGCAGATAATTTTCAGTTTTAAAGAGAGAAGAAATAATACATTTATTTTTAGATGTTAAAGTCATTGTAAGAATTGTTGAACTATTAAACTTACTATCTATGTTGGTTTTACCACAATGTTTGATCAAATTCCTTATTTTTGAGAAAAAAATGAGTCACTTTTTGCCCTGGAAAACAATAAAATTATATTGACCATTATTTCCTTTTTGTTTAGTACTAATTCCTTACTGTGAGAAGACTTGATTCAAGCTGTTCAAACATAGTAGTTACATTATAAATCAACATAAAGAATAAATTTAATTGATTGAACAAATCTTTGAATGAAAATTTATTGTATGGTGAATTTAACTTTAAAACATGCATACACATGTTGAGAATTGTATAAGTTAAGTGTTATAAGTAAGGTGTGAAAGCAAGATATAGGATGGTTTTTAAAATGTTTTTTTTAATCTGATTAGTCCAGTTTTTGAAAAAAACACGTTAAATCTAAATTTTCATAATTAGCCCTATTATTCAAGCAATTTTCCAATAAAATTCAGCTCAATATGAGTGAGCAAGAAAAGAAACAACAAAGAATCTATGACTTGCTTAATGCCAAAACCAAACCAAAAAATATTTCCAAAATGATTAGAGTTTCTTTATAGCCTCCATCAAGCCCAGACCTTAACCTCCTTGATTACGCTATATGGGGTATTTTAGAAAACAAAACAAATACGACTTCCCATCCAAGTATTGGTTTGCTTAAAACTGTTATTGAGGAGGAATTGAATAAAATGCCTGAAGAATTTATTTTCAAGGCATACAAATTGTTTCAAAGGTGTGTTGATACAATAATTGAAAAAAATGGTGGCCATATTGAGTAAATTTACTGTTTTTGTGTCTCTTTTGTTGTTTTATTTTTTTTAATTAAGATTAATCTTGTTTTATAATAGTCGTTTATTATTATACTAGAATATTCCTAATTTTGCTTCCACACCCTGTAAGCTCTAGCCATTTGGAATTAGACATATTTTTACCTAATTCCAAATAAGTTTTTTCATTCTTATTTATGAATTAAGCTTACCTATTAGGTTGAAAAGAAAATACTTATGTCTGTTATGATAATTTAAAAGTGTTTTATTGTATAACTAAAATTATGTATGTAACTTAGTGTTTTTATCATTCCTATTTCTTTTCAGGAATATCTAATGTCAAGTTGAATCATTTTTGAAGTGATGTGATCCTTAAAATAAAAATTGCTCATTCAGATTATCAACTTTTCAAATCTTTTGTAAAAGGTGTTTTAAATTTTTGATATCATTTGAAATGTACAGAAAAACAACTCAAAATTTTATGTTGAATGTCTAAACACCTTTTTTTTTTTTTTTTTTTTTCTCCACCTAAAAAGAAAATTAAACAAAAACATTAAACATGGAATTTTGAGTTGTTTCTACACATGCTGTTAAAATTTAAGATCATTTGAATGAGAACTGGTCAAGTTATTAGATTTTGAAATATAAATTTTTTCTGAAAGATCCTGTATTTCCTGGATGGGAAATATATCAATTATAAAGATGTTATAAAAACATTCATGGGAGGAGTGGAGGATTCTTTAAAACTCAAATTTTATACCTAAGTCATTAATAAATTGGTTTTGTAATGGAATTATATCATTAAAAAATGAAGGAAACTATTATCTTGACTGAATTTGCAATTGATCATTCAATGTAAGTCAGTTATTTTTCTCAACAAAACAGTTATAGAACTTTCTTTCCAACCTAATACTTGGGACTAATATTTAAACTTTCAACTTGAACTTAACAGGTCCTTCTGATCAAATGATCTTATTGTGATTATCAAGTACATTATTTCCTCCACATAAGTAAAATGTATTTATTCATCACTAAATATATCATACATTCAATTATAATAAATGCCTAGAGATTACCTTATAAGTACCAAACACTCGCCAAATGTTCTATTTTCATGGTTAAAATTCTAAAATCTTATCTCAAAATGTCATAATAGTTCACAACATATAAAATATGACTATAGCTGTATTTTTATTCTCTAAGATTTTATCTTATTATAATGAAGATTTTTGTTTATCATTAACTGAGACTACCACCACCATCACAATTCCCTTAATTATATATGTTATATTTTCAATGATTATTAAATCAATATTTACATATTATTAACATATTAGTTAATAACTATGTCTCTGTTAAAGTCTAGCTGAATTAGTTTTGCTTCAAAATAGCCCATTTTATTATGGGTATTCAATTGATTTCCCACCAAATCAGGTTTTGACACAAGGTCATTGGGGGGGGAGTACACGAATCAAGACTCATGCATGGTCATTCCTAAAAATGTTTGGTCCCATTGGTGTTCCCCTATTTTGAGGTGCCAGGTGATAAACCCAGCCCTTCCAAGCAGATATTGCCTGAGAGGAAGGCTCCCTGAGATCAGACAGTAATACCCACCTGACATGAACACTAGTTGACTCTTAGAAAACTGGATGGTGGAATTGATGCATTTAAAATCTTGCAATGTATATTATATATCTCTAAGAAATAAAAGTTTACATAGTATATGGTGTGGATAATTTGCCTACTGGTTTTAACAAAACTGGGTTTAATAACTAATTACTCGGTGTTATTGATTTCTACGAAATATGTTTACAAATCATATATTCAATATCTACGTATTAACAGGATTTGGAATTAGATAACCCACAAGAGTTGATATGCCATTAAACCAAATCAAACCAGAGTCACCAGTACTTTATTCTCAACCATATTAAAGGAAATCCTATGTATAACATGAAAAATCAATTAGAATGAAATTAAAATAAGTGAGCTTTTTATATTCAGTCTTATTTAGATTTCTTGTGGCTGGTAAAGAGCACATATTTTTTTAAGTAACTGTAATTGAAAATATCACTATCTCATTATTAAGGAAAAAGAGGAGTCACTTTTTTTCTTGGAAAATAATGACAAACAGCTTATATTTACCACTCTCTACTATTTGTTTAAAAATTGAAACTTCACTCTTTCTTCTACTCTGAGGACACTTGATTTAAGCTGTTGAAAGAAATGTTGTATTTACGTTATAAATTTTAACATAAATGAAATTTTAAAAAATAGACAGTTTCAAAAATATAAAAAAAAAAATAAGATACTGACATTAATGATACAGTTTTATAGAGGTGCTTAGTATAAGTTATTGTCATAGGTAATAGAATTTGGTGACACAAGTTTGAATCCTGTACAAAGCTGTGTGCATTTCAACTTCAAACTAATGCCCTTGATAAAAGCATGTTGCCATCTGTTATTTTCTTGCTATGAGTAAAATAGTAGGGCAGACTAGGTTCTTTTAACAATCAGTCTAGGAGAAGGGAAACTCCTAATTCAAACTAGTTTTACTCTGCTTAAGAATTGGCTTTGTGTCACATTATGGCTATAGCAGAAGGCTTGGATAAATTATATAGTTTTTGTAGTGGGATATTTGAAGTTTATTATTGTGACTTGGTCAGTGCATTGATGAAAATTAGATGCTCCTTAAACAAATCTTCTATCTTCACAATCTTCCAGAAATTCTATACAGAAATAATGATATGCGATTTTGTCCTCCTGCTTACTTCAATTTCGCAATAACTGCATTTTGTATGGAAGCATTTTTTAACTCTTTTCACAAAATTTTCGAAATATTTAGGGATGGAATTTGTAACTCCTGATCTGCAATCCTTTTGAATTTCTGTGGGCTATGTAGGTAACTAGCATCAACATATTCTACTTGTTTTTGTTTTTTGTTTAGATATTCCCAGGAATTTTATATTTTCACAAATATCCTGTTGCTCCAAACTTCTTGTGTTAATCAGAGATGGATTTTCTAATCAGCAGTGATTTCCCAATATTTATACAAAAATTCCATTGTATGACAGTAACAGAATTTGTGTTGCTTAATTCAAGCTGACAAAATACCTTCTCAGTAGTTATAGTTTTTAACTGACAATGAAACATAAACTTAAAGTGTTTCACTATAAAACTGTGTATCATGCATACCAGTATCTTAGTTTCTTCATTTTTTTTTTTTTAATGATTTTATAAAACTATTTCTTTTAACACCAATAAATACATTTTTTAAATCTATATTTACATTTTTACTGCTTATTTTCTAACTTAGATTGTAAATGAAATTTAGCTGTGAGAAAATCACAAATACATAACTGAATTCCATTTTTTTAATACATATTTTTGCAACTATTATGATGAAACATGTTTTATATTTTGGTTGCTTGCTTGCTTTCTTTGTTTACTGGCCTATCAACCTTTGCAGCTTATTTAATGCCTAAGTCATCCTTGTAGAAGAACAGTAGTGATATTATTTAACCCATAGCTGGAGGAATAAGGAGGTTTTTTTTCCTAGGGTAAAAGTTTAAAAATGAATATAATAGTTTATATTTTGGATCACATGGTTATGAAATTATCTACAATAGTAACAATTTTTTAAAAAGTTAAATTAAATAAAAAGATTTTCTATTAAAAAAAAAAGTCAAAACTAATACCTAATGGGTTAGAAATGATCTCGCTGTTCTGTGTGTTTTATATTTATGCAAAAAGTATATTCGTTTCTCTCTGCCATATACATATGTAAAAACAATTCATTGTTTTCTCTTGAAACAGTGCTCTAAAGATAGCACCATGAATATTTAAAACTTTAAAACCCTGATTTAAAAGAATTTCACATGCAATCAGTTTTTACAAGTTACTGTCAGTTTCATGAGATGCTCTCAAATACCAGACACATAATGTGATTAATCATATTTATTGATGATTTAGTAATGATTGAGAAAATCATGTGAAACTGGTTGTAGTGCATCAAGTATTTGGATATGAAAGCTTTTCTTGATTTGTTGAAATTGGGATTGTAGGGTTTTATGTGTGTGTGTGTATATATATATATATATATATATATATATATATATATATATATATATATATATATATATATATATAAATCCATCCATACAAGCAGGATGCAACACAAGGTCAGTTTTTAAGCAGTTTTGAAACGGGTTTGAATTCAGTTTTCCTTCTCCCAGACCAGTTGCCATACCAAGGTTAAAGAGTCAAATCTGACCTACTATTTATCCATAGCTGGAGTGGGGGTAGTTGAATTTATAATTTTCTTAAGAGTATTAGCACTGTGAAATGCAAACATCCTTATCCAGTATTTGAACTCAGATCATCGTGTCCAATACCTATGACAGATCATTGTGTCCATTACACCATGAACGCCTCCCAAGTGTGTGTGTGTATATATATATATATATATATATATATATATATATATATATTGCAAATATGAGTGAGTTCAAGTATCATTGAATACCTCATTAACAAGGCCTTGTGCCATATATGTTCTCTGACGAAAGCAACAACCTGGGAACTTACACTTATATAAGAACAAAATAAATAAATCCTAAAAAAATACAAATCTCTTTGTGGACCTACTCATTTTAAAATATATATATATATATATAATGTAGTTTACTATATTCAAAAATAAAAAGTCCTCAGTATTAGTGATAGAGCATATATGTGAGTTAAAGCAGTGTAGATACAATCAGTGTCATTAGATGACTGTCAGTTTCTCACCTATGCAACTAGTATCTGTGCAACCCTGACTCATATATTATATGAAAAAACACAAGGTATTCAGAGGATGATTTTATTTATATAGTTGAATTATTTGTCAGCATTAAACCTTCATCAGGGCATTTAAATATGTGATATTGTAACTTCTGAATTTTATTCAAATTAATTTTTTCATTTTGTGAAATGAAACGAAAAAATTAGAAAGTCTTAAATATTCTATTTCCATTAGTATTGTTCTCTTTCAAAACTGGTGTAATTAGTGTTTGAAATTTATTTAAAAAAAACTATTTTTCCTTAAAAAATGATCTAATATGAACACTTTATCTATCTTCATATCCACCTATTTCAACTATTGCATATCACATCCATCACACACATATATATTATGTAGCACTAAAAAATACATTAGATAGAAGATAAAAAAGAAGATAGAATATGAGTTGATACAGTTCACATAATTGTTATTGTTGATGAAAATGGGGTTGACAAGCTGAGCTCTTGGTTGGCTGTTTGTGTTTCATTTTGTATTAATACCTTTGCAAAAAACATTAATCCATCTCTTTTTGTCCCCAGCTCTAAGGGTTCTCTGGCCTTTGATAGGGCAACCAGTCTAGAAGAAGGACAACTATGAATTCAAAACTTCCAGGTTTAACTAGATTTAACTTAGATTTGCTTTTATATCCTCTCTGATAAAACATCATCCCTTTCCTAACACCCTCACATAAAACATGACTTGGTAAAATTATCATGTAACATTTTTTAGTCTTGTGATGGTTTTAGATGAAACAAAATAGATTTATATAACCAATCAATGGAATAATAATGACTGGTAAATATTTTTATTTAAAAAAAATAAGTAAAACTTATATATTTCTTTTATATGTCTGAGTTTTCTATTAATGTGAAAATATAGCATACTTTGAAAGTTTCATATTTCCTTATATTGATTTTAAAAACAAATACTAGCCAGAATTAAACCAATCAGGTAAGCAAAGAAATTTGGATATCTGTCATGGTTCAGTGGTTAACAATCTAGTTTTGCAGTTCAACTATTTCTGAATAATGAGTTTGATCTTCACTAAGTGCCTCACACTTAAATAATTACTATAACTAAAATAATTTCTATATGCAAAATTTCTTTTTGTATATAATTATAAAGAAACCTAGCAACTGTTCATTTTACATTTCCAAAGATAGAAGACATGGAATGAGCCAATATCAAATCAATATGCTTTACAGTCAAAATTAGAAGATACCTCTGTGTAATTACCATAAGATTGAGAATTTCTGTGAAAGAACAACAAAATAATCTCAAAAGAACATGCATTTAGCCACCAGCTGGCTCAAAAGTTTTTTGTTCAAAAATTCAGTATGCATCAAATAATCTCAAATTTTAATCATCAAGTAACAATTTAAAAATTTAGTGAATCTCATGAACATTGTCTTTTTATAAAGAAAAGAAAAAAAAAACAGAGCTAATCAAAAGCTTTCTGAATTTAGTTTTGTGATATAAGTATTAAAAGTTTTTAAAACTTTGATAACAATTCATCCCATGTTCTGATTTTATCAATAATAATATTAAGACAATTTCTGAGTAAAATCTTTTTGGTCTACGATATTGATGAAAGAAACTGAAAAAACTAAATTGGTTTACCATATAGACTAAATGCACTGAAAACATTGAACAATACTTGCTTAAGAATATAACAGATTTTTGAGAGGTGATGAAAAATTTATAAGCAATGAGTTTAAAATTATTGTCAATTAATTCATTATAAGACGTTCTTATTATAAATTATTTTATAAAAAAAATTTTTTATCTGTACCTCACTGCATTTTTTTTACGATTAAGATTTTTCTAATTATAAATATATCATATCTATAATTAGAAAAATCTTTATATTTAATTCAAAATATGAATAGCAAATAAGAAAGAAATCAATAATCAAAACTATTAAAGCATGAAATAATTCAAATCAGAAAAATTTTTGTTTTACTTTTTAATTATGGTTTCTTTAGTGTAATGAGTTTAAAAGGTTGCTGTTTTCAATCTAATGGACTTTGAGACAAAAGAAATTTGATACCCCACACTTACTGCAGTCAGTCTATTTATGTAAAATCCAAGGATATGTATAAATAAATAAAGGCTAACACCTGTTGGCTGTATAAACAGTTTAATTTCACAAAAGCCAGACTGATTTTCAATTTAGGAAAAAGATTAAAATTAATGAATACTATGATCCCTATTCAACTAGACACATTAAGAATGGGATAGAAAGGGACATTTAGTGGCGTTGAACTATTACGTGGTCAGTGAAAACTAATGTGGTCTTTTTTTAAATTTAGCTAAGGTAAACATTAAAAAAGAAAAAAACATTTAAGTTAAAATGTATCAAGAAAAAAAAGCTGTTTGGTATATGTTTTATTATCAACAGTAAAAGTAAAAAAAAAAAAAAAAAAAAAGAAATTATCATGTTTTTTTGTTTGTTTTTTTTTCGATGCAGTCAGAATAAGTCACGATTGTCAACTCGGAAAAAAAATAACTCAAAAGCAAATTAAATTGTTGCATTTAAAACATCAAGTGCTTAATAACTAAAGCTAGTTTCTTACATTCAAACAATTGTTGCGCTTTTAGCTTTCTGTAGATAAGAGAGGCTGAACGTTAACCAACCAAATATGTCTGTTAGTCTGATGGATCCTTGCTTCACAAGCGCAGACTTAAGTATTGGGTTTCTTTCAACGCAAATACACTTTCTCCGTACGTACACTTTTCTAATTTACTTGCTTTTTTTCGTTGAAGCTATAAATATAAGTCTTATAAATTATTACACTAACTTATAAGATGAAATGATATTCCCACGAAATGTGTGCGTACTTGCAGCCGCTAAAAAGTAAAAAGGTAAAGGAAAAGGAAGGTGTATGTAAACTTTTAAGAAATGAAAAAGAAAACTACGAGAATTTGCCTAACGAAATATCTTAGAGTAGATGTTTTATTTTTATACTAGTGTGTATGAGTAGTAAAGTAGTAGTTTTTTTGTTGTTTTTTTTCTTCTTCAGTTGAGTGCCCTTGTACAATACGTATGTTTTTAAATGTTTTCAGTTGAGACCCACCTTAAGTAAGAGAGAGCTCTAACTTGATTTGTAAATAAGAAAAGTGACTATAATTGCAGGTATAATTTCCTTTATTTAAGTAGCTTGTTTCTTGACAGCAAAAAAAAAAAAAAAAAAAAAAAAATGCAATATAATTACAATACAGTAACAGTAACATTCATTTAGGAGTAACTTGTTGAAACTATATTCTCGGTCGCATCGTCTGTCCTGCTGTGCTCTGTACTCATTTTCAGAATGAATTAAAAAAAAATAATAATGATAATCAAGTCTGGGTCAATATACACTGGATCTTTTACTGATTAACGATCAATCCAATCCTAGTTTAAAACCATAATCAATTCCTGTTTCATTCAACAACTTCGGAGAAAATAGCCCCGTAAAAAATCACTTGACTCATCATCGCGTCCTGGTTAACTTGTATAAAAAGCTGACTTTTTTCTCCCGACCCACACAATTCGGTTGTTCCTTGACTTCACCAGTCACAGACGAAGCAGTTTAACATGTGGATGACTTCCACCAACTAACTACTTTTCATCATCAACAGTGTTACTAAAGTACTACTACTACTACTACATTACGTACTTACGACAACAACAACAACTATTAATACTACTACCAGACTGCTATATGACTTTTTTTTTATAACAACTAGTGGTGGTAGTTGCTTAAGTTATCCTTATTGTACCATATCTCCTCTAGTAGCAGCAGTACCAGCACCACTATTGAGGAGTACCTCCCGGAATATGTCGGTATATCGTCGGATAATTTTAATTTTTTTCGTTCTTCTGCTCGAGTCAGTTGTCGGTGAAATACATCGAGCCAAGCCGACGTGGACCAAGAACGTGGCTGGTAGCAACCATCACTTCATCAGTCAGCATCATAAATCTCATCTGAAGTATTCCTCTGGTTCCAACAACGTGGCACCTAGAGATACCGTTTCCTCCTCCTCTATAAGTGAAACCGATGGGAACAACAAAGAAGATGAGGATTCTTTCGGAAGTGGCAGGTCTCCGTGGATGTCCCAAACAACCAGTCAGACTGGTAAAGATGAAGACGGCGATCATCTTTACATTGTTAGTAACGACCGGACAATGATAGGGACCTCAGCATCCTTTTTTTCGGACAAGGAGCATGATGACGATGGTGGAGGAGGAAAAAGTGGCATTACTGCTGATATAATTCGTCAACCTCTGGACATCTCCACTTGGATATGCACTTTACTATCTGCCTCATTAGTTGGGCTTTCTGGAGTTTTACCTTTGGCCATAATACCTTTGGAAGCTGGAAAATCGCTACGTGAAGGAGGCAAGTGTGTGTATATATATATATATATATATATATATATATATATATATATAATTTTTTTTTTTTTTAAGGAAAATTTCCTACTCATTTATTGATTGTTATTTTGTTGTCATGCACGTGTCATTAACTTAGAACCCATTTCAGCATGTTTTGATTTGTGAACTTATATATATATTCATGTTTGTGGGACTAAGGAAGTAGGAAGCATTACATCCAAAATTTAGTATACTGAGAGTTCAGGTTAAAATAAACGTAAATTGTTTTATTTCTTGGTTTGACTATTTAAAGAAGTAGGAGTTATATATAATATAATATAATATAATATAATTAGCTAGTTTAACTTGCCAACAATAAGATAAAATATTTTTAAAAAATCAATATTCTCAAATAAAGAATAAGATTTTTCTTAGATTTCGATAAACAGTCACCAAATCATTTTATGGCATGTCAATCCGTCTGGGCTTATATTATGCTTAGTGGTTTGGGAATTACTTACATAGTACATTTATATTTATATTTTTTATGTAGTTTAAGTTTTTGCACACAGTTATGATATCAAGTATTCCTATCTAATACAAATAATTTGCAAACAGTTTTATTTAACCTTTTAATGGGACCCTAACAGGTAGTACCACTCTAGGTCAAAGTGGACCTGGGAATAGTGGCAATGAAGGTATACTCCACACTCCTCAAAGTTCTAGAATTGGAGCCCCACCATTGCATGCAGTTTAGTGTCATACCCAGGGTACCTCTTTTTTTTTCTTTCTTTGGAGGGGTGATACTTAAGAATATTATACGCTTCGCCGACACGGCAGTTTTTATTGTTTGTTTTTTTTTAATTTTGTTAAATCTTCAAATACTGGATCCTACTGAATTTTCCCCAAGCTACCTGACTTTGTAATCAACTCAATTATTTTTCCTGTATCTCTTATGGAACAAGAAGGATTTTTTCTTTTATTCATCAATTTTTTTTTTTTTTTTTTTAATTCTCAACATCAGTCCAATTCACAATAATCACCAATCAACTTTTTTCTGTGTTTCTCCTTTTAACTCACGTGGCTTCGTTTGTTGACATAAGCCCTTCCTCGTTTAACAGCTGACAGCTGAACGTTGAGCATTAACAACAATTAAAAGTGTGGACTTTGGATTTTTAAAAGCATGAAACATAGCAAAGTTCTTAGATTAAGAAAAAAAAACAACATTGCTTTACTTTTTAATTTCATGTGTATTATCGTCATTATTATGACCGAGTTTTATTGGTGGAGTTTAAATGTTTATATTGAGAATTTGTCGAAACTTTCTTTTTGTTATTGTGGTTTAGTCCAATCAAAATATTTTTCTTCGGTTACTCAAACAATTTAAGAAGCTTGGGTAGTCAAGAAGAAACTTTAAAAATATATATAATTGTATTTTTTTAATTATTTTATCTGATAAAAAATATCATAATCTAGTCAATTTCACTTTTTAAAAATTGTCAGCTTTAACATTTTTCTTAAGTGTTGTAAAATGATAAAAAAAATGTAGCAAATGTATTGAAAGTTTAAAAGTGAAAGCGAACTAGAAATTCATTTAATGGGTGACCCCCACCAAAAAAATAGGTGAATAAAGAAAATAAAGACAAACCAAGTTTTAATGAGTCAAAATAAATTTTCATTCATTGATATTTTTTAAATTGACAATAAATAATGTAGTTGCTATTTGACTTATTTTAAAAGTTATCAACAATTTTTACTTTTATTGAGTCCACTAGACGTTATCTTTCCTCCATAATTGTATTTATTATTTAAGAAAAAACTTAATATCATTAAGTTAAAAATATAACAGTCGTTGTGTAAAAAGTACATAAAACTTAAGTTAAAACAATAAACAACTAAAAGATTAACTTGGTTTTAAATTTAGAGTACTTTTTATTTAAAAAAAAACAAGTTTCATTAAAACAGCTTATAATCGAATTACAAATATGAAGTTAGTTGGATGGAGCGCATTGCTTTATGCATCAAATTTTCTTTTTCGTTAGAAAAGTTGATGATTACGCATTTTTTTCTTTTAAGGAAGTAAGAAATCACTAAAATATTAAAATTGTATTATTGTTTTAGTTTTAGTCACATTTTTTTTTTTAATTTTCGGAAAACAAAAGGAGTTTTGTTTGTTTTTTGTTTTGTTTTTTTACTCGTTCTAGTTCCTAAGTGACTTAGATTAAGTTTGGGCTTTTTTTTAATCTTTGGAACAAACAATTAAAACAAGTAAGAGTAAAAAAAAAAAAGAAAAAAGAAGCCTACCGTCTGTTTTAAAATGTTTTTATTTTTTTATTATAATCAGAATGCCAATATTTTTCTTTATAAACTTTTGTCGGTTTTTAATTAAAATCTTAAACATTCTATTTTAATTGAATGTTTTGCGCAATTAAAAAAAACGAGCTTTTTGACCAAGTAAAGTACAACAAAGATCACCTCTTTTTCTAATTGTTTTATTGGCAGAAAGTAAATTTTATGTTGACATAAAATCATGTTATATATATATATATATATATATATATATATATGGCTCATTTTCAACTCTTTAAAGTTTTGTTTGTAAGTTTAAAAATAAAACATGCAGCTAAACAGGTGAAAACCCATTAAAAACATACGATCACATAAAAATGATAATAGCCATAGTGTTATCAAAAGTTAGGTAATGTTGACTAGACAGGTGAAAGACTATATCGTTGTGGAAAAGGGGCGAGAAACAAGTGTTTTTTATTTGTTTTATTTATTTTTTGAGATTGTTTATCATTTTTCATAAAAGTAAAAAAAAAAGTTGGTCTAAACTTAAATATTTCATTCTCTATTCTACTTAATTCTTTTTTAACTTCTCACTCAGTGCTATATAATTTTTTAAAAAATTTGCATAAGTTTAGTAATAAAAGTCCGTATACATTATTTTTCATTGTTATTTATCCTTACTTAGCAAAAATATTTCTTATTTTCTAGCTGTTAAGTTTTAGTTATTTATTTAGGACGTGATCGACGAAGCGAGAATCGACTCAAGTCAGTTGGTAACATAGTTTCATTTTTAATGTCTGATTCAGTCTAAAATGACTGTAAACAAAATGGCACGTGTGTCTATTTTATTTAACACATACTAACACACACCCATTATATATATATATATATATATATATATATATATATATATATATATATATATATATATATATAAGACTAAATCGATTATATCAAAGTTTTTATTTCAATGACACTAGTAGGTGAAAGTGGTCTTTAACATTCTGACTTTACATTACTTGCAAACCAAAATTAACAGTTCTACCCCACAACGTCAAGTATTAAATCACTTAAAAGAATTAATGAACAATGCAATGCCCAGGGATCAACCGAATCCCTAAATAAATTCTATAGTATTGAAAGTATAGATATTGAAACTAACAAAATAGTTGCCAACTTCAATCTAGATGATATAAACTATATCTGATTAAAGATAAAGGCAATACTTGAAACCATTTAACTATGGGTTAATAAATGAGTTCAATCTATTTATAAAAGTTACCTAAAGACCATGTGTAAACAAGATTTGGTACTAAATAACCATCAAGAGTTAATATGCCATTAAACCAAATAACCTAACCTATCCATTTAACTGTGTGCAAACAAACTATTGATATTATTATTTGTGTTAGTTATACCATTTAACTGTGTGCAAACAAATGTTACCATAAAACTATTCATTTACAAATCATATTTTTAATATGTATGAATAAGTAGAATTTGGCATTAAATAACCTACAAAAGTTGATATCATAAAACCCGAGTAACCAAATTAACAGTTGTAGTACTGAAAAAAATCTCTGAGATTGGAAATATTTCATATGTATGATAAATAAATAAAACAAATATTAGTAAATTTGCTTGCTATAAACAGTAACATTATACTTAAAAAATAATCAGAAACTCATTTGATATATTTTCTTTACAAACAAAATCATCTTCCTCCATTTTAAAAAAAAAATACTTTTCCTACAGAAAACATATTTTAATTATCTTGGTATATACAATAGCCTGCTCATAAACAATATGTGGATTATTAAAAAAAAGAAATAATCTTTTTTTCATGTTAATTTCTTTTTTGATAACAAAGAAAATGCTATACCATTCCACCCACCTTACTCCATGAATTCTGAGCCCAAAATGATTTATCAAACAGGAAATAAAAGTAAAATTCCTTTTGTTCATAAAAATATAATATACACTGCTGTGTAGTCATTCCAATAATTTCATAAAGATATTCATCAATTGCAACTTTAAACATTTTCTCCATTTTATTATGATCTCTTCATATCCTATAAGCTTTTTCAGGTCTTTGTGCCAAATAATTCCTCTTTATGGCATCTCTCAGGTCAATGGAAGGGTTACTTATTGGTGTTCATCTCCTTTCCAGGTAACATGTAACAGGTTGTACTAGGTTACTTGGTACCAGTACCAAAGAAAGATTTCTGACTTGATATATACTGTGGATTTAAATTCAGAATTTTCCTTTTCATAGACTTGTTGCCTTACCAAGGCTAAAAAACTCAGTTTCTCCTGCAGCAGTAATACAGGTCATCAAGGAGCCATACCAAGTAATTCCTCTTCAGAGCAATGGGAGGGTTACTTCGCAGTGCCCATTTCCTTTCTAAGTAACATGTGACAGATTATATTGAGTTACTGTATACCACTATCACAGGAATGACCTGACTACATCTAGGGTTGTTAAAAACCAAACTTTGTATTTAGTTATATTCAGACAAATGTATTGTGGGTGGAGTCCCCAAGGCATAGTGGCTAATGTGCTGGACTGCAATATTGTAGTAAGCAGGAGGGGATTCCTTATGTATTGGCTAATGTGCTGTGCTGCAACATCATAAGACATAGGGGAAGTAGTTTCCTAAGGCGTATTGGCTAAAGTTATGGACTTTAACTTTATAGTAAGTAAGTTCAAATTCCAGTCACACTGTTATGTTCATTTTTGGACTGATATTCTTGTGAAAGGTATGAGCCCCCTCATCCCCACCCTTAGCTATGGATTAAATAGTATCACTACTATCCTTCTACAAGGATGGCTTTAGAATTTAAATAACCTATGAAGGTTTATATACCATTAAACAAAGAAACCAAACTAAATATATTGAATAAGGAAAATATGAAAATGTATGTAACAACAGTTCTTTCAATCTTTTATCAAGTCTAACTTTACTGGTTAAGTTGAATTTATAGGAGAATTAATTTTTGTATATCAGCTAAGTTTTATACTTGCTATTCTGAACAACAAAAATTTCATAATCAACAGAATTTTGTTAAAACTTTAAGAGACAGATGGTATCATTCAATAACTCTGCTTCCTTCTGGCAATGTTCTAAATAACATTTTAAATTGAAAGAAAGATTATATTGCTTTGATTGTAATTTTGTCCAAATTTCTTTTAGAATATTAAAGAATAAGTTAAAGGTTTTTTAAAAAGTGTTATTTCTTGTAGCTATTTTGTTTTAATGTTATTTGCAGCCCAATAATTTATAACTGTCTTGCCCAAGGATGGTGCATTATTCTTAAATATTTAAATCATTCTTAAATTGTTAGGTTTACCAGAAGTAAAAATTATACAGAAAATAATTTGATATTCTGAAATCAGTTGAAATGGAAAATATTTCATAATAAAACAATTTAAAATATATAAAACATTTATTACAAACAAAAAATCTTATAGGATTGATATTACCTGTTTAAGTATAATTTTTATAGTTGGCTATATCTGACTAAAGATTTTCACTTTTTAACAAGTAACTATAAAAATACATGCACCTTATAACAATGAAATTGTATTATGCGAGCCATAAAACCTTTACTGATGGTACATTAAGCTTTTGCTGGTTATTGGACCACTGAACAATTATCAGTAAAAATAAAGATATCCATCTCGACATTTGCATTATGTACAAAAATAAGATTTAAATATTTTAAGCAGTTTTGAAAAACAATTGACTTTAAGATAGTATTTATTTTGTTTAGCAATCTATGATCTAAAAAAACAAAAAAAAAAAATACTTAAAGCTGGTATTTATCCATGCCTTCCACCAGGCAGGATTTGACACAGTCTTTTTTTATAGTGGGGATTAGGGTGGGGGAAGTTGCACACATGTGTAGACCCATGCGCTACTGGTCAATGCTGGTTATAGGTTCACTTGGTGCAATGTGAACAATATTAGTCATTTTTAAGTTTCCCAGCATGTATGCCAGGTGACCTATCTGGTCATAGATTCACTAGATCCAGAGGTCGAGTGCAATGTGAATCTATGCTTGTCATTGTTGCTACCCAGAATAAATGCCAGGTGGCCAGTGAGCTGTGTTCTGAGCAAAAACCCTGCTCCAAACTCTAGCGGCCATTTACTTAAAGCCGCCTTATCAGATTTGATGAATGAAACTTGGTAGCATGTAGTTTTTTCATCATCAATCATTACCCCATTTTTGTCCAAGAACTATATGGAATCAAATAATTTTAATATTATTAACAAAAAATAGAGGACACTTTAAAGTGAAAGGAGACATTTTATATTTGAAGAGAAAAAGGAGTTTAGTTACCATATGGTAACTCTACTTATGATGAAGTATCAGTTTTTCTACTGACTTCAGCAATCTTCTTGAATTTTCTATGCTAAAACCTTTTGTTAGAAAGTATAAAGTATTAATTTTTTTCTAATCTGTTCAACCTATGAAGAGCAGAAACATTTATGGCATAACAGTTGTTGTTATAGATCATGGACTCAGCTACCCAAGTTCAAATACTGAACAAGGTTGTTTACATTTTAAATAGCACTACTACTCCTGGGAAAGGTATGACCCCCAACTTTTCTCCCATCCACCGATGGCTATATAATAGGGCAGACTTGGCTTCTTAACCTTGGTATGGCAACTGGTTGAGAAGAAGAAAAATTCTGAATTCAAACCTGTCATAGACCTGGAGAGAGATGGATTCTACCAGGCTATTTGTGCCTGAGACACACTATATGAGTATCACCCCCACGTCCAAGCCAGGTTGTGGGACATGTGTTCCATGTGTCTCATATTATATACTATATTTATATAAAAATATGCTTGTGCATTATATTTTAAAGTAAACATGGTCTTTAGGCTTTGTTATTTTATATTGAATGGTTTGTGAAAAACAAAAACAAGGTGATATATTTTAAATCATTACTCAAAACACAAACAAAACCATCTGGAACAGAGCTGGTATGTAAATTCCAGTAAGTAATTGAAAACAAATATGAATTGTACATCCCAATTACTTATCAATCTGATTGGTTGGTTGCATCTGGTATGACTAATCAATGTGTAAAACTTGGGTAAAAGCTAAGATTTTTATTTGGTGATTTTCAAAACCTAAACCACCTCAATTATGAAGACTAGTACAGGATGATTTTCTTACTCTCTATGTAACAGTTTGTACATGAATCTACTTGTAAAAGTTGTAAAAACTATCTGTATAGGTATATTTTTAAAAAATCCTAATTGCCTATATATCTCTACTTAATGTCCATCAGCTATTATGGGTCTCTCAACATTTGGGAAATAAAAGAAAAATAATTTGATTGATTAACAGCATATCAACCTGCCTAGGGTTACTTTGTGCCTAGAAGTTAAGGAATCGAGTACTTTTTATGTTTATTTTTACATTTTTATGTAGTTTCTAAAGTTTTTTGTTTTTTTTTACACATTATTATATGATATCAAGTATTCCTCTCTAATACAAATAATTTTCAAATTTATTTGATTCATAGATAGGACCCTAACAGGTAACTACCATTCTAAGTCAGAGTGAATCTGGGAGTAATGGCACCCCCCAGAGCTCTAGAACTGGAGCCTTACCATCAGAAGCAGTTTAGTGTCATACCCAGGACCCTTCTTTTAGGGAGGGAGTCTTACCCTCTATACAGGGGATACAGTCAATTGTTAGTACTGCCAACTGGGTAAAAAAAAAATATTGTCAGCAATCACTAATAGAATAGAAATTCAATTCTCTTTGAGTATTAATCCTTATAAGTAGAATTTAATAATGAGATATCCACAACATTGTCTTCATTCATTCTTTATAATGTCTTAGTGTCAAGTTGACAGTTTTCTTTACTAAGCAATGTGAATTTAGATTTATAAATTTTTAATTTACTTGATAAACCAAGTACAACACAGAAGAGAGAGAATAATACTCTACACATTACTTAAATTTAATAGACATTGAAAATCTGGGAAATATATTTTTCCTTATTCTAAATATAACAAAAGTTACTTAAAATTTAAAAAATAAGAGGTTGCTCCATGCACTAAAATAACTTATTTGTTTCTGTTAACATTTTTATAGTTTATCATTTCATGTTTATTATTATTATTGTGTTCTATTTTCAGCTTTACTTGTGATTTCTAACAATCCTTCACTGTGTTTTTACCCAAGACCTGCTATGGTTGGTTGGTTGGTTTGTTGGGTTTTATGGCATATCAACCCTTGTAGGTTATTTAATGCCAAATCCATTTTTATGTAAATAATCTGTTCTTTTTAAAACAATTCAGTTTAGCATAAGTACAGTTTAATTGTCAAAAACACTTTCATTTCAAACTATTCAAGCAGTTATATGTAATAATTCAGTTAAGTGTAAATACAGTTTTAATGTCAAAAACAGTTCTATTTGAAATAATTCAGTTAAGCATAAGCACGCAGTTTAAGTGTAAGTACGGTTTAATTGTCAAAAACATTTCCATTTCAAGCTCTTCAGTTTACTCAAACAATTCATTTTAGCATAAATATGCTGTTAGTTCTATTTAACCCATAGATAGGGCCCTGTCAGGTGCTACCACTTCGGGCCAGAGTGGACCTGGGAGCAATGGCAATGAAAGGGTACTCCGCATTCCCCAAAGCTCCAGCACTGCTGGAACCTCACCATCAGATTGTTTAGTGTCATATCCAGGACACTCGTTGGGGGGGGGTCTTACCCCTCTGCAGAGGTGCAGTCAGTGTATTCTACAGCCCCAGCTGACTGGGCAAAAGACCTGCTATGAAAAAGTAGGGATTATGTGCATTTTATGTATTTGTTTTTTGCTGCATTATTATTATTAGTAGTAACACTAACACTTGTGGAAGGAGTCTCCATGGCATTGTGACTAATGTGCTGAACTGAGACATTGTAGTAAGAGTTTCAATTCCAGTTGCACTATTACATTCACTTTTAGACTAATACTCTTGGAAAAGGTATGAACCCCTTTTATCCTTTAAACAGTACCACTACTATTCTTCTACAAGGATGGAATTGGTATTAAATAACCCACAAAGGTTGATATGCCATTAAATAAAGAAACCAAACAGCAGCAACATAGGTATTCTTCTATTTAAGCCATTTATGTGTATAGAAACTGGTTCAAGATAATGTAGCTGAGAAAAAAAAATCACAACTTTGTCTAGAAAAAAAAATTAATTTATAGTGATAAAAATGATATTTTAAAACCCTTTGTAATTGACAGTAGTACATGTCATGACAAATCATGTTTTGTTCAATACATTTTCCCAAAATGAGTTAATAAAACAAAGATTAATTTGACAATACATAGCATACATATTGATAACATCTTACATAATGTTATGGCATTACATATGGTTGGAGCTACTTTTTGATCTGACTTTTTTCCTACTATTGATGAAACATTAAAACTTAACTTAGTCTAAATTTTATAAATGGACTATTGATAATAAATTCAAATTAATAGATCTTAATGATTATAAAAGCATAATAATTAATAGAAAATATGATTTTATATAATTCATATACTTATTATGTAGTAACAACAATAAATTGGAATCTAGAATAGATTTTCATTTTTATTTAGAGATAAAAACTTTATAACTTTTGTTAATGAATTTGATATTATTTATTTGTGCCAATTATCCATTCCTTGATAGAAAATTTAATTACAAATTAAATCGTCCTTCCACTTCTATTGACTATCACTTCATTCATGAAGAGATAAGTTTTGTTCTGTGGTCACTGCAAGTTAGAATTCTAAGATGAGCATGAAAATGAATTTTATGGTTGCAGACTTAAAATAATAATTTTTTTAAAATTGAAATCCAGATGAGATTTTCATTTTTATTTAGAGGAAAAATTTAGAACTTTTGTTAGTGAATTTGATTCTTACTGGTTCAGAAAAAAAGTAGTATTAATGAGTATATTTAAAGTTATATTCCTTTTCCAAAATATCCTAAAGTTTCAGTTTAATCTCTGCTGATAACTGTTAGTTTAAACTATTAATGACATTACTATTTGTTGTAACTTTATTTATGAATAATAAGATGATTTATATTGCAGTAGATTTTGTTATTTGTGATAATTTACTATCTTTGTGGAAATTCTTTTAAACTTATCTTATAACCTGTTTTTTGGCTCAGGGTGGGTATTGATGTAGCCTGTCTTGAACATGAATAACCTGGTGGAGCCCATCTCTCTCCAGGTCTACAACTGTTTTGAATTGACTTTTCTTTCTTCTGAACCAGTTACCATACCATATTTCTTTTTCTTTCCAACTTATTCTTTCTTCACTTTCTACTTCCCATGCTTGCTTTCTTCTGTTTACTCAAGGGATTTGAAAGGATTTCAGTCAAACTATTCTCTTGTGTTCTCAACTCACCAATACAAATGATGTCATAACCTTAAACCCATAGACTAGCAGAAGTGCCAAGTCACATGTAAATAATCTCTTAAATTACAGGTACTGTGCTAGTTTTATAACATGACGTGAACCCACTGGGTACTCATTGTAATAATGGTTATGACAATGTTGATGGTTCTATTTAGGTTCAAGTGAAGTATTCTAATTAGAATTTCATCGTTATCTCCATTTTAGCAGGAATTTGGATGATTAAAAAATACAGCTAGTAAAAATATAGATCCAACTCCCCAAAATTATTATTCATTTTAAGTTGAACCGGATATCATTTTATTCTCCAAGTTAGAGCATTGCTCTAATAAAAAAAATTCTATGATGTGCTATTTGTCTCATCTCTCTCATAAATATAGTTGGATGAACAAATCATTTAAAAATACTTATTCATAAATCAAAAAAGTGCTTAATACCAACTAGTTGAGCCAGATATAACCTAAAATGAATGAATGTTTACTCACCCCTGCCAGTTTCATATATTGTTTAAAAAAGATACAATCCTCTGATAAGACATCCTTTATCTGAGTATTGTAAATTTTTAAAGAATACATGAAACTGACTGTAATAAGACTATCACAGAGGACTGAGTGAACATTCATTCATTTTAAGTTACACACACACACACAAATCTTCTTTATAATTGCAATATGTTTTGAGAATGACCAAAATTTTTAGCAGTTGACTACTAGATACAAATCATTTCAGTTCCAAGTTGGTGAGACTTGTTTTTCTTAAATTTCAAATATTTTCTGCTGTCCTTATAAAATGCAAATTAACATAAATATCTCCTATGGTTAAGTATTTCCACTTAACATTTATATTCTGTGGTTATTAGAGATTTTACCAGTGCAGAAAGATAACTGGATGAGTAAAAAAAAAATCATATGGATGACTGTAATGGCTACCTGATAGAATTAAAAGTAAAGTTGACGACCATAGTCAAAGGTGACCTGAAGGCTCCCTTTTCAATAGCTTCTACACCGAGGTGTAGGGAAAGGTGCTACTCCTTTCCCTGAATTGCTCCACTTTACTCTTGATCCATTCCTTATAGTACTGAGTGTTTAGCAAGGAGGCATCAAGTACCATTTGTTGAGTCTTTGGTATGACTCGACTTGGGATTGAACCCTAGTCTCCCAGGCCATTAGCGAACACTCTAAATAATAGTATCTAATCCACTGTGTTCTGGAGAAACTTACA
Source organism: Sepioteuthis lessoniana (assembly GCA_963585895.1). Classification (NCBI taxonomy): domain Eukaryota; kingdom Metazoa; phylum Mollusca; class Cephalopoda; order Myopsida; family Loliginidae; genus Sepioteuthis; species Sepioteuthis lessoniana. The sequence goes on along the minus strand of OY757911.1, from coordinate 89,314,489 downwards.
AGTTGCTGTTTTGATAATAAAACCCAAGTCATAGCTCAGAGGTTATAACAGCAATCTGAAGGTTACTAGGTCTTTGGTTTAATTTTTGTTCTCTATCGGTGAAACTTGGTCAGCAATTCATCTAAGTGAAAAATTCTAGGGGGGGGGGCGGCTTGTTCCTTTGCTCAACCATAAAATTTGTACTTTCAAAATCCTTAATATTCAAATAAACATATCAAATTTAATTATTGTATTCTTTGTTCTGTTTCTCATCCTTTATTGTATAAGTTTTAAAGCTATGCACATATCTTCCTTTCCACCATCTTACTGATAAGAAACGTGTAAGAAAAATTGATATTATTAGATAATAAAACAGTTTTTATCATTTATGAATTTTAACAGCTGCATTTGATTACTGGGTTATGGTTTTTAAAAAAATCACCAAGCAAAAGATACTTTTAAAAAAAAAATCTAAACAGTGCTAGTTAGCCCTCAACAAATAGCAGGTATAAAAATGATTTAAAAAAAAATCCTTCATATAAAAATACAGTGTAAATATTTAACTAACTCTTGATCAAAGGTAGATGGGTAGGAACAAAAAAATGTTCAGTCCCAGAGACTCGTGTCATAAAGTTGTTGAACTAACCTAATCCACCCTTATGATGCAATGGGGTCATGCTGTCTCAAGTTTGGTATCTTCAGGACTAGATTCACTTTTTTTTCCTTTTTTTCTGTTCTCAAGATAAGAACGTGGTAAAGGGACTTTTGTTTTTCTCTTTCTTTCTTTTATGTTAATACTTAAAGAAGTCATCCAAAGCAAAGCTAGTTGATCACTATAGGTAAAAGGTTACAAAAACAAAATTGCAAATAAATTTAGACATTATATTAGGAATATATTATATTTCTATTTTGAATTTCTGAAAAATGACTTTAGTTTTATTTAGCATAAAGTCTAAAGAAAAACTTTTCAGATATGCCTTTTTATTTTATTGAAATAAAAAGTTACTGGTAAAACCTAAAAAAAAAAAATTTGCCTTGACTTATAGATTTAAACAAGGAAATGGTTTATTTTCCTTGTAACATGACTGGGCTTGACCCTAAATTGCAAAGGGCTATTAATAAAAAAATAAAAAATTTCTAAAGTATATCTAGCCTAATGGTTAACAGTATAGGAAATGGAATTGTCAATCAAGGTTCAAATTTCTGCTGAGGTGGTTTGTGATCATTTTATTCTAATTTAATTTATTTTAATATACAGTTACCATTGGCAAAGTTAGTTGCTATAGGCCAAGAGTTACAAAATTACAAATGAAAAGTAAGGATATAACAAAGAAGGAATAAAAAAGCAAATCAAAACTAATACAGAATAAGGCACTAATTAAGCCTGGACTAAAAAAAAAACAAAGTTCAACAGTGTCGCTGGGAAGAAATGAGGGTTTTTGATTCGCATTGTAGATTTTCTTAGAAAAAAGCTATTGGAATAGATCATGCATCTGGAGTAGAGAATACTTAGATGAAATCCCAGCCTAGATAGTTTATTATCTCTTAAAAATGAACTGGTTAATCAACTGGTCTCACTCTCAAAAAAAAACAAACAAGTGACATTTTAATCTCCTGTTCTTTTTGTCCAAGTTCCCACCTCAAGAGATTCTAACTTCAAGCCTTGTCTTTTAGGGTGAGTATTTAATCCTAGTAATTTGACATTTGAATTCTTACAACTGTTGGGCTTAAGTGATGTATTGTATGGGAAGCAGTTGATATCTGCAGTTACTGTCTCATCAACCATGACCTTTTACATTTAAATCCTACTTCCATTCTCCATCTTCCTCTTTTCATTGTTATAATTGATCTGCACATTCATACACCAATATTCTAACAATACAATTCATAAGCAGACTGAGAAAGTATGGGACAATGTCTGTCTAAAACACTATTTGTCTATTAGAACAACAATATCAACTGTGTTTTAGTAAACACAATGTGTCTTCAAAAAGTGTCAAGACTGAAGTGATATTTACCATGAACAATGAATAATTTTTTTTTTTTTTTTTTTTTTTTTAAATAGTCTTTGTCATTCAACAGATTTATTCCAGTGAGTTTTTGATTGGTTGAAGCACCTCTGAAAACTCCTCTTCTGATATGGTGTTAAACTATGCCATCATATTTCTTTTAATGTGCATCATGCCCTCAAGTTTTACCTTTTGAAAGTGTTTTTTTAAAAAGTAAAATTAGGTTAGGTCTTATGAGTATAGCCAGTGTTGTATTTTTAAAATTCTGTGTTTTGCCTGAAAGCATTTTGTTCAAGAAATATTCTGGAGCTCTGGAGTCATTTCTTCATTACCATGATTCCCAGTTTCATTCTGACCTGGATTGGTAAGAGTCCAATCTTTTGGTCATATAAATCTGTTTGAAAATTATTTATATAAAATAGGAATCCTTGAAACCATATAATTGTATGCAAATTATTGGTCTCAAATTTCAGCATTAATTAACTCATAAGGGGTTGATATTTTATTAAACAAATAAACCAAAACAAACCCATGCTGTGTGTGTGTGTTTGGGTAATACTTTTCTACATTATCAGACTCTTTAATTACAAAGAGATGGATAAATTGATTAATGAAAAAAATCTAGTTATGGAAACATGAGACATATCTTCAGCAAGCAAAGATTGTCTTACTATAATAGATAAAATACTAATTAAAGAGCTGTTATTCTGTGTGTGTATATATATATATATATATATATATATATATATATATATATATAGTTTCTTTTCTTAATTAAATTCTCAGGTCAGTCATTTTTACATTACACTCCATGATAATTTTTTTACTTTGACAAATGCAGTTAGAGCTTATCTAAAGAGCTGCATTGTAATTTAACCATGTTGCACAAGAGTCATTAGAAAATTCCATAGTCTTGTTTTCTTAATAGCTATTATTGTCTGACCCTCACACACTATTTTCTTATTTGTACAAAGCTATTTTGTGTATAAGATTGGAATTAACAAAAAAGTATATAAAAATAAATTAATATTATGTATATAATTAATCAAATATTGACTTCTGTCAAAATCTCATTTAGTTATAAGAACTTCATAAAGCAAGTGAAAATTAATTAGTAACTACTTAAAAAAATTTAGGTTAGATTTATTTCCACCAAGTAATGAAAGTAGCCAAGTCATACTAAAAGCATCCATTCTCACTAGATCATGAAAGTTAAGCAAAGATAAGTCTGTTCAGTACTAAAATGAGTGACCACTTAGGAACAACAGGTAATATAAACAATATGAAGTCTGTGTGCTAGTCTAAGCAAAGCATCTTTATTTTATTAAAAATTTTTACAGATTTTAGCTACTAATAAACATATATTAAATTATATCCTATTTATAGAATTTATATAACTAATTACAGATAAAGGAATTGAAGTGGAAATTGCTTTATTCCCTAAATTAGAGTATATAACACTAATACACTAATAAAAATCTCATTACAATCTGCCATTTCTGTTGTGTTAAAGTCATGTATACAAAAACTGGATCATTACAATATGGATTTTTTAAAATTCACTTTCTAATATCTTAGACTTGCATCCATTGTTTTTTTTCCCACTATTTAAAGATTAGTTTCTTGTATGATTTTAAATGGACTAGCTATAAGAACTTATATACACTTGATGAATATTTGATTAATAAACAATGAGGAATTATATTAAAACTATAATAATATCTAATTATTGTGGATTTTATAACATGATTATTCAGGTCAAGTAGTTAACACTTTTTCTCTGAACCCACATGAGTAATTCAAATGTTAATGTTATGAATTTTGGATGTTAAGTTTTTCAAAATCTTACAAAATTAACTTTCCTATAAAAACATGAAAAAGACATATCACATCCTCTAAACTGACATTTTAGGAGTTAATCATCAGTTGTCACATTCTTAGTAATGATTCTGCTCTTAATAAATTGTTACCCATTGACAAAAACTAATCCATTAATAAATTTGCCATAACATTTTTACCATCAAATAGAAAAATTTCTGTGGCAATACAATGTTTACATTAGGAATTGCTTGTGGTGAAACGGTTATCCTCATAGGAAGTAGACTTGGCAACTCATATTCAAATCCTGAATTGAGGCAGTTTGCATTTTACATAGTGCTAATATCCTTGAGAAAGATATGAATCCAATTATTCTCTTTCGAACTATGGGTATATAGTAGGGAAGACTGAGCTCTTTAACCCTGTTATAGCTAATTGGTTTCGGAGAAGAAAAACACTGTATTCAAACCAGTTGTAAACCTGGAGAGGGATGGCCTTCACCAGGCTATTTGTGCCCAAGACAGGCTACATGAGCAGCCCAACTAAAAACCAGCTTATGAGACCAGTTACCAAAAGAATTGGAGAAAAATATAAAATTTCAATTTTAATTTTTAGTAGATTTTTAAAATGCCAATGTATTTGGCACTGAAAATGTTCCAGTTGATTTTTTTTTTATTGTAAAAATAAATCTAAAAATCCAATAATTTTTATTTCTATATAGTTTAAGAAAATAATTTTCATATCAGATTTTTCTTCTGTTAATTTTTCTTTTTAAAGATATAAATATTATGAAAGTTGATTAAATCATTGATTGAATAGTTTTTTTTAGTTTCTTTTGTTTAACAAGTCATGCCTCTTAATTCTTTTAACTTGATTATTATTTATTACACTTAGACAATCCTAAGATATCAACAGTGTTAAACATTTGATAAAAGAAAAGTTGTTTATTAGTTTTTAAATTATCTTGGGTGAAACTCTTACCTCGCTGACAAATAATCAACTTGTAATAACATTGCTGATTATTTGTATCTATCTTAAATTTCTAAGTTGTGTAAAATAGCTGATATTCACTTTACGAGTACTTATGAACCATGTTTTCAGTCTTAATTCAAATCTTTTATTAATAATTAGGAAGTTTGTTTCTCTTCTAGATGACCAAATGATTTTTTGATATAGAGCTACCAAATTTGGTATGTATACTTATTGAACCTAGAGGAGAGTTTTAATGTAAAAACATTTTAAATCTCTTGTGGTGTAAAATAAAGACATTAGTCTTACAGTATTCAGATTTCTAAACTTTGAAATAATAAAAAAAAAAAAGTAACCAATTACTAAAATAATATTCAATTAAACATTTACTAATTAAGTTTGCAGGTATTTTTTTAAGCTGGAGATGTAAAATAATTATGTAGCATTTATTGCTTAGTTAGGACTAACAATCCAGACCTGAAACAAAAATGTTTAAATTGATGAATCTCCTAAATATCTCTAACTTAAATTCAAAAGTGAAGATTTTTACAGAACTATTAATATGAAAATAGGATTGGTAAAATTTATTTTTATTTCTTTTATGTTGATTTACCTTTTTATAGTTATAATTACAATTTGAAACTGTTCAGTATAAATTGACAACCATCTCATTGGTCTGGTGGGTAGAGTGTTTGCCAATGTTCCGGCAGACCGGGATTCAATCCCAGGTTGAGTCATACCAAAGACTTAAAAAATGATACTTGATACCTCCTTGCTTAACACTCAGCATTATAAGATATGTATCAAGAGTAAAGTGGAGCAATCCTGGGGAAAGGAGTAGCACCCTCCCCTACACCTTGGTGTAATAGCTATTGAAAAGGGAGCCTTCGGGTCACCCTTGTCTACAGTCGCCAACTTATAAATTGACAATGATCATAAAGTAGATATTATTGAGAAAAATGAAATTAGAACTAATTTTTGAAATTTGACTTTTAGTATTACTGTCTGTAATTAAAGTCTTAACCACTTAACTAATATAGCTTGTGATACATATTGCTTTAATTTTATTGTGATATTAAAAAAACACTTCCATTATCTCTGGAAGATAATATTTAGTCTCTAAGCTTAGCTGATTTGAGACATCTTTTTATTCCACCAATGTTTCTGCACTTCATCTTTTAAGTAAGGATTCAGTTACAACTCTTAAGACTTTAATGCATAGCAGTAGAATGATGTATATAAATACTTAATACTTTCCCATCGTCATAATGTAGCCACGTTGTCACCACTTTATCATTACTTTTATGGAAGATGTTTGGATGACCTGTATTCATTGGTTTCACCTATATGAAGGTTTCTGGTTATAACTTATTTTACAGTCTCTAGCAAATAGTATCTTCTTTTTTTTTTTTTGTGAATTTTCCCCATACCAGATGTATGTTCCATTCCAACAGCTTCTTTTATAGAATATCCACTCTTTGGATTTAAACTCCCTCATAAATGTTTTCCTCACAGTTATAACTTTGGACATTTTAAGTCCAGGGTTAGTTTCCATCAAGTCATATATAAATACGGTACAGGGTAATATGTTTATATTGTGTGTGTGTGTATATATATATATATATATATATATATATATATATATATATATATATATATATATATATATATTGATTATTGTGTAATTAGTTATAATTGCTGTCAATGAGAAGCATTGACTTGAAAGACAAAGCAAAAAATGGGTTCAATATAAACGTAGACATACTAGACCTTTAAAAAAAACTGGTATTTATAAAGTACAAACAATATATGTCTGTTCATTCATGCAAGATAGTTAACAAGTCATATTTTTATGAAAAACAACCTGACAACCCATTTGATTCCATTTGTAACCGTGGTCTGTGATGATATTGATGCTTCTATTTTGGAAGGAGGGAAAGATTTTAACTAAAATTTATTAGTTATATCTATTATATTAAGAATTTGGATGAATAAAAGTCACATTTAACATGAATATAGACCCCACAAAATTATTTTTATAAATTGCTTTATTCTTTTAAGAACATTTTATGTGTATTGCTCTAATAAAAATCTAGCTTTGATGTGCTGTTTTTGCTGGTTTACAGTTACATAAATATATACAAATATGAGAATTTTTGTAATATAAAGATAGACTGTAACTTATTTCATAAAGATGTTATTGTTTCACTATTTATATACTTAAAATCATACAAGGACCAAAAGTTTCTTAATATATACTGTTTTAGCTTGGATTTCTGTTTAGTTGTCCCTCCTTTGTGATATACTTTTATTACATCCTTACTCTTCATTTGTCATTTTGTAACTTTTTCTTTGCTTATCATGGGCAACTGGTTTTGCTTAGGCTGACTTTGAGTATTATAAACGATTTAATGGAAGCTTCCTTAAAATACTCAACAAAAGGATTAAAAATATTTTTTGAAAATTACTTGTAATGTTTACAATTTTTTTGCTTGTTTTGTTTTTGTTTTTTTTCAACTACCTAGTTATGAATATTACACTGAAGCTTTTTTAAAATTGCACTTGAACTAGTGAAAAATAGAAATAAGTTTTTTTTTCTTAAGACTGAAAGAAGATGATATAGAGCACCACCCCCTAAATTTAGCTTACAGTTCAAGGGAGGAAACTGCAATTATAGTAAAGAAAATGATTGAAATACAGAATCTTTGACAGATGATATCATTTCTTTCATTTATTCTCCTTGTTAAGTTTAATAAATACTTTAACACACACGCAAATTTTTTTGCAAACTTTTCTCATTTACATTTATCTTTTTATTATTATATTAGAGACTTGTTCATAATTTGATGTTTTTTCTGAGTTATATACCTTCGCTGCTCTAGTAGTATCAAGCACTTTTTCTTGCAAACTTTTCTCATTTGCATTTATCCTTTTATTTCATGTTTAATTTGACAGAAACCATTTAGTAATTTGTTTGGATAACAGAAAATTGATATTTTTTATTGATATTTTTCTTAACAAGATTAAAAAGAAAAATAAAGCTGCTACATTTACATCATTTTTTTATCTTATCTATTAAGACTGAAAACATAGTTCTTTCATTCTGTTGGTACTTGAAAATCAGCTGTTTTATACTACTTAGAAATTTAAGACAGTAATAATCAGCAAGGTTATTACGACATGATATGCACAATGATAAAATTTTATTCATGCATAATCCTTACATGCTTTCACTTATTTATTTGTAATTCAATATTTTATTTTAACTTATCACAAGTGAAATGGGTCCATATTATAGACAATATTATATACACATGTGCTGCAACAAAAACCCAGCTATGAAGCTACCAAAGCCTACATCAAATAATGAAGGGTCAGGTATGGTTTCAAGGGCAAAGCATCATTACCAGTAATTCAGAGCACCCAAGCAGTATTTTAGAATATCATGAGACTTTGTTGATTTTCTGTCACATCATGGAAATGTCAGACCAAAATGTATCCTCATTGTAAAATCCTTCATTGTATCTACAACTTTCCAGCAATAAAGTGTTAATTCAATAATATAAGATTTGAACTGACTAGATGACATGTCCATACATGGAACAAGAATAGAATTTTGATGTGAAGTCAGTGTCCAAGGACTTGATAATGAATTGTTAATTTAAATGATGTTAATTTGAATTATACAAAATATGATTATTTGTTGAACTGGTAACCAATACCACGAAACAAAGAATATATATCAACCTCTTTCTTAGTACACCGCAGGATTCAGACCTTGGGAAATATTCATAAGACACAGGGAATAATGGACCTTACCCACCATGATGGCCCATGACATCTTGTTAGAAGTTGTCCTCCTCCTCTTAGCCTGATTACCTTACCCTCTTTGTTTCCTGTTTTGTGTCTTGTAACTTTAACCATTTTATTTAAAATGATTCATAGTTACTATATATATTTGGGCCTTAAAATGCAAATAGATTCACTTGCCCAAATTTACGTGAACACACACACACACACACACACACACACACACACACACACACACACACACACAGTGTTATTGTACAAAGGTTGGCTGAAAAGTTCATAGGTAGACTAAGATACTCTCTTGGAATATGACCAAACAAAGTTTATTTTTTAACATAGTCCCCCCTTGTTGTCAACACTCTTCCTCCATTAGTGTTGCAGTGCCTGGAATCAGCCAACCATCATATAATTATTATATAGTACAAATAAAGATGCTATAGTAAAAAAGAATTCCTGTGTAATTATATACTTTGTATTCTTTTTTTTTTTTTTTTTTTTTTTTTTTTTTGTAACTTGAATAAATATTATAATAGATTATTGAGAGCAGTCAACCATAAAGAGGAAGAAAGGCCAGCACATAATAGTCAAACCTGGCAGAGTATCTTGAGTAAGAATAATACCATTTAAAAAAATAGTCTGTTCATGTTTGAAGGTCGATTTTTAAAAAAAAAAAAAAAAAAAAAAAAAAAAAAAATGAAGAAATTACTAAAATACCAGAAGGCTGATCCTTTGGACCTATTATAATAATTGCTATACTTTATAAAACTTCAGCCTGTATTTGATATACTATATCCAGGTAGCATAATGATTATCAATGTAGAGAATGGAAGTGATGCTAAATTCTGACCAAGGCTGTCTGTGTTCATTTTGTACTTTGACCCTTGAGAAAGCAATGAATCTGATTCTCCCATCACCTACAGGATGAAAAACAAAAGATTAGACTCTTTTGTCATGATGGGGGTGGGTTCTTCCAGTTTAAGAGAAAGACAATTCTGAATTCAAACCATATCAGGATAATGCACAGTTTACTGATAAAGGAAGCTGTGAAGAGCTATGATCATCCAAATTTTGATGGGATATGGTCCTTTCTATTCAACTGACATTTGTTGCCTGTTATCAAATTTTACATCTACTATTGATGTTTCTTTCTCTTGTGTACTTTGTGTCCTGGATATGATATTAAACTGCCTCTAATGAGGCTCTAGTTCTGGAGATATAGGGAGTGGGGAGTACCTCTTCATTGTCATTACTCTCAGGTCCTCTCTGATTTGGAGTGGTAGTACTTGTTAGGTTCCTATCTATGAGTCAAAATAGATCTGTTTTAAAAGATTCATATTTAATAGTACTATGTGTAAAAAAAAAAAAGAAAAGAAAAAGAAACAACTAAACAAAAACTGTAAATATAAATGGGCAGTGAATGTGATTCCCTAACTACTTGACATAAAATTAATCATAGATGAATTGACATGCCATTAAAATCAATCAGTCCATCTTTTGTACTTTTGATTACAATTTCCACTGGTCTAACATTGATATAGAAATTTGAAGCCTTTCAGGTGATAAAACCAATTAAACCAAACTGTTCTGTGACACCTGTTTTGTATTACCTTACTATTGTAAATTCTATATGTTTAATTTTCTTCTATGTTAAATAACCAGTATAATGACTGGATATCATTGGGAGTAAAATAACTTTGCTTTAATTGTCACTTCAAGTTGAGTTGATTATATGTTCTTCTGTTTGGACAGTTTGCATTTCTTTTATAAATATTCAGATTAACATAATCCAGACATTCAAATATTTAAAGACGGGACACAGATGTGTTCTACTGAATTAGTAATTGCAAAAATTAGTAACTGTTTGTGTTAAACTATCACACCTGCAATTGGGTGCCCCATTCATATGGCCTTGTGCCACATGCTAAGTAAATTACAACTATTACACCTGCAATATGATGCCAGTTAGAATATCTGGTTAGAAGTTTCAAAATCAAAAGGATTCTTTTTTGTTTTCTGTTAGACAGTGAATATAGATAGATTAATTAACAAAAACAATACTTGCTCCATTAAATTGCATCAGATGGCGAGGTTCCATTTCTGGGGGACATGGATTAATTCGTTTTTTGCCATTATTCTTAGGTTCACTTGTACCTCGAGTGGTAGTACCTGTTGGGGTCCTGTCTATAGGTCAAGTCAATCTTTTTGAAAATTATTTTATAGAAATACTTTAAACCCTACAACTGTGTGTAAACAAATTATTTTTATTATTATTAAAAAACAGAATACTTAATCAAAACTATATATGGACTGGTTCATTGGTCTAGTGAGTAGAGTCTTCGCTAATGGGCCGGGAGACCAGGGTTCAGTCCCAGGTTGAGTCATACCAAAGACTTAAAAAATGGTACTTGATACCTCCTTACTTAATACTCAGCATTATTAGGTACATATCAAGGTTAAAGTGGAGAGATCCGGAGGAAGGAGTAGTGCCCTCCTCTACACCTCAGTGTAGTAGCTATTGAAAAGGGAGCCTTCGGGTGGCCCTCAACTACGGTCGCCAACTTATATATGGACATCTCAGGTGGTGTAATGGTTAACAAACTAGAGTAGCAAATCTTTATTAGTAAGTTTGAGTCTCGCTGGGTGCCCATACTTCCAGTCTTGTGCTAGAAGTAAGTAAAGCTTAGTGAATAACAACCTGAAATCATATAATTGCTTGAAATATTTGAAGCCATATAGTCATGAACAAATTATTAGTATTAGATTGAAATACTTAAAACCATATAACAATATGCAAATTATTTGTATTAAAAATACTTATTTGAAGCTATAGTTGTTTACAAATGGTTATGATTAGATATTTGAAACCATGTAGTTGCTTGCAAAAAAAAAAACTGACTTCAGCAGTAAATAACCTAACAAAAAGGTTGACATACCTTAAAATCAACCAACCAACAATACTTTCTAGTTGTACATGCCTTCTACAATGAGACATTTGGTAATTTGTTATCTGAAACCAGGTATGGATTGAGTAGTCAAGCAATTGAATAGTGCTTGAGGGCCCAAAGCACCAATTGGCCCAGAGTTACAAATATTATCTTTGAACTGGCTTCTAATGAATTAATGTGTTATAGTTTACATGTTTTAAAACTAAAAATCCTTTCTGCCCTATTAGTATATAACTAGCACTAAAGAAAAAAAATGAACAACTGAATAGATTTCTTTTTTCATATATATATATATATGTCGTTAGTGTGGCTAGACACACAAGACGCTTCGAGCTGGGATCAGAACCTGCCTGACCTAACATTAGACTTAGTATCTTACTGCTCAGCCAAGAGCCAACTTATGTCAGCTCAGGAATTATAGCGCATTATGTATTAGCTTTTGTTTGTTTACATTTTATGCTACTGAGTGCTCAGTTCATTAGAAGAGCTTTGCATTATGCAGGTGACAGTTGTTAATTCCTTCATCAGAGTGCTCAACCCCCCTCTGGGGGGAAAGGAGTTTGGAATATTCATATATAGAACATATGAAAAACTTCATATGATTCCACAGGAGTGCTTTAGTATATAGATCTATAAGGATATATATTTAAAAAAATGTTCATACAGAGCAAATATGTTTGTAAGGCAACATGTTTTTATTGTTTTGTTTTTTTTTAATGGAGAAACCAAGGAATATCCTTATATTAAAAAAAAAAAGAAAATATAGACCTACAATAGACCCACAGCTCGCAGATGTTAACAGGTGTGGCTTAAAGAGAGGAGCAGAGACTGCCTTAAGCTAAGTCACCATATGTTTTAGTTTTAATTTTGGTATCATTTTTCAATTAGCCTCCTAAATTGATTCATTTTATTATTTTATTATCTATTTTTCACATGCCACCTGAAGAGATCACTAGCTACCTAGCCCATATGAACAGTGACTCAGCTTAAGGTGGTCTCTGGTCCTCTTTTTAAGCCACATCTGTTAACATCTGTGGCTAATAGGCCAACAATTGTATGTGTATCTTTTCCTCTATTTTTTCTTTTTCTTTTTTTTTTTAATATATAAGAATATTTCTTGGTTTCTCCACAAGAGAATGTGTATGTTATCTGATGAGGCAGGAAATAACTGGTTGAAATAGATTTATAATGACATGGTAACTGTTCACTGAGTTTTCTTCCTTTTGTGTTACATATATACATATCTTTTTAGACATGGAGAAATGGCTGATTAGAATTTAATATATCTATATGGGTTGTTCAGGAGTTCCAGATCACTGTCAGTCTGTCTCCAGTTTGTGAGGCTATTAATATTCCCACTTTCAAAGCAAGTTATAAATGGTTAGAAAATACAATGAATCTAAAAGGAAATTTTATTACTAGAGGAATATAAGGTGAGCAGCTCTAATACTGCACAATTACAAAGACTCTTACAAGATATTATGGTGCAAAGCCTAATGAAAGGAAAGCTTAGTCTGTTCTAACCCTTTGGTTGAGTTTTTGGTACTTTTTCATCATCTTTCAGCCATTCGTATTGTGAATTCAATAAATCAAGGCAGCTTAAAATTTGGTAGATATTAAATATGAAAGAAAGTTTAATTACTAAGTGGATACAAAGCAAACATACTCTGTTTCTCCCAACCTTAAATAAGTTTAATCCTAACCCTGTACAATTATAGATAAAAAAAAAAAAAACCTGACAGATAATTGATAAAAGTAACCTACAAATAAAGAAATACAGTTCCTTTTGTGATCCTGGTACAATAATAAAACAAGGCCAATTCTAACCTCAACTCACAAACTTGAAAATAAATACTGTTTTTAAACAGTATTTATTCTTAAGACAATTTTTTTTTGAGAAAATTTCACAAAACAGTGTTTTTAAACTGTATTTATTTTCAAGACTATTTCTCAAAGTGAATGCGTCACAAAGACTGATAATGGGACTTTAGTAAAAACTAGTATTAACTAACTCTGGTAAATTTATATTATCTGTTAGCCAAACACTTTCAAAGCAAGTTAGGTAAATATACACTTGACAGACATGAAATATAAAAGAATAGTTAATATGAAAGAAAGTTTAAGAAATTATTAAATCTCATAATAGTAAATAGTAGCCCATTCTTTTCCAATCAAATTTACTGCTGTTCCTAAGTGGTCATCTAAGTACTGAGAAGGTTCATAAGTGAGTGACATGACTGTTAGACAACAAAATTCCTATTCTTAATTCAACTAAAAGTTTAGTGGATTTGACTATAATTTTCTCTTGGACAGCACATTTTTTACCACAAAAAGGAAACTGCTTTCTACTGCATCCTAGGCTAGTCCTACATTTTTGTGGCTAAGTAGTGGAATAAATTTTGAACTTCATCTTCACTCTCCTTATCTGAATAAATAAATAAGAATTATCTTACAGCAATGCATACAGTGGTGCCTCCTAGCGATATTTCTTTATATTACATTAAATTGGATAATGGGCAGCCAATAGGAAAATGCCTTTGAGCATAAAATGACAAAAATGTTACTCTGCCTGCAAAAGGATTAATGTCTTGGTTATTTATTGTTTAACATTCATACAATATCCATAGAAAAGTGTCATACCATAGCAACTTTTATGCTAGATTAAAAAAAAAGTTCTAACTGCTACTCTTTTGAAGTTGAAATGTTCACAAGAAAAAGCAATTGACTAAATATTTAATTGTGAACCTCTCTAAATAAACCAGGTCTTTAATTAGGATCACTCTCCTTGCAACATCCCATCAGTGATGTTAATCCAAATGCCAGAGGCAGCCCAAAATGCCAGTACAAGGATTAGTTTAATATGTTGAAATACAGGATTGAACCAAATAACCTGGGAAATGGTGTTCATAGTATGAAACTAATCTGAAATTGCTGGTGAGGTTTCAGTTCTGGAGCTTTGGGACATGTGGAGTTCCCTTTCATTGCCATTATTCCCAGGTCCACTCTGACTGGAGCGGTAGAACCTGTTAGAGTTCCATCTATGGGTCAAAGAGAACTGTTTAATTATTGATTGTGCAAATAAATGACTGACATTAAATCAAATAGTTAGTATTACATAGCAATACTTGAAACCATTTAAATATGAGCAAAAAATTAGCGCTGACTTGTTTAAAATGTCACATAGAAATTATTCACTGTATATATCTAATATATATGTATGAACAGGATTTTGCATTAAATAACAAGGGTTGATATGCCATAAAACCCAACCAATCAACTAGTTCTAGAGTTCAGGGTCGTGTGATGTATCTGTTAGGGTTCCATCTATAAGTGAAATAAATCTATTCAATAGGACTATACAAAAAATGTAGATACGAATGTACAAAGAATGTGATTCCCTAACTACTAGGTATTAAATAACACTAGACAGGTTGATAGGATTTTAAAATCTATTAATCTGGGAAATAGAAGAAACACCATCTATGAAACCATAAATTGCTTTAATCTATACAAAAGACAAGCGTGAATCCTCAGTAATATTCCCTACCTTCACTCTTTTGACTGGTTCCATGAAAGAGTTGGTCTTGCAAGTTAACTCAACACGCATCCTAGAGTGATCTATTTTGTTCTCTGAGTAAGAAATGATAATAATGAATTGTTATTTACATACTAGACAGCCTATGAAACTTATTGGGTTCCCATTGTAATAATGATCCATGATGATATTGATGCTTCTATTTAGGAATAAGTGAAGGATTTTAATTAGTACTTTATATTAGTTATATAAAAAGAATTGGGTGATTTTTAAAAAAAAACTTTAAAAAATAACATTTAGTGTGAATTCATACACCACAAAATTTTCTTTCAAGTACTTTATCCTCTTAAAACCGGCTTATTGGCCTAATGAGTAGAGTGTTCACCAATGGTTCGGGAGACCTGTAGTCAGCCCCAAGTCGAGTCATACCAAAGACTTTAAAAATGGTACTTGATACCTCCTTGCTTAACACTCAGCATTATTAGGTACATATCGAGGGTAAAGTGGAGCAATCCGGGGAAAGGAGTAGTGCCCTCCTCTACACCTCAGTGTAGTAGCTATTGAAAAGGGAGCCTTCTGGTCACCAACTTTACTTTACTTACTTTATTCTCTAAGAATATTTTAAATATATTGCTCAAATAAAGATCTCACCATTATATGCTATTTTTGCTGGGTCACAGTTAGGCACACTTACACACCCTTACATTTTTTACCTCAATATCCTTTTGGTTTCTGTAACTGATAGTTTCTAGTGTGGCTCAAACACAATCATCAGACAGCTTGCTGGCATTAGAACTATTTTCTATCATTTATTTGATATTTTTATTCTGGACATCATTTTCTGTTTTGTTGTAATATGTACAATTGGGGCATAGTGTCTAATGTTCTGGACTGCAACATCATAATTAGCTATTTTGTTTACTTTCAAATTAATACCATTGAGAAAGATATAAACCCCTTTATCTCCCCAGCTATGGGTTAAATAATACTACTACTGTCCTTCTATAAGGATGGCTTTGGCATTAGATAACCCACAAAGGTTGATATAAAAAAACAAATCAAAAAACATACAATTACTTTGTCTAATATCAATAGATTTAATTGAATTATGCCTATTTCTGTTCTTTTATTGGCAATAGAAAGTTTTTAAATTCTTTTTTTTTTCTGTAAAGCTTTTAATAGACAGACTCATAATAACAGGCAATATTGTTAACAGATCATTAGTGGTAATCCTAATGAACAACTGTTACATAAATACAAAAAATTTTGTTGATTGTCAGGCTTTCTTTTTTTTTCTTTTTCTTTTTACCTAGTGAAAGCTTCTTTTGAAGTGGGTTTACATTTAAGAAAGGAGTTTCTATCAAGTATGAAGACAAGCGACATGGTTAGGGGTGAATTGAAATAATGATATGACACTTTGCTTTGGATTTTGTGTAAACACAAAGTGTAATAATTGATCAAAACAAGATTTAGAAAGCGGTTACCCAAAGTCCACACCTTCTTGTCAGCAGGGTTTAGAATACAATGACTCTATTCCCTGCAGAGTGGGGATGTATGTAAGACTCCCACAAAAAAGGTAGTGTCCTGATTACAATACTCAACTACATCTATTGGTGAGGCTCCATTATGGAGCCCTTGGGAGTGTGGAATCACCCCTTTGTTGCCATTGCTCCCAGATCCCACTTTAACCTGGAGTGGTAATACCTGTTATGGTCCCATCTATGGGTCAAAAAGACTTGTTTAGAAATTATTCATATTCCTTAGGATTGTATGCAAAAAAAAAAGTAATATAAATAACTCCACAAAAAATGTAACTATGAACATACATGAAATGTGATTCCCAAACTTCTTGGGATAAAATAACCTTAGACAGGTTGATGTGCCATTAAAATTAATCAATATTTATTTTTAAAATTGCTCTATCTGCTTTTTGCAAACTTCCAGAGAATTAAAGATTTTCATATAGAGAATCTTTTTTTAGAATAAGAATAAATAGTTATCCAAACCTACAATACTAAATAATATGACTATTAGATGGCAAAAACAGATAAATTTTTGGGTCAACCTGAAATTATTAAACAAATATATATATATATATCTATATGATGCAAAAGTCAATATAATTTGTTTTTCTTGTGCTTAACCCTTTATTTACCAGCTGTGCAGTTGTCAAATGCATCCTACCATAACAAAGCATGAAGGTTGAAAACCAAACACCAGAACATTTAAAACATGAACATTATGCATATTCAAATTATGAATGATACAATGTTAACTTATGGAAGACACGAATGCATGAAAATGAGTATAGTGTGATCAATAGATAAGAAGTTAAAATATATAAAACATTTTTTTACCTTAATTTAAATGCTTTAAAATCCGTCCATAATGAATGAATATTGTTGTTTTGGGTTTGTTTTTTTTTTTCAACAAAAAGTTTTCATAAGTTTGAAGATAAAATTTAAATAAAAATGACTTGGCAGGTATGTTTACAATTTTCATGAATTTTACCATTTGTATCACTGATACCAGATTCTAAATATGCATTATTTTGCTGTTTAAAAATTAATCAACTTTTGTTTTTTTAGTTAACATTGAAAATAATTATTTTCTTTGGTGGTTTGAAAATATTTTTCATAGTTTAAAAGTCAATAAGAATAAATATTTTACCATAAGTAATAATTAGTTTTATATATATTTACTATATCAGTTATGTTTTTTTTGTTTTCATAATTGAATAATTACTCTGTTACATTATAATTAGGGAAAATTAACTTTTTGGAAATTCTACTAGTCAATAACTATGTTAATAAATTCCATAATACTGTAAAGTTAATGTGAAAAGTATAAAACTAATTTTAAAAACAAATTCCTTCAGTCATAGGTTCAAATTGATTCTCTTGTCAAATATATTGGAAATAGATTTTTCCTTTGAGCAATAATCAAGTAAAAAATGAATTATGTGAGCTATTTCAATCGTTTTAATTCCTTATTTAATAATCTTTGTTTCTCTCTCTCTCTCTCTCTATTCCCTGGCTAATACTGACACATGTCACCCTATATTTGCAATGTTTATGTGTGTGTTCCCACGTTTTGCTAGCTGCCGTTTCTGCTGTCGTCTGGGACTCCCAACCTCAGTGCTCAACACATCACCCTCATTACAAAAAGGCTGAACATCTGGTCAATACTCCAACATTCAACTTGCCATGGAAACTGCTCTCACTTATCCAATGTCTCCGTAGTATCAACTGGCTTGTCAGTTATTACCTTAAAGCCTTGTTGTTCAATGCATGTACATACTTATTTGGAATATGTGCTTCTATTCAAACTGTTGTTACTCTATTTATGCTTACCAATAAATGAAAAAGTGAATGATTATAATAATAATAATAATAATGTGCAGGCTAATTGTATTTATGTCTTTGTGTTTGTGGAATAATATTGAAATAGGCTGCAATGATATTGTTTCATCTCAATTGTCTTAATGATAATAATTAGAATATGACATTAATTCAGTTGAATTGGTGTTAGTTGCTATATGTAAGTATATATTTGTATATTTCTGTGACTGCTACTGGTTGCAAAGACAGATTTGTTAATATGAAACATAAACAGAAAAGGTGTGAACATGGCTGTGTATAAATCTAGAATAACTATAAGAACATCATTGTAATTTTTGTGTATGTGTATCTGCTCCGGATATTGACTAATAGCCTAATACAAGGCTACATGTAAGGGGAATGGTGGGTAAGAAGATTATCATATCATTCATCCAAATGGCAGGGGCTTACCTACCTGCCTTGAAACTCAGCATCCTAAATTTGTTTTAATTTTCAAAGATTTTTATGAATTTAATTTTTTTTTTCAATTAAAATTTAGAAATGAATTCAATTTAATTTTTAAAAAAAGTCTTATCTGTTATACTGACTATGAAAACCATCAAAATATATATGAATATATCATCTCACATGACAGGTCACTCATACATTTTCATGTGTATGTGTGAGATAGATGGATAAAGAAAGAGGTATGAGCTTAAAATATATATATATATATATATATATATATATATATATATATATTAATGGTTTCTTGACATATGTATATATTCCATAGTTAAACATAAAATGCAACTTGATAAATAGAATATGTATAAAAGATTGAGTATGTGTGTGTGTGTATATTCACATATATTCATGCATGTATCTATGAATGTATATACTGGGGTAGCAGTGGTAGAAAGTATGCATTATAGTATTATGAACTCACCTTACTTTTATCCATTTTGTTGGTATCAATGCCAATGTTAGCAACATATGGCCTTTTTAAATGCTCCCTAAATAGTGGGAGGAACATTTTACCATAAATGATGACATCTAGGTAAAAATGTCTTTCCTCTTCAAAGACACATTGTCTCCATTTATTCTATATGGTCAATGTGTCTGTGTTTGTCATCAGATTTTTTTTTACCCTTACCCCCCAACTCTGTACATGTTTTTCACGTTTGTGCAAAGCCTTCAATGCAGGCATTGGGGCCCACACGTGCATTCTGCTTTCATCTACACTGATTTCCATCTCTTATTCTTTCCTTCTTTCTTTCCTTCATTTGCCACTCACTGGAAGTGACAGGACTTGACACATTTCCTACATGTATATTTTATTTAAAAAATGGATTTATTTTCTAAACAGTAGAAAGATAATCATAATTTTTGATTTTTATTCAAGACAATTTTACCTTTACTTTTTTTCACCTTTTCTTGAATATATGTTTGCATAAAAGAATTTTACATATTCTTCATACATTTTATTTGTTAAACTTCGAATCTTTCAGTGGGTTACAATTTAATCTTGGACACGATTAAAAAAATTCTACCACTCAAAAAATTATTTAAAAAAAAAAAAATGAAGTGTCCTGTGTATTATACTAAATTGCATCTGATGGTGAGATTTGCTGGCCTACTGATCTACAATGGCAGTACCTGTTAGGGTCTCATCTAGGGGTGAAATAAATGTTTCAAAATTATTTGTATTTAATAGGACTGTGTGCCAAAAAAAATTCTTAAAAAATAACTACACAAAAATGTAAATATAAATATATAATGAATGTGGTTACTTAATCTCTAGGCATAAAATAACTCTAGACAGGTTGATATGTTAAAATCAATCAAATAAATTCCTTCAAAAAATGTAATATTGTCTAAAAAGTTTCCCCAAGTAGTTTTATATTTTATTTAATTCTATCAAATACTAAGTTGTATCATTTTAATGAACTACATATGTTCCATAGCTATTGTTACACTTAGCTACACTTACTGTGAGTTACTGAAGAGCTCAACTTGTATGGATGAATTCACTTAAGTTGACATATATTTAACACTGTTAATTTCACTTTAGTACTAGTGTAGGTTCAATGTCAATGTCCTAGAGATTCTGTAATTTCCAAAGATTTCTATATATTTTACAATAAAAACAGTTTTCTATCCATCTGTTACCAAAAAAAAGTAAAAAACTTAGCAGCTATGTATTCCTCTTAAAAATCTATTTGTAGACATTGAGATATTTTATCTTTTTAACTTAGCTAAAATTGAAAAATTGTTACACTATTTAAATTGAATTGCATTATATTCTTTTCTTAGCTCAAATGTCATAAATGTAGATTTTCTACATTAGCAAATAGAAACAGTTAGGCTTTCCTCATTTTTCTTTTTGTCAGTTCCTTTTTGTTTATAAATTATTGGAAGTGAACATGATGATAGAAGCTGTATTTTTCTGGAAAATAACCAAACAATTTTAGCAGTTTGTTTTGTATGAATTTCTGAAATGATAAATTATCATACACTGATATATTTGGATTAGTTTTTTCATCTGGGTTGTTATAATAGTTGCAATATTTTGGTTATTATACCCTTTAGTTTTCTTGAGATATTGATTGTATAACTTTCAAAAGTTGTAATAGAAAATTAAATCTCCATTGTAAATCTACAGTATTATTTTCAAGAATCAACTTATTAGAAAAGACATCTAGCTGTAAAATATACATTGTTTCAGTAATAAAATATGGTAAATCACAAAGGGGACTTTAAAAGGTATTATGGTTATCAAGCTTGGTTATCAGATTAGCTAGTTCAATTCTCATCTGATGCCCCATATTTCTGGCCTTATGTCAAATTTGCTTAGTAAATTACTACTATTAAAACAGTAAATGCTTATCCATTTCTTTTTTTCTTTTTATAGGTGCAAAATATTAAAATTATTTATTTATTGCAGATATTGAATTCATTTTTATTTATTCCTTTTGTCTGTAATTCTATCTATTCCATAAGAACACTTTTCTGTTTTTTCTTCTCTTCAACCCAGTCTGATATATTTTCCATTCAATATACAGTGTCCATCCATTACAATACAAACCTGTCTGTTCTCATTTCTACCTTTTGTAATGATTCACTTACACTTTGACCTTTTCTGTTTCTTATGAAAGACCATTTGTACACAAAGAGAGTTCTATTATCATTTTGCAACTCAAAGCAACATGAATTAACCTTTCTGTTTTCTCAATCTTATTCAATTTCATGTTTGGCCTAGAGGTAAAGCAAGAGATAAATGTCTAAGAGTACTGATTTTTAGATAAGGAATTGTTATTATATATCAGTTTATTTAAACTATTGTTCACATTTTGATTGTTATGTATAATTATAGATGAAATTGTACTGTCTGACAGTGGCTTTAAACTCTCCAAAAATACATCATCTGATATCCTTCAAGATGGTGGCCTGTTGGATATAAGCCCTAGTTAAATCTGTTGCAGTTACTTAATGGTAGTGAGTTCAATTATTGGATCAGTTAACAAAATCCATATATTCTCTTTTAGTAGGAATGGGCAAAAACATTATCACAGTGATGAAATGACTCCTTTAGAGTTACTTTGTTATCCCTTATCAGCCAAAAATGAATTCTTGAGAATGACTACAGGGTACTCAATCAAATGACTTATCTTTTTTTTTTTTTTTTTTTTTTTTTTTTTAAATAGATTCTTCATGATTTGAAAACAATGTTGTGCTGAAAAAATTATTTGCCTGGATTAAGAAATTTCTGTCCATATAAGTTCAAAATTATTTTCAAAGAACTATTATGTTTAAAGTGGGATTATTTAGGTTTAATGAAAGTTTTTATTTCAAATATTACATAAGCTAAGAGAATAGATGGGTTGGAAGACATTTTGTTTTATGAGTTCAAAGTTAAGAAAGGTTTCTAAAAGGAACTTTAAAATTGAATTTGGGAAAGGAAAATAAGTCTAACTTGTTCAGTTTAAAGGGATCAATAACAACTTGATCTATTTGGAATGTAAAATTACAGAAGAGATTTTTTTTAAAAATATGATCAAATAATTTGGGTAAATTTCAATTGGAAATCACAGATCAAATGAAGCTTTTGATTTCAAGGTCAGGAAAAAAATGTGTGGGCTTAATTTGATATTGGAAAGGAAAAGGCAGTTTAGAATTAATAAATTGAAAAATAGATTGAAATTGTTTTATTGATTACTTAATTTTTATGAATATTTAGTTTCTGGACATATTTGCTTGTACTATATATTTATAAAAGGTATCATCATCATCATCATCATCAAAGTAAATGTTTTACATAACGATGAGTAATATATTTACACAGACCTGCACATGCATACATTTGCATCTACTGGTTGGTTGGCTGGATTTTATGGCATATCAACCCTTGTTGGTTATTTAAGGCCACATTGTGTTTATATATATGGTCTGCATCTGTGTAAAACTATATGTGCCCATAATAAATTTATTATGAAAAAGTACACAAAATGTATACATAGGTACACATCAAATACAATTCTGGTTTATTTCAATTTTGGTACCATTAATCACTTGTAGTGTTATAATTTTTCTTTAAAGTCTCCACATCAGATTAGAGGACCATATAATCTTGCAAAGTATTCCATAGACCCATAATTCTACTGCTAAAAAATCATGTTATATATTTATAAATATGTTTAAAACATTAGAGACATTTCATGAAGCTATTTAAGATGATCAAAAATTATCTTCGGATGGAATAATCCTTATCTAATTGGTATTTATTTAACTTTCCAAGCTTCTCCATACTTTAAAAACATATTTATTGAAACTCAGACAAAACAATTCTTCCAGGCTCCTCATTATAAATCTCAAAGAATTTTCTCTTGGGAAAAAAGCATGAAAAATATTTAATTATTTCTTGTTTAAGTAATGAATTCTTACTTTCTTGATTTTATCATTTAAATTTGATTTTCTTTCTGACAATGAAAGACTGATTCATTTAAAACTTTCATTGAAATAAAGTTTAAAACTTCATGAATGTGTATAAAAGTCTGCAAATTACATATAAAAGATTATATACAATTATAAATCATGATATATAATTATAAATTACATCTATATTATATATAAGTACATCAAAATGCTCATAGAAAATATTTTACTCATCAGATATATATTTTTAAACATAATCTTTTTAATGAATATAGATTGAACATTACACAGTGAAATTTTCAAATCTAAACTGTCAGGTTATGGATTTATTGCTGCAACTTCATGCATGTTGCACATAAACCTTTACTGGTTGGATAGACAATATTTGATTAAAATAAAATTCACTTATCACAAAATGGATATTGCACTTGAATTCATAACCAGAAACTAGTTAAAAATTGTTTACTTTTTACTTATATATATATATATATATATTTTTTTTTCTTTTTGGAAGTATCAAGAATTGAAATAGATCTTCTGAAAAATGATGTTAGTATCACCATAATCAAGAGGAAACCACATGTCATTCCAAGAGTTGCTGTTAGAAAGTACCCAAATATACATTAGCAACATAGTATGAGTTCTATCAGGAATACAAAGAGGGGAAACTAGCTTTTGGAGCTTTCAGAGAGGAAGAAGTCACTGTACCCTGATTGTGCATTGGTCATGCAGGTCTTGCGCGCTCCTTTGAACTCAAACGAGAGAAGCAACTACAGCGTGTAGAATACCAGGCACCCTATACTATTTAACATTTTCTTGTAGAATGTGGAGCTTTGGTTCTGGTTAGATTTTTTTCTACACAAATAAGAGACGTATTTGAAAATGTCAACATGGATGGCATTTTGTCCTTTTTGAGAGAAATTATACCAAAACTTATAAATGTAAGCATGATCAACACTACAAAGTAATTATTAGAAAACAATCCCAAAGGATTTTGACATATCATTAAAATGAAATAAATTTAAAAAAAACTTATTAAACAGCTACACAAAAAATGTAAATGCACAATCTACATGATTTCTTAACCTCTTGGCATAAAATAACCCCAGATTGGTTGACATGCCATTAAAATCAATCCATCAAATATATTTGTGTACATTCATAGATAAATGACTGCAAAGAAGATATTGCAATATGTTGATTTACTTACCTTTTGTTTTGGTGAAGAGTTAGGATAAATACGTTCACTAAAGCTCAAATTCTCCGCCACTTCCAACCCCAAACCTTTGTTTCCAACATTAAAGAGATAATTAAAAGACATTGATGAATATTGATGATGCCTTTTACAAAAAACTGATGAATGCGTTTTCTTTCTTTGCTCTTGGATATCTTGTTTCTTATTTCTTTAGTTACCTCTTTCTATTCTGTTTACTAGTTCAGTAATACAATGTAAACCCCCAGGAAAGCTAGTTTACAAGAGTGGGTTTGCCTGGCAATGATGAAAAAGTTGTATGCTGTGAATGCCCTACTGAATATTAATAATAACATGAAAAACAATATCATTGCCAGTAAGCATGAATCTCCCTGAGGAAAATAATTTCTCTTTTCTGGAAAGATGGTGTTACTGCTGGCCAGCAGCACAGTAGTGTCTATTAAATGCTCTGTCTGATAAGGTGTCATTAATGTGATTACCAATGAATATACTCAATTGCCTTTGTTGATCTTCGGCCAGGATATGCTTTTGATACCACTTGGACTTTTCAAACATTTACTAATCATTAATGATCTCAGTATAGCCTCTAAAAACCTGAACATTTTCCATTCCACCTTCCCCTAAGTGATACTCTAATTATTATCTTTTTTACTTTCAAACTAAATTGGCTTTGTACCTTTCACTTTGCATTTTCTGCGTTTCTGTACACGGCCATATTTGATGGCTGACTTTGTGTCTTTTCCTACTCATTTTCATGTTTCTGTTCCATCAAAGACTTTAAAAATTAATGGCATTTAAACACATCATTTAAACAGCGATACTGGTAATAGGGTTCAGAGAATGAAAAAAACTTGGAACTATATGTCTAAATGAAAACACTGGTGTGTACACACAGAATAACTGTTAAATGCCTCTACAATTTGAAGTATTTTATAAATGTTATCATAACCAATTGTGCTAATCTGTTTATCCTAAATGTTAATCTTCAAGAAAAAATACTCTTACTCACTTTTCTTGTCTCACCCTGAAGCATAAACAAACCAAATATTACAGGCAATTTCTTGAATAACTTTTCTTTATCTACAATTTCCTCGTTTTTCTTTTTCCCTCTCCCATTTTTTCCTTATTTTAATTCCTTTTTCCTTATTTTCATTTCTTTCCTTATTTTCATTCCACTTTCTTTTTAGTTTTTCTTTCTATTTTTCCCCTCCCATTTCTTTTTTCCTTTACCTTCTTTTTTAATTTCCTTCTCCTTCATTTTTAAGTGATCTATTTAAATATCAAATTGCTAAAGTATTTTACTTTTCCTATTCTCTAGGACACCTAAATTTATACTTATACTTTTATTTGTATAGTCAAATCAATGTTGTTTCCACAACTACCAATAAATCCTTACCCCATCTCACATACATACACACACTTGTGTATTTTTAAATCCAATTTACTGAATTCATTAATAAAATGTTACTTTTTTCCACTGTAGGTGGCATTTGCTTTTATTATAATAAATCATTCACAAGATTACCAACAGTTGAATGAAACAAATTCTACAAAAATTAATCAAATGTTCTTAATTTTTTTTAAAGTCACACCGACTGCTTTTAATTTCCCACTATCCTGATGACTAATTGTATTTAGTTAGCTATAAGGAAACCATATCTCATTAGCGATAGTTCTCTCTGATATTTATTTTGGGAGAAAGTTGTGAAAAATAGATAATGAAATCTAAAATTATAATTGGGAGGTCTTAAGTTTTAGTTCTGATATATTTACTTGCAAAATTACTTAAAGCAAATATTCAGATAATACATTATCTAATCAAATAAGATTAAAGCCTCCAACTCATTCAAACTCCAATCATTAATTCCATTTTGTGATTTCTTTTTATGTTTGATAGCACATTACATTTGGCTGAAGAATTTCATTCTATTAGATTCAATATAACAAATCATAACCCACTTTTCTAGTAATTTGATGTTATCTTCACTTTGTTTTTTTGTTTGTTTTAACCAATCTCAAGAGGATTTTATTTAACCTCAGATGATCGGCTATCTTTCAAGTTTGTTAATTTCTGACCTCATAAATTGGTTCAACTGAATATGCTACTACACAGACATGGGTATCTGATTTTCTTATCTAAATCTCTTGTTGGCTATCATGAGTTAAGATAAAATTGTTTTGAAAGTAATAGCTTTTATTACTAATCTATATATCACTAAAATTCTTATGTTTATATACTTATATATAACCTTAACCCAGCAAAAGCAGCACATTTTTCTTAGAGCAGTATACTTTAAATTCTCTTTGAAAATAAAGTAATTTCAAGTTTAATTACCAAATAAATGATAATTTTGTAGAATTAGCATTTTTGCTGGACATCAATAGAATCATTCAAATGCTTGTTATAATGGAGATAAGTATGAAATGCTAATTAGAAACTTTCATTCCTTCATGAATTGAAGCATGAATTTCATTATGGACAGCATTTCACTGGTTTATTACTAAGATCAGGACCAGTCATGAAATTCAAGAGTAACCAAAGAATTCTAAATATAGGTTTAACCATAACCCAACAAAATTGTACATCATAGCAAGATTTTTCTTAGAGCAACATACTTACAATTCGCTTTAAGAATAAAGTAATTTCTAGTCTAATTTCCAAATGAATGATAGTTTTTTGACTTGGCATTTATGCTGAACATTTTTTATTCATTCAAATTCTTGATATAATGGAAATAAATATGAAATACTAATTAGAATCATTCACTCCTCCTTAAATAGAAGCATCAATATCATCATGGACCGCATTACAATGGTTTTACTAATTGTCTACTATATTACTAAAGTCAGGTCCAGTTATGAATTTCAAAAGTAACCAATTGAAGAATCCTAAATATAGGTTTATGGCATATAATCATATATAGCAGTTATATAAGGCTAAAAGAATTCAAAAGTATGTAAACAATATAAAGGACAGGTATCTCCTCCCTGACCCCATATAGTTTACTTTCCTTGGATTATTCAATTTCAATGATTTGTTCTTGTTTATTAATCAACAATGTGATGGGAAAAGAAAAACAACCATAAAACTTTCTCTTTTGAAATAAGAAACAAATGTACTGTGGTCAAATCCTGACACTAGTTCCTTTCAATTAATTTACAATCTCAATCTGGAATTTATGCTTCTGTCATTATAAGAAAAAATTTCAGAGCAATAATTCTTAAATTTGGATATGTTAATTTTGATATTCACCTCAACCTTCTCCTCAAATTATGGTTGTTTAACATATTTGTGATGTGGTGATAACTGTATGGAGTCATGTATAAAGAATTTTCCATTTTGTTTATTTTGAATGTTTTTAGCTGCATAGTTTTGATATTTAAGATTATCATTGGGCACTTAACATGTAATGGTTAGCAAGCTTAATTCTCACTAGATGTTCCCTACTTCAGGCTTTCTGCTAATTTTTGTAACGGAACTTAGTTTTTTTTAAATAATCCTTTTAAAAGTTAGTACTTCTGGTTAAGAGCAGTAAGAGTAACTATAAACCAAACTTTTTTAGACATTGTTTTTTTTATGCAAATATCATTGGGAAATGAGAAAAGTTGGTATGCCATTCAATAAAGAAACCAAACCAAAACTTTTTTTCATTCCTCAATTATACCTGCAACAGAAAAATAAGGTCTAAAAAAATGTTTGTTTTGGGTTACCCTTACTACACTTTTAACTTGGACTACAGACTTTAACATCTATTTTAGTTTTAAGACTAATTATAAATCAGACTGTAATTCAGTCTTATTTATCCAATTTGCTTTGTTCATATGAAAAATTCTTCTTGTTGTTTCCAGTAAACTTGAACTATTTTTACTCATTCAGTAGATAGAAATGGCAGCTTGTTGAATGAATCATTTGTTCACAGATTATACTCTCAACCTTTTCATTTTGTTTTTTTTATTTTCCCCTCTGTGACTTCATTTCTGCTTCGACTCATTTTTTTTCTACTTTGCTTACTCTTCAAGCATAAATTCAAATCTGTTTCATTTCCACCCCAACTGAAGTTTAGATTTTTTTTTTTTGTTGTGGAATTGCTTAGTAAAAGATTTTTCAGTTTTGTCGAAAATTTAAATGAATAAATACCACTCAATATTTTAATTGATAACTGAAATCTCTTTAATAGAAATACACTGTATTGAGTTACATTGACTTCTATGTGTCTGATATAATGATTGTTACCTTGTTTTTTTTTCATATTTGTTTCTAAACAAAAAAAAAAACACTATGATACTGAAATTCTTTAAAAATGTTCAGCAGTATGGTAATAGTCAAATCTTGATATACCCTACATGAATACATGAATACATACAAGTGCTTAGCTTTTGGCAATATTAGTGATTCACCAAAAGTGATTACATCTTAATTAAAGGTGGTCATTTTTATTTAGAAGTTGGAATGCAACTGTAGAAATTATTGAACTCTTAGAAGTTGATTGGTCGCCAACTTACACCTTTAACATAGTCGAGGTCGACCCAAAGGCTTCCTTTTCAATAGCTACTACACGAGGTGTAGAGGAGGTGCTACGCTTTTCCCTGGATTGCTCCACTTTACCCTTGATATATACTTTATATTGCTGAATGTTAAGCAAGGCGGTATCAAGTACCATTTTTAAAGTCTTTGGTATGACGTGACCCGGGATTGAACCCCTGTCTCCCGGACCACTGGCAAACACTCTACCCACTTGGTCAATAGGGCAGAATAAGAGCAGTCTGGTTTTCTCCCGAAACAACTAATTCATTATTTTGATATCTGTTTATAAATTTTGTATGAATAATAAAGGCATGAAGTGAATTGCTTAAAAGCAAAGTTTATTTGGGTCAATGATTTCAAATTAGTTTAATCTTTTTTTAACCATATATCATTTTTTTCTTTTAAAATAAATTAGGTGTTTTTCATTCTCCCTAAAATTGAATAAATACTCATAAATATGAAACAAGAACGAGTGTCAAATAATATTGCATATAATTGTTTTGAAAGAATTTCTGCTCCTTTCTAAGAGATCATTGTTATAAATAATTGTGTCTCTCACCTGCTGAAGAGCAATGGTTAGCTAGCCTATCCTACAGATCAGTTATGAGGTAAGTTCAATCCTCATGGGAAGTCCCATAACTTTGACACTGTGCTAAACTTTTTAATCCATTTTTACACACATACACACACGAAAGAATAAATAAAAGCAACATTTAATTAATTTTATCGTAAATGAGAGGTATAGTTAATCATACTGTTCAGAAACAGATAGATCAACACACACACACACATTAATGATGTAGGTTGGTATACTTAAAATAAGTGCTCAATATTGGTTTCAAAATATATCTAGGATAGTGTAGACAGTCAATGGTGCTTAGTGACACATTTTCTTGCCTTTGCAATCATCAGATCTTCAATGATCACAGTCAAAAAACTGACTGTTGAATCTGTATCTAAACTTTCATAATATTAGTATGATTTGTGTCTAAAACAATAACATGTGGATAAGGGTTTTACCTGGAGTAACACGAGATGATAATATAAGATTGATAAAAATTAAAATGTAATAATTATATTTCTGGAATTTCACCATAATGTTTGTTTGATATTTTGTGGATGAATTCTTAATTGAAATCACCTTATTTTTTAAATATATATCTTTGAGAATGTCACTATTTTAAAACCTTGCATTATGCTATAAATGAAAATGACCAGAGAACTGACCAATCAAAATGATTTGTAAGGAACAATAAACATGACAGTGATTTTAAAAAGGCTTCTGAATTACTATAGAAATCTTTGTGGAATAATCACTGAACTGACATGCCTTGGTATTGTCTAAAAGCTTTGATCTTTTTTTTTTACACTTGGAAACAAAGGAGAGAACTTTTTAATTTCTTTGGAAAGAGTTCATTTTATACAGATTTGAATTGGGGGGGTGCACCTGTTTCTTCTATTAAACAAAATATTGAAAACTATGACCTCTGGTAAATAACTGTCATTGTTCACGTAAATATAATTAGATGTTTGTATATTGATACAGGCAGATATTTTTAAAATTATTTTTCTTATGGAAAAACATAAGAATATTGTATTACTTGGTCACATCTATTATATTGTAAGAGTATCATATTTTCACTTGATACCTAGCAGGACTCAAAAGTTGACCATTGTTTTCATATAGAGTATGAAAGAATTTGACAAACACATTTCAAATTTTTTCCTCTTTCATTTGGTGTTTCCATTTCAAGTCATCTTTTAGGTTATGAATAATTATTTTAAATCATTGAATTTTTAGAAAATCTTTAAGTCATTTTACCATAGCTCCCAAATGCTTAAAGTTCCAGGAGAGTGGTGATAGTCTAAATACAACTGCTCTGCTTCTTACCTGAACCTCAAACTGATAAATATCAAAGTCAACTTTTTAAATCTCTTTTGTCTTCTTTCATCACATGAAATTTATCAACCAATCAGTGATCATCCACTTAATCAGCTCACGTGTGATGCACCCATGAATTATTTTCTCACATAGTTGTGACATATCTCTTGAACTCTTTTGATCCGGCTTGACATTAGAGTCATACATCCCTTGTCCATTTCTGTACTGATCAATTTATTACATAACACATCTACTAATTTGTTACTTTTGTCTTATAATAGTTGTTATATTTAGTGTTGGAATATTCATAGGCAAATGTAGCAACTATGTTTAACTGACATTCTTTGCATCATTATATATGCATACATATATAATTTACCTAACCTCCCTGCACAAACAGGATGTGACACATGGTTAATTTTTTAAGCAGAGTTTAACAGGTTTGAATCCAGAGTTTTCCTTCTTCTAGGCCAATTGCCATACCAAAGTTTAAGTCTGACCTACTATTTACTCATAGCTTGAAGGAGAATAGTTTTCTTTTTCAAGAGTATTAGTGCTATGTGAAATGCAAACAGCATCATCCAGGATTTTAACTTGGGTCAATGTGTCCATTTCCTAAGAGGATAACCATTATGCCACAAGTGTGTGTATGTGTGTAATATATATATATATATACTTACATATATATGTATGCATATTCACACTTCTCTGAATCATAAGCTTTTAGTTTATAGGTATGTATAAACATGAGTATTAAGGACTTTTTTTATTCAAAGAAAAATAGATAAGCAAGTAGAAAAGTGATTGAAGTCTGTTTTGACAATACTAATGAAAGGGAACTTATTATTTAACATATATATTTAAAAAAATTCTCATTGTTTATAAGTAGCTGTAACACTGCTATAAAAATATGGACAAGACCCATTAGGTTATGCAAGTGTCATGCTCAGTAATTACTCTTCATGTCATCTATTTAATCACTTAGGGGTTACTTGTTAGTTCCATCTGTACCTATCATCCATTGCACTTGACAGGTCCTCTAGATAGCATTCAGTGTCTTCACAGAACTGATGAATATGTCTCTGTATCTATGTGTAGGAGTCCACAGGAGAATTTTGCTTATGAGTTTGTCCCTGCTCTGCCAGCAGTGCCGAGTATGTCATGTTTGTCTTACTTGGATAGTTTGTGTGATGGGAGGCGGGTGGCTATACAGCTGCTGTTTTGTGGAGTGCTACTTCTAGAATTAATTCGAAACAGCATACTGCAACCTTGTGTAATTCTCATCTAGATTTTTCTCCAACTGTTTAAAGTCCAGGTAGTGTATCCATGCAATAGTACTGACATGGTTTCAGCTTGGAAGAATTTCTGTTTTATTTTATCAAAGAGATTAGATTTCCATATGGTTGAGAACCTGTCAATAAATCCATGCTTTTCATATGTGTACGATAACATTGCTTTCTATAGATACTACTGAAGAATGGTCTAGTAATTTCAGAGGCTATCATTTAATGTGTAGATGACACTATCTTGTTTATTACTTCTAATGAAATATCAAATGGATATTATTAGGTATTATTTCTTACCAAACTCAACAGAATTCAATTCTATACCCCAAAATAAAATTGTTTCACCATTATAACCAAAAATTAAATTGCATAAACATGTATACTTATTTTTGGTTACACAGACAATACTGTAGAATTCGGCAATAAATAATTCCTTATAATATCTGTTTTGATTAGATAATGTTCCACTAGAAATAATAAAATCTTGGTATCTTTTAGTTTAGAAGAAAATTAACATTTATATGAAAAAAATTAGTAAGTGTACTTATTTATGGTTGATACTGTATATACGCTTGTATAAAGAAATATTGATATATACTCACAGAAATACAAATATTGGTTTTTACAGATGTAAAGATACAATTCTCAGAATTGTAAACAAGTAATTATTAACAAAACATCCTATTTTTTTAAAACTCTGGCATCTGCAAGTGAAATCAATGACCCTCAATAAAAGTAGCCTCTTACAAACTCAGCACTGTGCTTATTATCTGCAGCTAGTGTATTATTTCAAGCATTCTATCTTTTCTAGGTTGGTGTACATTACAGAGAAACATATTGATTAGAAAATATACCAGTATTTAATTTGAGAGGAGGTTTGGCTTGCCCCTTTGGGACATGCAACAGTTTCTGGCTTTTTTCACTAATATTTCCAATTAACAGTATGTATTTACACAATACTGGCAAATTGTGACACAAGGTCAATTTCTTTTAGCAGATTACCCCTAGTCCTGTTGGTGGGACATAGTATTCACTGATTGCATCCCCTACAATGGGGTAAGACCTCTCCCCAAAAATGTATCTTGGGTATGACATTAAACTATCTGGTGGTGAGGCTCTAGTTCTGGAGATCTGGGAAGTATGGAGTACCCCTTCATTCCTATTATTTCCATGTCCACTCTATCCAGTTAGGATCCTATTTATGGGTCAAATAAATCTGTTGAAAAATTATTAGATATGTAAATTGTTTTTATTAAGAATAGTTACTTGAAGCTGTAATTATTATGTAATACTATACATATGATGCTTATCATCTGCTTCACAGGAAGGAAGGAAGGAGGGAAGAGAAATAAGTTATATAAAGAGGCTTATTATGGAAACTTATATTGAAAGCTTATTTTTTTTAAAAAAAGTGATATTTCATAAAAAAATATTCTGAAAGTCAACAAATTATTCTATCTTAATAAAATTTTCAGTACTTATTCATTAATAGGTGAAACTATAATGGATATTAAATCCAGTCTAATTATCTTATTAATTTATTCATTCTTACTCATATTTACCCATGTAAATAAACAATGATAATCTAAAAAAGAGTTATGATAAATAATGATAATCCATAAGATATCTGTTTATTTACAAGGGTAAGTACAATGTATAATGATAAATAGATAATGATAATCTATAAAATAACTGACATGCAAATTATGATACAAGTGTATATGATTTATAAGGTGCATTTTTTTTTAAATTGTAAATTTATATATCAAAATGAGGAAAAGAAAGTTCTAAGAGTGAAATTTTTACTGCTACTGCCAGTTATAATATAAATTGCTATAACAAAACAAGATCATGAGATGATTCATTGACCCAAGGTTTTTCATTAAACTTATTTACTAATGATCCAAAGAGCACATATTTTCTGACAGCAATAGAATTGGATGGCATTCATTTATGGGAATTATCTATTTCCTTGCTTACTTTTCAGTAATTCTTCAAATGTATGAATAAAAGTTTGAATTTATTGTGTATTCTATATAAATCTGTAACAGTTGTGGCTCTACTAAGAATCTTTTTTTCATTAGTGATATCTCCATATGTACATGTGTATCTATTTGTGTATCTGAGACTGCCATCTATCAATGTTTTTTTTATTGATCAATTGTCTGTTATTTCTTCATATATAATTTTTTCTTAAAGATTTGATATATATTGATTTCAGTTTATATTCCTTTTCCATGTGATTATAAAATTCATGTTGTCATGCATCTCTCTCTCTCTCTCTCTCATATATTCATATATTTTGACAGCAATTTTTCATTTAAGCAAGCTATATTAATGGCTAAAAATAAAGTTTATTTTAACAATTTTCTAGTAATTTCATCTTGTTTTGTATAAAATTACAAATGTTCCCATCCAGTTTGTATAAAAATTGCAAAATAAAATGGGACCAAACATCCATAAACTTGTTGAAAATCAAAGCCAAATAACTAGAAAACTGTTTGAACATGCGTTATCTGTAGTTATCAATAACACACACACACGATTTTGGAAAGTATTATATTCTCCAAACATGACCTGGGGTCAAAACTACTAAAGAATTATGGTTTAACAGTAATTAATTATGCAGAAATACTATTCTTTTCTTATTTTGTTTTCTTTTTTGATTCACCTTACATATAAGAAAGTATTAGAGTTGAATGAATGAAATTAATTTCTGATACAATCTCATACACATTCATTAATCATAAAACTAGACATTGTATATTTTATACTGAAGTTGTATGAGTGCCTGACATTCTATGATTTGTACTGGTTGTAGACAATAGTGCTGTGTCTATTGAAATAGTAAACTCTTCTTCCAGCTGACAAAAAAAAAATGGCACACATCTTACACTTATATCATATGACAACAACATCAAAACAGAAATAGATGAGAAGAAAGAAAGAAAAAAAGAAAGTTTGCTGAAATAGTGTTAAACTTTTTCTCCTTACATGAGAATATATATAATAATCTACAACTGATACTAATATTTTATTGTAGCATTTGGAAAAAGATTAGATAAAGGGATTAAGAAAATTGAATTGTTCATTGCCTTCCCTTACAGATTTACAGGTGAGGTGCTTTCATAAACAACTATTACTTTTACAAGTGGCGTAGTAGATTTTGTTTTTGAGGGGGTAGGGTTAGATTTAATTATAAAAAGAAAGTTTAAGAATTTGCTAACTTTTTAGAGATGGGAAACAAAATAAACAAAGTTTTTATTTTGCTCTGTAAAAATATATTACCTGAAGACAACCATTTTACTTATCTATCTTGTCCCTGCTAGCATCTTTTTTTTTTCTATGCTGCAAATTAGTGAAGAAAAGAAGTGTGTGTAGAGGGGGGTGATATGGCAACCAATGGTGGAACCATGCTTTTCTGTATATATACTTTGTGGTTACCGGCTTTACAAAACTACTCTTCCTCACCAGCAAAAACACTAGTGAATGACAATATACATAATGGGTTTGGGAGAGGGTAATCTTTACTCACCGATGAACTTTGAGTGACCATTTTGACTTTATACCCTGGACTCTACCTGGACAGCCTGTTACTCTCAGGGAAGCTGATTTAGCCTTGTGGTGATGGTGAGAGTGATGATGAGCATGATGATGATGATGATGTGCTTCTTTGTAGTAGTAATAGTAGTAATTTTAGTGGTGGTAGTAGCAATGATAGTAGTTTTTATTCATTCTATAGAATGTGTATACCTAATCTTAACTAGTAGAAAGGGTTACTTCTTGTATTCACTATGTTGTTAGTTGGTTAGTGTTTCTTTCCAAATAAGGTTGTTCTAAAAATAGAATTCTTCTCAGCTGGGGTTTCCTATCAGTTGCAGAGACCACTATTACTACAATTAATTGCTGTAAGTCAGAGAGACAGAACCAGTATTCTTTCACTATCTCTTGCAGCTACATCATGTTTTTTTTTTTTCTTTTTACATCTTTTTGCTTTAATGTCAAGTTAACACAGGGGGATTAGGTTGCTGGACTATAAGAACTCCATTTTATTCATATCTTTAACTTAAATTTTACATGACCCACGGATGTATATACTTACAACTCTAGAAGGAACTAGGAAGAACTTTTCATCTTCATCTTCATCTTGATTTTTCATCTTTAAACCTTTTGGATATTTTCTTTTTTCCCCTTTCGCCTTGAGTTTTTCATTATACTACTTCTTTTCTTTTTGTGAGTTTTTATTTATCTATTCATTTATTTGAATGTCAATATTTCTTCAGATAAAGAATTTGTTTATTCAATCCCTTCTCCTCTATTCTGGTTTACATTTTCTTTTCAGATAATCATTTGTTGTTTATGTAACTTGTCATATCACAATTAAGTTTTATTAAACTTCCATCCATTCTAACGATTAGATATCATGACAACATATTCTGCTTGTGAAAGAATCGATAAGCATCACTGTATTTTAATGGCAAAATGTGTGTGTGTGTGTGTGTATACCACTATTTTCTGACTTAACTTTAGTTATTTTCTTTTCTAGTAAACTAAATAACTCTAGTGATAAGAAAAAACTGATGATTACTGATAGAATTAAACAATTTTCTGCCTAATTTATATAGAATTGAAAATGAGCCAAAATAGGATTTTCAATGATCAGGAATTAATACAACTATTACCGATGGGATAGGGCTATTATATAATTAAAAATTAGTACACATTTGTAAAAAAAAAAAAAAAAAAATTAAGTCATTGACAAAAGTTAATTATTTCAAAAATAAGTTGATCAGTTTTTATTACATTTATAACATTAAAAAGAAAGAGTTGAAGAAAAATACACAAGTTTTTATTAGATTTTATTAATGAGATGATTTATTATTTACTAAGCTTTGCTTAGTTGTGACACAGTCAGAAGTATGGGGCACCCAGGGAGATTTAAACTTACTAACAATGGTCTACTAGCCCAACTTGCTAAACATTAACACCACTTTAGTAGATTTTTTTTTTTTTTTTTTTTTTTTTAGAATTCAAATGTATTTCACAATGAAGATGTTTTAACTAGTTTTTATTTACTTATTTTTTTTTACAAATGTAAATGCAAATTAACTTAATTTCTTTTGTAAGTAAATCATTTTTTCATTTTATTTTCAAAGATGTATATATATATATAAATTTTCTCAAAATAAAGCATTATATGTGATTAAATAACCTTTTTTTCGTTGAAGAGTTTTAATTTTTTGACAAAGTGCATGGTTATGCCTAATGTATATTTGTTTGTCACAAAGTGATAGCAATTAATTTGTTCAACCTAACTAAATTCCTTGACAAATGATTAACTATTGAAAAATCACTTCTATTTTTCTTATCATTCAGCTAAACATTTTTTCAAATAAAAATGTGAGTGCAGTGATACAAAACTCTTATTATTGAAGCCTTTTACCAAACAATACTCCACCCTGTCTGCAGGGCTTAAAATTTATTGATTGTATCCCTTTACAGAAGGGTTCCCTCCCTCAAAAAGTGTTTCCTAGGTATAACACTAAACTGCATTGGATGATGAAGCTCTAGTTCTGGAGATCTAATGAGTATGGAGTCACTCCTTCATTGCCATCACTCTCAGGTCCACTCTGACCCAGAGTGGTAATACTGTTAGTCTCATCTATAGATTAATTAGATCTGTTTAAAAATTATTTGTATTAGATAGGAATACTTGATGCGATATAAGTAAGTTATTTGTATTAAGAATAGCCAATTGAAGCTATAATTATTTACTAAGAGTTATTATTAATTACTTAAAACCATATAATTGTATGCCAACAAATGACTATTATTAAGCAATTACTTGAAACCATATAATTATTAGAATTAGATAGGCATATTTGCAACTATACAACTATTTGCAAATTATATGTATTAGATAGGAATATTTAATATATAACTGTGCAAAAAACTTAAGAAATTGTACAAAAAATGTAAACATAAATGTACAATGACTGCAATAATCCTATTATAACCTCTTGCATAAAATAACTCTAAGCTGGTTGACATGCCATTAAAAACAATCAACCAAACAATACAATTGTTTAAATTTTTATATTGCTGACTTGCAAATGCTATAAGTAAATTCATATGTGTGGTCCAATTGTTAGCCAGCTTGGGTAGCTGATCATTGCAAGTTTAATTTTCACTTGGTGCCACATACTTCTGGCTTTGTACTTCAATTAAGCTAAGCTTAATGAATAAGGAAGGGTTAGCTTAGAAGTTAATCTCACAGCCCTGGATTACTGCCCTTTATGATTGATCAACAAGTGTCACCTGAAAAATTCATAGGCTGACCAAGATACTTTCTTGGAATGTGACTGAATAAAGTTTATTTTTCAACAGTCTTCCTTGCAGTGCCAATACTTTTTCTATCGGTGTTGCAGTATTTTGATTCCACTAGTCAAAAAATTCAACAGCTGATGTGATGTCATCATATGAACTTTTCAACCTTACTTCATATAAGACATGCTTGATTTTATAATAATACCAGCATAATAATGCTTTATTAAAATTATTTTTGTCTCATTCACTAACACTTTCTCTCAATCTAGGTTTGATGTATATTAATTTTCTTTAAAAATAGTTTAATTTTAGTATAATTTATACTAAACATGTTTAAATATTTCTTTTAGTAGAAAGGTTTACCTGATCATAATTAATCTCATGGAACCCATTCCTAAAAAAGTTGCTGTCTCTGTCATAGACCATAACCTTGATCCTTACTAGGTACCCAATTTTTATGGCCCTGTGCCAAACTGTTGCTGATCAATAGTTCAGTAGGTCATTTGAAATTCTAACTTACAATTTTTGTATTGTTGATATTTTAGAGATGAATTTGTTTTGTAAAATTATTTTGTTTTGAAAAATATTCCTTACTTTTATCACATAAAATTCAATATTGATGTTTTTTTTAAGTAAATATGTTTATACAGGTATTGAATCATTTATCTGGCTTCCAGAAATCTGGAAAACGAAAAAAAAAACAGCATATCTTGGAGGGAGGTGTTTTTCTTTTAATTGACTATTTTTGAATTTAGCATGCTGTTGAATAGCTCTAATCTTGTATAATTTTCTTTTTTTAATCCTCATTCTATATATTTGTGGTACTCTATACATGTATTTAAAGAATTCTGAATGCATTAATTTGCAACTCTATCTTAAATAAAATTGTTCTTTACTTATTTGTTTAATTTTCATTTGATATATCATCATTTTATCTTTTTTTTTTTCCTGACATTATTTTTAAAATTACATCTTCAACTAGATATCTACTGTATTTATCTAATCTTTTCCTTCTCTAACCAGTAAGATATTTTGGAACTTAACTACTCTGTAAAAAAAACTGAAGTAAGTGTGTGTATATATATGTGTGTGTGTGTGTATGTGTGTGTGTGTGTGTATATATATATATATATATATATATATATATATATATATATATATATATATATGATGTTGGTCCAATGAGAAAAAAGTAAACATTTTAAAATGTGTAGGTCCACAAATGAATTTGGTACTTTAAGTATTTATTTCATATGATTATTCTAGCCACATCTCTTGGACTTCATGGTTTTCTTTAGAAGACTAATTACAGTTATATCTATATACACACATATATGGTGGTGCAGATTGCATAATTGCATTAACTTATTTTTAAGAAAATGAAATTGGCAAGTCATCAATTTTTATTCCAGCAAGAACTATTTGTTTTTCGTTTCCATTAATGCCCCTAAAAGAGGCATAAATTCACTTCTTTTTCTCTGTTATTGGTAAATTAAGGTAAACTGTGCATTCTAATTTTGGTAGGCAATCAATCCTAGAAATCTTTGATTCAAGACCTTTAACAACAGACAATGGGCCAGCATGGCAGTGTAACACTCATTTTTCCCAATGTCTTTATATACCTTGGTGAAAGCCTTAGTCTTTCAGTGAACTTTGAAAAAGTTTGATGGTATTAGATATACATGCACACACAGTTAATTTTTTTCAATACAAATAATAATAGGATTTTGTTATTTCCAGTGTAACATTATAAAGTCCAGATATTATTAGGTATTATTTATTACCAAACTCTTTAGCACTGCAACTTTGTAACCAAAAATAAAATTTTAGCAATATATTTTAGGGGTGCACTTATTTTGAGTATTGCTCAATATTCATATTTTTAGTTAGTTTCAATGCTGTGATGTTTGGTGATAAATAATACCTAATTTTAACAATTTTGATTGTATAATGTTCTTGAAATAATAAATGCCTGGGATCTTTGGTTTAAAATGAAACCAATATTTTATAAAAATTTTGGGGATTGTGTGTGTATGTGTTTTTTCATATAACCAATCATACCTAAAGCTGAATACTGTTTGAATAGCATACTTTTTTTTAATACCTGTATAACCCATTTCTTTGATATCATTTTTTGTTTGATGTAAGGAATATCTAATTTAACATAGAAATATACTGTTTACTTGCTTTTTCTTTTTCTGTCTTTAGTTATTCAGGGGTTTACATTTACCGGTCAGCATCATCTATTGAAGCTACTAAGTTGCAGAACAGGTTGTTTTTCCTACTTATATCTGCAATCTTAAGAGCCTTATCATACAGGTACTTTCTGTAACACTATATTTCAGTAAGGTTTTATTCTTAAACTTTATTTCTACTAACCTGTGTCTGCTATTAATAATGTTACACAACAGCCAAAGATAGTGTTGCAAAACTCTTTATAGTCTATTTAGATATTTATTTA
Organism: Sepioteuthis lessoniana; assembly: GCA_963585895.1. Classification (NCBI taxonomy): domain Eukaryota; kingdom Metazoa; phylum Mollusca; class Cephalopoda; order Myopsida; family Loliginidae; genus Sepioteuthis; species Sepioteuthis lessoniana. The sequence continues at coordinate 89,273,475 of OY757911.1, read as the reverse complement.
AAACCAATCATATTCTATTATTGGATTTATTTATATTATAACACTTACCCTATATACTCTTGTATAAATCGGCCATTAATTTATTGTCATAAAATCATTAATTTGAGGAAGTCTCTGGCTCATAGTGGCTACCGTGCTAGACTGTGGCATTGTAGTTAGTGAGTTTGAGTTGTAGTCATACTAATATGTTCACTTTTGGACATACTCTTAGGAAAAGTATAACTCCTTTATTGCCCCCCCCCAGGTTAAATGGTGGCATTAGTGTTCTTTTACTAGGATAGCTTTGGTATTAAATCACTCATGAAGGCTAACATGTCGTTAAACAAAGAAACTGAAAACAACTAACATCATGAATTTATAGAACTAATTTTTTAAGCCAAGGTTTGCTTTTCATTATGGTTGAATTTCAAACTTTTAAAATTATTACTCGTGTATAAATTGACACCAATATTTTACTTTAAAATTTGGTCATTAAAATTCACCCTATGAATATGAACCTGTAGTTTCCTTATGCCTGTTTATTTATCTATTCCTATTCCTACCCCAAACATCATCCTAGAAAATAGTACTCTGGTGAAAATATATATAGAGATAAGTGATTATACTTAGCAAAATCTAGGTATAGTTTTGTAAAGGTATCATTTTATTATTTTCACTCTGAGTTTTTCATTAACCAAAATCTCTCTCTATTTCAGCACTATGTTCAGATCATCTATCTAAAATTCTTATTTTCATCGTGTGTTTTGTATGTATAATAATAGTACAGGATCCTGCTAAAATACTCTCACATCTTAAACTGTCATCTGTGTGGTACAAATGAACTTAGGCTAGTGGCAATCTAGCTTATGTCTTTTTTACATTTTCATTTCATGTTACATTGGAATGATGCTGTTCTGAATAGAAAATCAATACTGCTATGGCTCGAGAATTCTATCCAAAACAACATTGTTCAATCATAATATAAAATGAGCATGCAAAGCTCTCAGGGTAGCAATTACAGATTCACAAGCCTTAAAAATATGTTTCAACAGCAAACAAATGGTGTACACTGGTCCAAGCCCTGATCATATCTGAAAAAAAAAAGACATTAGCTAGATGGAGCTACCATTACCATTTGTCTAAGTTCACTTGCATCACACGGGTGACAGTTTAAAATGTGGGAAGCATTTCTGCTGCATCCTGAAATAGTAATCTTTATAGCAACAGTGCCTACCCCCGCAATAAAAATAATTTTATTAAAGATTATATTAAATATAAACTGATAGATACTTAGATCTTAGCAGATATAGATAATAGATAAATAGACTGAAATGAACTGAAAGATAGAAAAAATTGTGATTGATCAAAAATGAGCAGATATAAACCTAAAATCCCATTTCATATTCTTAATTGTATAATTCATGTAAAGTCTATGTCTTATGTGCAGGGGGTGTGCTCGTGGTGTAATGGTTAAAGCGATGGACTGCGGAATCGTAGTACGCAAGTTCGTACTCCAGTCGCGCTATTACGTTCACTTTTGGGCAAATACCCTTGGGAAAGGTATGAACCCCCTTATCCTCCCAGCTATGAGCTAAATAGTACCACTACTGTTCTTCTAGGAGAATGGCTTTGGCATTAAATAACCTTAAAAGAGTTGATATGCCATTAAAGAAACCAATCAAATCAATCTTATGTGCAATAATGACCTCCGTTTATTCAGATCACATCTACATGAAAAAAGTCAAGTTACTTTATATTCTACATAATTAGGTTATTGTATCACCTGCTTGCTCTTGACGTATGTTCTATCTACTTCTTACGTCACTTCCCTCCCTCCTCTCTTATCTCTTCCCTTCTGTCTTCTTTTCTCTCCTCTGCTTCTATCTTCTTTCTCCACTTTCTTTCTCTTCCTCTCCCATCTGTTCTCTCAAAAATGATATTTGGTTTAGTTTCTTTGTTTTTGATGGCATATGGGTTATTTAATGCCAAAGCCATCCTTGTAGAAGAACAGCAGTGATACTATCTAACCCTTAGCTGGGAGTGGGTAAGAGAATTCACACCTTTCCCAAAGGTGATTCATCTGAAAGTGAATTTAAGGGTGCAATTGGAGTTTGAACATGTTTACTACATGTTATAGTCCAGCACATTAACCACTACACCACATGGAACCCCTCCTTAATGATATTGATTCAATATTATTAATTTTAGTCAGTAACCTTATGCAATTTATCTAGTGAACTCTTCGATTGACCTCAACATATAACTGTTCAAACCATTGAACTATCTACACTGGTGATTTTTTTTTTGTTTATAGTGATGAAAGCTTATATCAAACTAGCCATATATATATATATACACACACACACACACACACACACACACACACAAACTGTTTATATAACTTTCTGATATAACAATTAGGATTTAACTGGACCATTGGCCTAATGAGTAGTGTTCACTGGGAAACTGGTGTTCAATCCCAGGTCGAGTCATACCAAAAACTCAAAAAATGGTACTTGATACCGCCTTGCTTAACATTCAGCATTATAAGGTACAGATCAAGAGTAGAGTAGAGCAATCCAGGGAATGGAGTAGCGCCCTCCTTTACACCTTGGTGTAGTTGCTATTGAAAAGGCCGCCCTCGACTATGGTCTTCAACTTTTTACTTTTTGACAAATACGTCAAGACTTTCATTCTAATCAAATGCATAATGACATAGCAAATTATGTATTTGAGGAAGAAATTGAAACAATGATCATGGTTGTATTTTAATGCCAACAGCATTTGAACCGTTTACATATAATCATGGTTTCTGCTTTTCTCATTGCTATCTACTAACCTTACCACTTCTCCACTTAGCTTTTCTGAACTAAATATTTCTATTTGTAGGAGACAGAAAAATTATGATTAAAACACAAAATAAGGAAATTTTTGACTTGAAATTTGTTTAAGCAGCTTTCTGTATTTAATCTGCTGTATGTTATATATTGAAAATAAGAAAAAAATTGAAATGATAATTGTGGATATATATTCTTATTTGTCTGAGAATCTTGAGTGTGAGTTGTCTCCCTTAATAATAATCTGTTTGAGGTTTATCAAGGTAGGTGACACTGGCAGTTAAATTACATGGTTGTTGTGTTGATGGAACCTATATCATTGCTATGTAAGTTGGTTGCTTGATATAGTGAGGCTGGAAGGAGTGTTGATAGTATGCAGACCTCCATACTAAAATTACAGCATTTGAGTCCAATATATGTAGAAACTGTTTCAGCTTTTCTTATTGATACCCACTGTCTTTACCAATACTCCTCTTAGCTTTAATCACTTTCTGCACTAATGAACTAAATATTTCTATTTGTAGGAGGAAGAAAAATTATTATCTAAATGCAATTTTATAATGTTTGACTTAAAATTTAAGCAACTTTTTGTATGCTGCCCTGTTGACAGTTTAGAATACACTAACTGTATCGCTTGTAGTAGGATAAGACTCCAACTCAAAAAGTGTGTCCCAGATATAACACTAAACTGCATCTGATGGTGAGGCTTCAGTTCTAGAGCTCTGGGGAATATGGAACACTCCTTCATTGCCATTACTCTCAGGTTAACTCTAACCTGCAGTGGTAGTACCTGTTACCAAGTCAAATAGATCCGTTTGAAAATTATTTGTATTTGATAGGAATACTTGATATAAGTGTATGCAAATTATATGTATTAAGAATAGTTAAATATATAATTGTTTAGTTAGGATTATTACTATTAGTCATTTGAAACTAATCTAAGTGTATGCACATTATTCATATCAGATAGGAATACTTGAAAGCATACATTGAATCTATGAGTTAAATTGTACCAATATTGTTCTACAAGGATTGCTTTGACATTAAATAATCCACAAAGGTTGATAGGTCATTAAACAAAGAAACCAAGCCATATAACTGTGTAAGAACAAAGGATTATTATTATTAAATAGAAATAATTACTTAAAGCCATTTAATTATCAGTATTCAATAGTAATACATGAAACAATACATTTGTGTAAATTATCTGTATTAGATAGGAATACTTGATATTATATAACTGTGCAAAAAAATTCTTGAAGAAAAAAACTGCACAAAAAATGTAAATATAAATGTACAATGAATTCAGTTCTCAAACCTCTAGGCATATAATACCCCCAGTTGAGTTGACTTGCCTTTAAAATCAATCTGTATGTTGTCTACAGAAAGTTAGGAAAAAATTTGCAAAGTTCATCTTCATGAAAGCTCAAGGTTCTTCCTTCCCAACCCACATACATTTTGTTCTCTTTATTAATTTCTGGTTCTTTTAGACCAGTGTCCAACATGTTTTTCTTGCCTCTAAAATTATATATTTCAATTATAAATATGTGGACTTGGAAATTAACAAGAAAGGCAAAGATCACAACATCTCTAATTGCCTTTTTGAATAAACGCACCTGGCAAAAGTCAGAATTGGAAATCACATGTTATTATTGACCTATAACGCTGTACCAGGTGCCTCACCCTAATTCATTTTTCATTTATTGGTCTGGTCTCTTTGTTTAATGGCATATCAATCTTCATTGGTTATTTAATGCCTATGCCATCCTTATAGAAGAACAGCAAGGATACTATTTAACCTATAGCTTGGGGAATAAGGGAGTTCATACCTTTTCTTAGGATATTTATCTGAAAGTGAACATAATAGTGCGACTTGAGTTGTTTCAAGGCCACAGTCTAGTACTTTATCCATTATGCCACAGGGACTCTTCTTATTTATTCAAGAAGCCAGAATGCTTCCAATGTAATAAGTTTATCTTTTTATTTTAATTTTTTAAGATGAAACACCGTCAGTCATTATCAATTCTGGCTAGTATTGCTTTCATCTTAATTTTAGTTGCTTTTTATCTCAACTCACAGTCATTATTTTTATGACAGCAGATAACTGGGCATATTTGGACAATAATGAAGGATAATATATTAGGACAATAATTTAGGATAATCTCCTATTCAGACTCTAACTTAGATTTTCTATTGTCTCGGTGTCTTGTGGGAAGGGCTAAGAATATGCTGTATTCTCTTCAGAGGGCTACCTTGCCGAAAAAAAGAAAAAAGAGATGTCTTGAGTATAACACTAATCATTTAATACTCTGGGGAGTGTGGAGTACCCTTTCATTGGCATTACTCCCAGGTTCACTCTAACCCAGAGTGATAATATCTATTCAAGTCACATTTATTGGTTAAATCTGTTTACAAATCATTTGTATTAAATAAAAATACTTGATATAATATAACCTTGCGCAAAAAATTTCAGAAACTATGCAAAAAATGTAAATATGAAAGTATAATGTACTCAGTACCTCTCCGCATAAAATGACACCAAACTTGTCTTTGTTAAACCGCTGGACTGCAGGATTGTAGTAAGCAAGTTTGAACTCCAGTCAAGCGATTACATTTCACTTTCAGACAAATAACCTTGGGAAAGGTATGAATCTCTCCTTATCCTCTCAGCTATGGGTTAAATAGTACCACTACTGTTCTTCTAGAAGGATGGCTTTGGCATTAAATAACCCATAAAGGTTGATATACCATTAAATAAAAAAACAAACAAAAAAAAAAAAAACCAAATGTGTTGACATGCCATTAAAATCAATCATTCTTATTTGTCTTGAAGAAGCCTGGCTATCTACTCCAGCTACTTTATCAACTAAGCTATGTGAGCAATTGTTAATTACTGACAAAAAATAAAATAAATAGAATATGTTATTAATACAAGTAGTATATAAAGCAATAGTTAAAATTCTTGTACAGAAAAATTAGAGAAAAAATAGGTGTGGTTTAGGTTTCTGTGAAACCAATTCTCTTATGTTACATTATATTTTTATTTGAACCTTATAATTAAAGTTTAATGTCCAAAGTGATTTTCTTTTTCTGTTTTTTTTTTTTACCCTCACTTATGAAATAACTTTATTTTTAGACTCAATTCTTATTCAGTTGTTTGCTTACATGTGGGATTGTTAAAAATTGAGTTAATATTTTTATATACATAAAAAGATAGTCACAATTAATTTGGTTCAGGTTATTTGTTTAATGCCATATCAACCTTCATGGGTTATTTTATCCTGAAGCTATTCTTCTTGTAGAATAAAAGTAGTGATGTTATTTAATTCATAGCTAGTGGGATATAGGGGTTCATACCTTCTCCAAGGCTATTAATATGAAAGTGAATGCGATGGTGTGACTGAAGTTCAAACTTGCTTTCTGCAATGTCACAGTCCAGCACATTAGCCACTACACGACAAGGACCCTCCACAATTAATTTTAATCAAATAATCACACCTCACAATGAACAAACCCAAATTAAGGGATACCTATATTCATCTTTTAATGACTTGTTTTATCTACATTTTATAATTACATCTATTACTACCCTTTAATTTTTCTTTCATTTGATTTTACTTTTTTGCTTTAGTTTTTAAATACTTCAAAGCTATCTTTGGTGGCTTTTAAGTTATTTTCTGTTTTTAGAATTTTTGCAATTATTATTTGAAACATAACTGAATTGCAATAGTGATGAAACATCAACAGATTAGCATAGAGTAGGTGCACTTAGGATTGCAGTTATCATTGTAGGGAATGGAATCAACAACCCAAGTTCAAATCCTAGATGCAGCAGCTTGCATTTCACTTTACATTAAATCCTTCAGAAAAGGTATGAATCTGTCTGTTCTCCTCCCAGCTATGGGTAAATAGTAGAGAAGACTGGATGCTTTGGCAAACAGCTTAAGAAAAGGAAAACTCTCCATTCAAACTAGCTGTACTCTTCTTAAAAGTTGACCTTGTGTCACATCCTGCATGAAGCAGAAGAATTGAGTGAATATATAATTATTACATCAAGCACATCTGAACCTCCTTTTTTGATATGGCATGAATCTGTGCTATCATTTTTTCTTTTAATGTCCTCAAATCTTTTACTCTTGGGATGAAGTTTCATTTTTGGAAACGAGAAAAAGTCAAAAGAAGTTATATCTGGTGAATGTGAAGGGTTGCTGCACTTGCACAATCCTGTTTTGCCAAAGATATTTAATTCAGAAAGTATTGAGAATGACTTCATTATCACTTTATTATGCAAATTGTTCAGCTATTCATTTAAATTGTGACATTTTTATGCTTCAATTTCAATACTTTTTGATCACATCTCCAAACCTTTCAGCTGTTTCTGTGCTTCTTGGCTTCTAAGCCAAATCATCCCTGTATTGCCTTATTAAAATAGAAAATGATTCAGAAGTCATTTACCATATTAATTATGGCAGGTAATAACTATACATAAACATTGCTTGATATAAGGATTTTGAGTGAGTGTTATCAAAATATTATCAATATATTTATATACTGAATTGCATTGACTAGGTTATGTGATGAAAGACTTGCTCAAGATCTCAAATGCCCATCTTAGACTTAGAGGAGCCAAATGTTTATCAACAGGACCAACAAAAAAAAGAAACATTTTCAATAATAATAGAAAATAAACATTCAGATTTAGATAGGCTCCAAACATTATCCAGATTTTCTTTGCTGATATCAACTGCACTTGTATTTCAATAATCATCTCTGTAGCCTCATTTTCTTTGTAAAACTATGATAGACAACAGATTTTACTTTTTTTTTTTTTTTTTTTTTTTTTTTTTTTTTTTTTTAACTGGGGTTCATCACTGTTTAAAGAACAAACTGTAATTCACCCTGACTGAAGTGTGTTTAGTTTAACTCCACCTCTAACAGATCCTAAATAGACAGCTTGATTTACTCTTGTTAAACTTCCCAGTATTCAAAACAAAAGAAAAACATAAGAACACCTTATGTCTACAAAGGAAAAACATCTATCATTTCTGCAAGATCTACAGCAGCTAATATGATAAATATACTGACAGTATACACAATTATTCATGTATAACATGCACTTTTCCCCACAATTTAAGCCTAAAAATGAAAGGTGCATATTATATAAAAGAACTAAATATTAACTTTTTATCTGGCTATGTGCATCACCATATTCAGGATGGTATGACTGAATGTAATCTATGATCCAAACTAACTGATGTGCAACAAAAATTTCTGTTTTATGCTGCTACAGAGATATAACCATTGGAATGTGTGTTTGTTTATAATTTTGTTTCTCTTAGAGTAAGTTATATTTATGATTCTAACTAACTAATGTGTAACAAGCACTTCTGTTTTATACTGCAATGGAGAAATAGCCACTGGAATGTGTGTTTGTTTTTCATTTTGTTTCTCCTAATGTGAGTTTATTATTGTCACAAACTTATTTGTGTGTGTGTGTGTGTGTGTGTGTGTGTGTGTGTGTGTGTGTGTGTGTGTGTGTGTGTGTGTGTGTGTGAATATGTTCATGTATTTGCTCTAAATTCTTCATAAATATTTTGTTCCAAAACATAAGTAAACTGTATAAATTCTTATTTTTTAGTCTGTGTGAACCAGATAAAAAGTTGAAGAAATGTTTAATTTAACTGCTACAAATTCTAAAAAGTCAGTGTGTATTATAGACAGGATTTTTTTTTCTTTTTGGTTCAGAATTTTATAGCCCAAATTTAAGTGTACATGTAAAAAAAAAATCATAACACCCTAATTGCTGATTTTGACGTGGGTATGGTATGTCTATGGAATCTGAGTGCTGTTGATACACTCCTTATTTTAGAACCTGTGCATATATTGATTGCTATATGTAATCATTTACTGTAATTCAAATATATTACCTGTACATTTAATCTTGAGTAAATTAAAACACATATTCAGGTGGTTATGTTCTGTTTGGTTTGTGATAAAATTAATAGCTCAGTTCTAAAGGCCTTTGCCACAAGCAGCACCTGCTCACACCTAAAAGTGGTAAGAACTGAGCTGATTGCTTGGTACTTCTCAGACACCAAGCAATGTCTTGCTCTGCCAACTAGGAGACTTGCATCCTGGAATGGACTCCACTTTAAACTGACTTTGTGTTAAATTCTGGCACTCTGGAGTGCTAGATAAATCCCTTGTATATTGTCAAGTTTAACTTGGTCAAGAACAATGTCAAACGGTGAGAGGGGAAGATTATTGCTTCCAAATTTCTAAGTGGGGAGGATCTGTCTTAAAATCTTGAATTTTATAAAAACCCAACCAACCAACAGCAAATTCAAATTCTGATCATGGGTAAAAGAACAAAATCATAATCTCAATTTTATTTCAAATTTGACTACATAATTATTTATCCAACTCCTCCACCAGATGCAGAATATGATACAAGGACAATTTTTTAGTGGATTAAAATTGGTTTGAATCAAAACCAAGGCTAAAGAACCCAGCCTGCTCTACTAATTGCCCATAGAGGGGTAGAGAACAGATGGATCCATATCTTTTCCACAGACATTATCACAAAGTGAAAGACAATCAGCCTTGTCCTGGATTTGAACTCTACTTGCCAATTCCATTTCCTACAACTATAACCATTATGCTAAATACACCTCCATTGACTGCATATATAGGCTGTTTAAATTTCCAGTCCTCTAATCACTATGTGTTTGAATTTTTGCATTACTCTTTGATCTTCACAGCTTCAACACTTGAGACACTGATTTTATACATCAAAGTGTGATGCTTGTATATCTGTAATTTTAACCACAATTCAGCCATTATTGGTCAGTGGCCCAGCTCCATAATTGCTATGCAAATTAGTTGACATAAGCAATGCTTTTTTTTTTTTTTTATCAATGTCCACTGACTTTACTACTTCTCTGCTTTGTATCAATTTTTGTTCTAACAAGCTAAGTATATTTGATAGTAAGGTGGAAAGTTGATTATTGAACAATATTTTTTAAAGCCTAAAATGTTTAAGAAAACAGAGTGGAGTATGCATAGTATGCATAGTATGTGTATGCTTACTTTTTATTTTCTCAGTATAGAAAACAATAGAAGATGCTTGGCCACCAACTTCTGTTAAGAGTTAAATGAACATTAACAAATTTCTTTATCTTGTATTGCTGATTGCTGCCTGTGATTATCTACAGGTGCCACATTTCAAGGTAAACAAGTTTACTGAAGGAAAAAAAAAACAATAAAAACAGCTCTGCTTCTGCATCTATATCAGCAGTATATTTTTATACCATATCTTTACTGACTCTCCACCTTAAATCTTTTTATTTCTTCCTTTCTCAGATAAAAAAAAAAATATTTGGGATAATCTTGCAGAAGGTGATAATAGAGAATTGGTTCTTTTATGCCTTTCTCTAGCTGAAGATAAGAAAAAAAACATTTCAAATATTTCTACAAAATTGATATGACCATTGGTGCATTGACTTTATCATTGTACGAGTTTTGCTATGAAACACTGAATTGATAAATGTATGGTTAAGTCATTGTGCTGAGGATTAAGCTTTTTTAGGATTCAAACTATACTCTCATAATTATTTTTTGTATAATATGCACCTCTAACTTAGGATTGAAATTTTTGGGGAAAAAATTCTTATGCACTGACTTTTTAGATTTTGTAACTGCAAAATTTACACAGTATTTAGAGCGAACACTCTGACATATTTGCACAAGTTTGTAGCAAAAATAAGCTCACATTTAGAGAAACAAAATTATAAACACACATTCCAGTGGATATTTCTCTGTAATGACATAAAATGCATTAGTTTGGACAAATATATAGAAAGTATACAGTTAATTCCCAGGGTTAGGAAATGTCTTACATAAAGGGATGGAATTTAAATGCTTTATGAATTCTATGGTAGAACCAATCTAAGATCAATACAGGAATGGTTCAGCTAAAAATACTTGATCTTCATAACATTTTTCACTAAATTCAAAAAGCCTGAATTGGATCAGTCATTTCTTGCTTCCAAATAATGTTTTAAAAAGAATTATTTTTACTCACATTTTACTTTGCTATTTGTGACACAGTCTTTCTGTCACATGTATAGGGATCTTTATTTATCTGCTTGTTTGACTCTAAAAAAAAAAAAAATAATAATAATCTGTGTTCCTTTATATGAGGAACCATGGAAGTAATAAAACTTTGTTTTGTTTTTTTAAAGTTTATTTATTTTTCATTTGGATATTGATAAAACAGTTTGGATTTCACTTCATGCTAATTCTCTTGGAAAAGACATGAATTGATCTCTTTTCTTTCTTCAAGCTATGAGTAAATTGTTGCACAAACTGGGCTCCTTCAATTTATAGGTAAGCAAACTGATCTCTGAGAAGGAAAAACTGAATTCAACACTGGAGGATATGAGACTGGCAAAAACTTTTTATGCTACTGAAACTGAAGCACTGACATGTTTTTAGCCATATGTTTTACAAGAAGAGTACAGGAAATATATACACCAACCACCTACACATACATTCTAGTGACATATATCCAAAGGAATTTTTTTGTTTAATGCTTACAAGAACTGATGCTATTATTATAAAACCTAAATAGATGTCAGTGTACTAAAGAATAACGTATTCAAAATTATATCATGAATTAATATGAAATTGAAAGGTTTGAACATGTGGCAGAGGATAGAAAATAGATTCAGATTTATTCTCATCCCATAAGATACCCTTGCCTTTTTTTTTACTTTTGAGATATATCCAAATTTACCATCTGAAAAATTTTCTCTCTTTTTTACTTGATAAGTTTCTGTTATAATTTTCTGAATGGATTACTTGTTGCTCCAAGACATACTTCCATACAACAGATGGTCTGATAGTTTCATAAAAGTTCTTCTTTTGAATAAGATACTGGATTTTACAAAATACCATACAAAACAATAACATTTTTCTTCTAATTTCATCTTAGTCATAGTTATTAGTCATGAAATGATGTTTGAGGTTTACAATGGGAGAGAATTTTTATTTATGTTTTACAGTTTCTCCATCATCATTAGCAGCATGGTAAGCCAACAGCAAAGATTCCTTTGATTCTCTTTTGCCATCACACTTAGTAAGTCATCTAGACGGCACCCAGTGTCTACACAGAGCCGATGAATGCGAGTTTTTGCTAGTCGGCTAACACTGCCGTTTCTGAGTAGAAGTCCAGAGGAAATTGTCTAATGTACTGACATGGCTATAACTTGGAAGAATTCCCATTTTATTTTCATATGGTTGATAACCTGTCAATAGCAATCTATGCTTTACCTATGTGTATGTGTTCATCACTTTCAGTAGATGGGATATTGCTACCAAGTTATATGAAGTGGTCTTCTAATTTCAGGGATTTGCCATTTAATTAGGTGATGGTACCATCTTGATTAAAACACAGGAATTCAGTTTTATCTTTATTCACATAGAGACCAATGCCTCTTGGTTATGCAGCAGAGATTAAGTTTTAGCAAATGTATTTGCTAGAAGTGCTAGATCATCTGTATAGTCTGCATCAATAGTTTTCTTACTCAATAAAAGGAAGTCACTCAGTATCTTTAAAAAAATTTATTTCCCCAACCCTTGCTTTTAGTACCATTTAACATATTTTTCACAATTTTGATATGATTTATAAGACCAAAATGTGACACAAGGTCAGTTTAGTGTGAGGTGTCCCATAAGAAGCATGCCTCCTGATATGCAAATGCAAAAATTGCTTATGTTCTGTTAGTACTCTCCTTCAGGAGCACCTCAGATGCTAGGAAATAAATCCAGCTTTTAACTCTTTTATGCACCTGGGGCAAGGTCTCTTGGAACTGAGCCATAAGTACCATAAAAACCACCTAACAAAGACATCAGTTGGAATCGTTAATACTTTTGATGTCATTTAGCACATTCTTTACACTTGATATTCTTTAGCATATTTCTCACACTTCCAATAATATCTAGCACATTAGCAAATATTTTTTACACTTTGAATACTATTTATCTCATTTTTTACACTTTTAATACTATTTAGCTCATTTTTCACATTTTCAATACCATATAACAGTTTTCACACTTTCAAAACCATTTTGTATATTATTCACATTTTCAATACCATTCAGTATATTTTTCAAACTTTCAAAACCATTTAGTTCATTTTTCATCATTTTGATGCTATTTGTGTTATCTGGATTTGTCTCAAAGTCCTTGAATACACTGTCAGTGAACTTTGTCTTATGTAACTTCAAGGGGACTACTAGTTTATAGATTATAATTACCTTTATTTTTCTTTATCATGGCTCTTGAATGACAGTCTTGAAAAAGCTATCTGTGTTTCTCTTATCTGAAAAAGGTTTAAAGTCAATTTTTTTGTATTAAACCTTAGTCCCTTAGCCCTCAGATACCCTGTACCTGAGCTCATAAAATTGACAAAAACAGTTAAGCCTAGAAAACATTCAAAATTTACTACAGGATCAGACTTTAATGTTTAAAGCTATTTATGGTTGCTATACCTTTATTATTAGTTTTTCACATGGTCTCTCTGAGCCTAAGATATCTGACAATCTGTTCTTCCTGTATATATTTTAAATATGTATCCACATGAGTGTGTATGAAGAATATGTATATAAAAATTGGTTTATTTACTGAAGTAATGTTTCTCAGTCATGTTCATTGAGTTACTATTTTTATACAAGATGATTTAGAATGGATGACTTTGTTCCTTCTATATATGGCAACTTTCATGACAGCTCCTGGCTTTTTTGCTGCCTTAAAGAGATATTTTTCTATGCATGTGTCTTTTATGTTTCTGGTTCCTAAGAGCAACACAGCTGGTTCCTTCCTCTATTAAACTTTTGTTAAGAGAGATGATTTTTTTTTTTTACAGTTAAAAAATTTCTGAGTATTGAGTAATAATCTTATTACTATGATAACAATTCATTTAGTTTTGTAAAAAAAAAAAAAAAAAAAAGCCTCAAAATCCTTACAGAAAGTTAACTGTTTTTCTTGATAGACTACTCTACTTAATGCTCTCTCTCTCTCTCTCACACACATATATTTTACCTCTTATTGTAATATTTTACACTCTTCTCTTTCTATTTTCTGTGCTATATATTATGGCATTATAGTCAAATAGCTCTCAGCCCAAAATATCAGGCTTATGTATTCATAGTGTTAGTTGATTTTAGTTCTCATATAAGTCATTAAGCCTAAAGCTATGTAAAATAATGAAAAAAAAGTATTTACACAATGATAGAATTCAAGCACTGATCTATTTGGCTTGTATATGATTTCCAAATGTTCAGGCTGTAGGATATGCTAACTGCACCTCTGCAGAGTGGTAGAACTTCCTCAATGAATGTCCTGATTAGAACACTAAACTATCTGATGGAGAGGATCTTGTCTTGGAGCTTTGGGGAATGTGGAGTATCCCTTTGTTGCCATTACCGTGAGGTCCACTCAGGACCTGGAGTGGTAGTATTTGTTAGGGTCCCTATTATGGATCAAATAGAAATATTTAATCATTTACAATATTTGAAACAATTTATCTGTGTGCAAAAAAATAATTAATGTTAAATTGAATTATTAGCATGGGATAGCATTACTTGAAACCATTTAACTGTGTGCTTATAAATGAAATCTGTTTTGTTGAAAAATGTTACCTACAAAGTATTCACTTACAAACCAAATATATATGTATTAAGAGGATTTGGCATTAAGTAGCCATCAAGGGTTGATATGCTATTAAACCAAATAACTTAACCTAAACTTAACTGTGTGCAAACAAATGATTAATGTTAAACAGAATTATTAGTATTTGGTAGCGATACTTGAAACCATATGACTGTGCGAATAAATGAGCTATGGCTTGTTAAAAATAAAGTTCTCTGCAAACTATTTACTTACAAATCACACACACACACACGACAGGATTTGGTATTAAGTGTCCCACAAGGATATATACCAAATGACCAAACCATAACCATGATTTACAAAGTATGTCTATACTAAATTAAGAACCTAATTTTATTTTACTATAAAGAAAAATCAGTTTTTATGCACAAAAAAATCCTTTCTGATATATAAGAGATAATGAAAAGATAACAAAAATCTTTTCTTTTTTTTTTTTTTTAAAATTAATCCTTTTTTGGAACTGTTAAAGGAACAATGACAAATCTTTTTAATTATATGTGGAATAGTGTGTACATTTAAATCACGGGGTTGTTCCTTCTTTAATCAGGGCTGAGAACTTTTCAACATCTCCCCTATTTCCAATGTAAACAAAAAATATAGAAAAAATTAAGATATTATTTTTGAAAATTGAAAAGAAATTAGTGATAACTGACTAAAGTACTTATAATTTTGTCTTACTGGTATTTGTTTTTGTATTGTAATTGCCATCAACACAAACATAACTATATTGATTAGATTCTTGTCATCTTTAAGTAGGTATATTTTCTGCTACTTAAATAGTTGAATGTTGGCAGGAAACAGCTGATCAAAAAATATAAAATCTCAGGGCACATTTCTGAAAATCTCTTTATCAATATTACAGATTTCTTTTTTTTTTCTTCTTTTTTTCTTTATATTCACCAATCTTTAATTCCTCTGATAGCTAAAACCTTGCCCTCCTTCTCTTCTCTCCACAAATATGTGGCAACTTCACATTTAGAAAAGTCATCTTCTGATTCTGCCAAGAATTTGTGCCAAATTCTTGCCCAGTGACAACACCCCTACTGTTCACAGAATTATTCTTTACAAATTTACAAAATGATTGGTTCATCCTCATTTTGCTTCAGTTTATCAATTCATTGTCAGATCATTAAATAATGGTGGATTATCTGACAGGCTTTATTCATTTGGAAATGGATGAGATTATGAATTACAATATCTGTTTATGCATTGAATAAACCAATATAAATAAAATAACAGCACTAGAAGCCAAGTATCCTGTTAGCAGGGCTAAGAATATGCAGACTGTATCCTTGCTGGGGGATAAGACCCCCAAAAAGGGAGTGTTTTCGGTATATCACTTAACTGTATCTGGTAGTGAGGTTCAAATTCTGAAGATTTAGGGGTGTGGAGTACACCTTGATTGTCATTACTCCCAGTTCCATTCTGACCTTGAGGGGTGGTATCTGTTTAAAAATTATTTCTATTTGATAGAACTGTGTGCAAAAAAAAAACTCTTAAGAAACGAGAGGAAAAAATGTAAATATGAACATACAATGAATATGATTCCTTATCCTGAGGCATAAAATAACCCTCAATGGGTTGACATGCCAAGTCAAATCAGCTTAGTGGTTTGCATTCTATTCTAAATTGTT
>OY757911.1:89153274-89257092 GCA_963585895.1 Sepioteuthis lessoniana | reverse complement strand
ATATAAGAATTTGTCTAGAAAACCTATAAATAAAAACTATAACAAACTTTACAGATCCTTTTGAAAGGAGGCATACCTAGTGTAATGGTTATCATTGAAGGAAATGAAATTGGCAACCTGAGTTCAAATCCTAGACAAGGCTGTTTGCATTTCCCTATATGCTAATACCCTTGGCAAAGGCATGAATCCATCTCTTCTCCAGATGTTGGAGAAGAACTGTCATAATCTTCTGAACTTATAAGCCTGACATTTCAGCCGAGTGAGTTCAGGAAGATTACATTTCTAAGCTCAATAAAAGGCTAAATTTTATCTTAGGTATGACACTAAACTGCATCTGATGGAGAGGTTCTACTTCTGGAGCTCTTGGGAGTGTGGCATACTCTTTCATTGCCATTACACCCTGGTCCACTCTGACCCAGAGTGGTTGTACCTGTTAGGGTCCCATCTATTTGTTAAAACAGATCTGTTTAAAAATTATTTGTATTAGATAGGAATACTTGATAATGGTACAAATTATTTGCATTAACAATTGTTTACTTGGGATTATTATTAGTTACCTGAAGTCATACAACTGAATGGAAACAAATTATTACGATTAAAGGAATAATTACTTGAAACCATATGATTATTAGTATTTGGTAGGAATACTTGAAAACATACAACTGTGTGCAAATTATTTGTATTAGATACAGATACTTGATATATAACTTTGTAAACAAGTGATTAAACAAAAAAGGTGCAATTTTTTTAAAATGCAATTGAACATAAAATATACCATCATGATTACAATCAAACATTTATTAATTAATGAAATTTCATCATTGAATAACCTCTAAGGATGTGATATGCCATTAAACAACTAAACCATAATATCATATAGCAATCATTCACTGCCCTTCTTTTAATGGAATGTTGAGAAGTCTTTGCACTGGAACAGTTTAAATATTTTCTGTATTGTTTTTGTGAATTTGGCAGGGTGCAGGGCATCTGAGGGCCTAGTAACTAAGGGTTCTAGGAGTTAAATTCTTCTTAACGGAAATCAGTATCACGTGGCATCAAAAAAACTCAGCTGTTATTAAAAAGGTATAATTTGTTCTGATGAATTGGCCACTTTTGGTTTAAATTATCACATGCTATTTAGAGCTTAACTCTCTAATACCTGTTAATCAATTGTAAATATTTACTAATCCTAACTTAATCTAGCTAAAATGTTAAACAATGAGGTACCTTATACTGATGTGTCCATGTGAATGTCACTTATGAGTTTGTCCTCAATTCTCAAGCAGCGTCTATTATGTCTTGTTCATCTTACGTTCCATCCCACAAACCATCTAAGTAAGTGGCTGCACAACTGCTATTTTGTGAGCTGCTGCTTCTAGGATTTGTTCAAACAGTATATAACATACTTATGTTGTTCCATATAGATTTTTCTCTAAGTGTTTTGTTAGTCTGTGGTGCAACCATACAATAGTACTGACATGGCTATAGCTTGGAAAGATTTGTTATATTTTATCAGAAAGATCAGATTTCCATATGGTTGTTAACCTGTCAAAAGTAGTCCATGCTTTATCTATGTGTATGTTGACATTGATTTTAGTAGATGAGATTTAGCTGCCAAGCTATGTGAACTGTTTTACTAATTTCAGAGGCTTGCCATTTAATGAGGAGATGGCAGCATCTTGATTAAAATGTATGAACTGTTTTTTTTTTATTTGAGATCACATAGAAACCAATGTAGAAAATGCTAGATGGGAACTGTAAAAGGATGCTGTGCTGTTTTGAGCAAATCCTGGAAGCAGCACCCAACAAAACAGCAGCTGTACAGCCACTTACTTCCCATCTCACCATCCAAGTAAGTTTAGCAAGACATCCTGGGCATTGCTGGAGAATTAAGGATGAACTAAGTGATGCTCTCTTATGAATTCTTGTACATGGACACACCAGTGTTGGCTGACCAGTAAAACCTTACATTCATCGGGGGTGTCCTTGTAGTGTAATGGTTAAAGCGATGGTCTGTGGAATCGTAGTAAGCGAGTTCAAACTCCAGTCGCGCTATTACATTCACTTTCAGGCAAATACTCTTGGGAAAGGTATGAACCTCCTTATCCTCCCAGCTATGGGTTAAATAGTATCACTACTGTTCTTCTAGGAGAATGGCTCTGGCATTAAATAACCTATGAAGGTTAATATGCCATTAAACAAAGAAACCAAACCAAACCTTACATTCATCAGCTCTGTGTAGACACTAGATTCCATCTAGAGGACTTGTCAGTGGTGATAGCCATTAGGAGTGGATGGCAAGAAAGAACCAAGTGAATCTATGTAATCCAATGGCTTAATGATAATGAAATAAATCTATTTAATTAACAAATGAGAGATCAATATTTTCCTAGTTTAAAGAAAATTTCACAGCCTAAAATTAACTTTACAGGCAACTTAATTCGAAGACATATAACTATTACCTACTGAGTATACTCACTTTTGAGAATTTGGGAAATTAGTATAATAGATTTGTCTTCTGTATTTGTCTTTAATGAAACTACTATAATATTATTGATAATTTTAAGTATTGTTACCAATGTTCTAACATGCAAAGGATGCAGAGTAGGTTTTTCAACCTGCTCACCTGATTATGGACTGCATTTGAAACCCATACACTTAGTAGGTAAGAGGTTAATAAGATAATACAATGTGATCTCCAACCAAAATAGTGTTTAGTCGAGCAAATAAACTGTAATTTTCTTTTCTTTTTTTTTTTTTTGTAATATATATATCAGCTATAGAGTGATGATGAATATTTCTTTTAAAGAAAAAAATGTGGTGGCTGTATTTAAATGGATCTCTCAAATCTTAAAGTGAATACTAGAATTTAAAAAGTGATAAGTATTTAGAAATAAAGATATCCAGACTTTATTAATGGTATTTGCTATTATTTAATAGTTCTTAATTTTTTATCTAACCAATGAATCCGTAAGAAAAAGAATCAAAGGAATACCTATATCTATCTCTGTTCATTATCTATCTATCTATCCATGATTGTCATCCATCCATCTATTTCAGTCTGTTCCTGATCTATATCTATTTCTGTTCATGATCTATCTTTTTTTTTTAAAGTCTAGTCATACTGATTGGATTTAAATTTGAATTTTTCAGTCTCTAGTCAAAATGTACCATATATAGGTATGTAATAAAAGAATTTACCAAATATTTTTTCACCAATTCATGAAAGCAAGTATACTCAAGATTAGTAGATAAGACATTAAACATTGAACATAAGGCAAGTTTCATCTATTGGTATTTGGTGCTTCCATATGACTCTTGATATCTCCCCACCCCAGAAGCCTATTGTACTTGGTACCTTCTCAGAAAACGATGTACCTGCTTTCAAGGTTTACAATAGGATGAAGTGAATTCAGTAGTTTAAAAGGAACTGCTGTGCATCAAGATAAAAATCTTACATATTTAAAATTGTGACTTTCTACTTTTCTTTAGATCCACACTGAAAATAGAGAATCACAAAGAACATTTCTTATCTGATCCACTTATTTTGATTGTGTGGATTCTGTATGTGATGCAAACTATTGGCTTTGAAAACCTCCCTATTATCAATAATGCACATTTCCTGGCAAAGAGTTGAAAGGCCAACATGTGTATTGCTTTTAAGAATTCTAATTTTTTTTTCTTGTAAGATATAAATGCAGCTTGATAATTGAGAAAGGGGTAATGTTATCAGTCACAGTCTCTCTTTGGCAAAATGTTCTGATCTCCATTTGTTTGTAGTTACCCAACCTCTCTGTCATGAGTGGGATAAGAATTAGTGATTGTTTTGCAAAGGGAAATATTTTTCTTTCTTTAATTATTTGAACCCATAAACCCAATATTTTGGGCTGAGCACAATTTTATTATACATTGCAAATCTGATATTTCAGGTTCAGAGGGAATATATCAGATACTAATAATAAAAGCCATTCTTTTAGTGGAATGATGGGAGAGATTTAAAGAAAAATGTTTATACTCTGGAATAAAGTGCAAATGTTTTGTTTGTTTTTATTGTATGTGTGTCTGTGTTAATTTTGTGAACTTGAGTACTGGTTGAGAGCCAGCTGGTTAAGGGTTTAAAGGGTTAAATTTCATATTCTGCATTAAGTTAGGTTCTACCTGGTTTACAAAAACAATCTGGTATACTTGGCTATTTAAAAGAAAATTCAGTGAAAAATACTTCACAAAAACTAGTAATACCTAGAGGGTGCTATATCTGAAGAAATCTTAAAATTGACCGACTTATTGACTCCTGAACTTAATTTTTTTTTTTTTTAAATCAAGACCAAATGAGTGTTAATTTGCACAGGATTTATAAGAGGAAGTATACTATGCCTCAGTAAAAATCTGTATCCTTTTAAGTTTTGCAATTTTATTTTCTATCAGTATATTTTCTCTTTTTAATTGAGACCAAATGAGTAACAATTCCAAAATTTTAAGTGGTGTAAGCAAAATATATCTATTTGCAGTACTCTAATCACTGATTGTGTTTCTTGTTTGATATACAAATTAAGACAATACACTTGGTCAGGAATTGATAACCATTTGAAAAACCTGGGATCTTATGTCTTTATCAATGGCTCTTTTGCCTACTTGCTGTAGGTGACTTTTTCATTATCACTGAAAGCCTATATTCAAAAAATGCTGCACTGAATATTTGGCTCTTGTAGAGATTATACACTGATAGAAAATAAAATTGCTACAACCTGAAAACATGCTTCAGTTCACTCAAAATTTATTATACCTGCTGAACTACAGGAAATGATCCTATATACAAATCAATATATGCACAAGATCTAAAATAAGAGGGAGTATACTATACCTAAGTAAAAATCTGTATCATTCTTCTAGGTTTTGCAATTTTATTTTCTATCAATATATTTTCTCTTTCTTACATCTACTTATATATTAAACATTGTAACACAAATTCACTACAGAGTGATAAAAAAAATTCTGTTCATATAGAAACATGAGGAATTTTAGACATTCAAATATATCTGAAATCTTTTAAACTTTTTTTATGGATAATAACTATATAAAGTACATTATTTGACCTCTCTTTCTCTCTCTCTTTTTTTCTTTCATTACCTTCTATACTTCAGTCTTCTCTGTTATTTTCTCTATTCTTTCTCTTTTTCAATTTCTCTTTCCTTACAATGGTTTTAAGTATCCTCTCTCTCTCTCTCTCTCTCTCTCTCTCTCTCTATATATATATATATATATATATATATATATATATATATATATATATATATATATATATATATATAGCATGATTTTACAAATTTTAGTGTCTCCCTGAAACTTATCAAATCTCTCTAAAGATGGTTTTTTTTGTTTAACTTTTAAATCTATAAGTTGATATTATTATATTAACACTAATTTTTACTAGTATTAAAGGATGAAAGGGATCAAGTATTTTAAAATTTCACATGGACACACAAAGGCAGAAAGACCAGCTAGAACCTATATACAACAGCTCTGTGCTAGCGGCACATGATAATGATGGTAAACCAAATATTGATTCATTTAAGTGTATTTTATTCATAGGACTGCTGGAAAGTTCTTGGTCCAACCAAGAAGAAAATGATTGTCTGTTTTCATTTTGAAGGGTTTAAGAGTTGAGAAACAATTTTTAAAGTTTATTGAATTGCCTGTTTCATGGATCTAGGTTACTTTCTTCTTGATTGGGCTTAGTACTTTCCTTGTAGAAATACTTATATATATTATTTAAATGAGTTTTTGGAAATATTGTTACATTTTAGCTCATCCACTCTGCAGGTGTACAATCCATAAAGAAAGAAAAGTTTTTTGTTTTTCTTTTCTTCAAAAAAAAAATGGTGGTGAACAACAACAACAACAAAAAAGGGCAAATAACTTGTACTGGTCTTTGGCACTTTTTTTTTTGCTTGCTACCATTTTCAAGGGGAAAAAATGTAACCCCTTCCTTTTTTCTTTCTTGAATAAGACTGTAGAATGTGTTATCTGAAAGATTATAGTTATAACCAGAACAACAAAAAGGATGAGACTAATAGTTTAAACATTTTTTGGAATGATAATGCGTTTGTTTTTTTGGGGGGGAGGTCTTTGTTTTTGTGTTATCTTTTTTTTTTTCCAAAAAAATTCTATAGGTCTCTGTTTTGGGTGTTTCATCCATCACCAAAGAATCCTATTACTTTTTCATAATTTTAGGACCCACATGTCTCATAGGTGATGGCAAGAAGGCAGATAAATTTATATATGATGTAGGGATACACACACCTTTTATACCTTCTCTATAATCAAGCACTAAATTTTCAATCACTTTTTTTCCTTCAAGATTTCTTTTGTTCTGCCATCTTTTCCGTTTCAATTTTATATATCTCAGGAAATGGACAGGCCTGTCTTTCACAGAATTGCAGAGTACAGCTCATGACCAAGATAGATTGTAGGTAATTGTCAGAGAGTCATCAGTAGTCTACAACCACTCCACCTGGGGTTACAAGACCGATGATGATATATTTACTTTTGTGAGTAAAGTTACTCTGTTAGTTTAAATTCTCAGCTGATGAAAGTTATTCTAATTATCTGAAAACCATAATTCTAATATAAATTTGGTCAGTCTGAATATAGGTTCTTATCTTAAGAATAGTTACTTAATTGGCAATTAAAATGCAACCCAATGAATAAATGCACACACACACACACACACACAGAGGTGTATGTTGCACAGTAGTTATTGTTACAGAAAATGAATTTGGCAATTTGAGTTCAAATTCTGGCTTAAGTTGTTTGCATCCATTCGGTACTAATGACCTTGAGAAAGGCATGAACTTGTGTCTTCTATCTATGCATAAAATAGCTGCAGGTATTAATTCCTTCAGTCATTGTGACGTGCAAACAGTCTAGAACTACAAGAATTCTGAATTCAAAGCATGAAGGCAGTGGGAAATCAGTCTACTCTTTTTTTTTCCCTCCTTAGCATAATAGTTATTGTTATAGGAAATGGAATCAGTGACCCTAGTTCAAATCCTGGAACAAGCCTGTCTGCATTTCATTTAGCATTAATACTCTTGGGAAAGGCATGAATCTATCTATTCTCCCTCTAACTATGGGTAAGTAGTAGAACAGACTAGGCTATTTAGGGAACCAGTCTAGGAGAAGGAACACCCTGAATTCAAACCAGCTATACTTTGCTTAAGATATTTTTAATACACTTTGTATATACAAAGACAAAATAATTTTCCTTTTTAAAAATATTTGAGAAAGACTGATATAAGCCTGTACATACTGTATTGGCTACTTTTATATAATTGAATTATCCCCTCATGATTTCAGATCAAGCATAAAACTGCTTTAATCTGGCATTTGCATGTACATCTCACTAATTAGAGCAGTAATCTAGTGACCAGAGTTTCTAAGGTCCCAACCAAAAATTCCCAAACCACATTAAAAAAAGAAAAAAAATTCTTAACAGAACAAATGCTTTCATCCATCTGGTATTCTGAATTGCTTGACTTTGATGTTAACAGTAAGATACTGTCATAAGCTTCCTGTTCATTTAGGGAATGTGAAAAAAAACAGAAACAGCTACAAGGAATAAGTACTTCATGCTTGCTTGAATTCCGTGTGCCTCTTCAAATTCTAGCATGATATTGGATAAATCTCAAAGAAGTATTTCTTTCCAATGGGCTAAATAAAACTGGCACTTGATCAGGAAGAATAAGTGGAAGCACCTTGCATAAGTTTCTACATTAAAGGGCAAAAATAGATAATATATACAGTAGGCTACTAAACTAAATTCTACTAAGATTTTTTTAATATCACAAAGACTAAGAATGATTTTCTCTAAGTTCATATATAGTAGTCTATGTATTTACATACATAAAGTGTGATTGTATATTTATTTTATACAATCTGAAAGGTGTGTTTTGTTTTTGTTTTTTTTTAAAGTATTTTCAGTTTCATAGTATATCAAACTTTATGGAATTATTTAATGCCAAAGCCATCCTTGTAGAAGGACAATAGTAGTGCTATTAACTCCTAACTGGGAAATAGAATTCATACTCTTTTTCAAGGGTATTAGTCTAAAAGTGAACATAATAGCACAACTTGAGTTCAAACTTGCTTACTATGATATCATAGTCCTGCATGTTAGCCATTACACTACAGGGACTTCCAGTATTTAAGTATTTTGATGATAATCATCATAATACTTTAAAATTGAAAAACATTTATAAAATATTAAATAAATTGTATTATCTCTATCCTGTAATTTTAAGTGTATGAAATTTATACCAAAATGTAACTTTTTTTTCTTTAATTTTATCAAACAATTTAGATATAGCATTGTCCTTTTATTCATAAATCATAGATACTCTTGCTATTATTTTACTGCTGTCCTAAACTGTTTTGTGACAGATACTTTTATAATAGATTCAAAAAGTATGCAGAAATTTAATAAAGGAATTAAAGACTTTTAAAGGATTGTGTACCATGAAAAAAAAACAGCTAAAAATTCAATCAGGTTATTATATTCTTGGATAGGACAAGTTTAACTCATGTTTTTAGGTGTTTATGGTATAGTTCTTGGAGAAAAATTGAAAATAGGAATTTGATAAACAAGGCACTATTTTTTTCTATTTTTCCCAGCACCAAAACCTTTATGCCAAAGGTTTTACATTTGTTACAGTTTTTAGAAAATATAACAAAGATAAATACAAATTCTCATAAAATTCTTGAAAATGTCAAATGTAAGGATTTTGTCAATTGAACTTTCGCATAAAATGTTGTTTGTTTTTTTCTTTTTATATTCATTTAATTGAAGATATTTCAAGCATTCATGTGCCTATGACCAATTAATGTAATAATTCTTTGATATTTCTTTTGATATTTTAAAAAATCATTTTAAGAATCATAATATTTTAAAACAAAAATAATCAACCCTCATTTTCCTTGATTTTTAGATATCCCAATTTACTTAAAGGGATAAAATCACCCAATATTAAATTCAATTTTTGAAGAAACTTTTATTATATTGTATTCTTTTTAAGGATATTAATAGATTTTAAAGTCATTGAAAATGATTGTTTAAAAAATACACAATTTTGATCTCGAAAATTAATCTTAAATATATGAAGAACTTCGAATAGCATGTAGACTTTACTTTATACAACCAATAATAATCTGGACATATCATCACATGACCTAATATAACTTTTTCAATAATTAAATAGTTTTCTTTGAAATTGATTTTTTTTTAATTATGAATTATCCTAGCAGATTTTGCATTTTCCACTCACAGAAGTTTTTCTTGTCTGCTTTTTTTTTTTTTTTTTTTTTTTTTTTTTAATGGATTTTCTTAAAAAAACTAACTGAATTTTTTTAATGGATTTTCTAAACAATGCATAGTTTTTAAATTTATGAAATCTTTGCAAGAAGAAAAAACATTTTTTAATTAGTAATCATAATAAATTTAGATTATTTTACTAGTTTGACTTTAGTCTTGGTACTGTGTTATTAGTTATAAGAATTTTGATTATCTAGTCCTGAGTTTCTAAATATTAAGAAACTAAACAGAGAAAAGGAAATGTTTTAATATAACTGAAAAAAAAAAAAGAAATATTTAATTACCATAATATAATTCCTCAATTTAGAAATGAATAATATGTAAGAAATATTCAATCTTCAATGGAAATTTATTTCTTTAATATCAATAAAATTCTCAAAATAGGTAGTTCTTCAAATTTCTCTTCTTTTTCTATATCTCTTATTGTTGAGTTTTTTTATTTGTTTGTTTTTTTTTTTGTTGTTTAAAGACTTTGGGAAATCAAAAACAAAAACTAGAAATTACCTATCCACCCCAAAAAATAATGATTATTATTTTTTTAACCTATTAAATCAATAGTAAACACTTGCTTCAAATATTCTTGCTGGAATCCAAATTCACATTTTTTAATACATTTTGGTGATAGTAAATGAAAACATTAACTATAAACAAATTCTTCATTTATTATAAGAGCAACTTTATATGACAACAATGTAAAACCTTGTATAATCATAGTAAGAAGTTTATACATTTGACTTCTTTAAAAAATCCTTGAACTATCATGAAAAAATCATTAGAACGCATAAAATTCTGCTTTTCATTCTTCCTTCTTCCAAAATCACTCAAAAGAAAGTGTCCTCTCATAATTCTTCCCTTGTCTTTCATTCTCTGCTGCTACTTATGAACATTCATTTAATAATTATACTTCCCTTTTTAATCATGATAAATCTTGTAAAATTATCATTTATTTTCTAAACTTTTTCTCCTATTTTAAAGATATTATTTTTCTTGTCTACAGATTCATTGTAAAATTTCCGTCTCAATTGACTACAATATAAACTTCCTGGAAATCAATTCTAAAAAAAAAAATCAGTTCACTTGATTGTAATTTCTATTAAAATATTCCTATCTTACTTTAAAAAAAGTAAAAAGGAAACTTTTTTTGAATATTTCATTTCTATATCAAATTACAATCTAAACAAAACCTGCAAATATTTAAAAAGAAACAAATAAAAACATCAAATTTATAAAGGTTTATATTTTCTCACGTATATTTTTTTTTTTTTTTTTTTTTTAATTTATTTATTTTTTTCACTCCTCACTTGTTAGGGTATTGGTGGTTTTGTAGGGTGTGAAAGATACTACAGGTCAGTATGTGAGGTACTTACATTTGAAGTGGGAAATAAACTTTCCTTTCTTCCCAGGCTACAGATGCTGGGACGCCCAGCATTACTTTTCCTTCTCATCTTGATACTTTCTGGACTTCCACTGACAACTTTCCACAGACACTGACACTGGTGGGCTAACTACCAGCGGCAGCAGTAATGATGGTAAAAGATGAGCCACAGAGGCAGCTGGCACATGGAAACAAGCTCCCTTGACTCCTCCTCTATCATACCTTTTCTTACTTTCTCTTTAAACTAACTTTAAATCACATAACACCCTTCTTCATCAAAACTGCTACCTTCTTTTTTTCCCTCTTACTTTGTCTTTGTTCCTCTTCATTTTGTCTTTTTCTTTTCTCTTTCTTTTTTTCTTTTTCTCTTTTCCTCTTATTTTTGGTATCTTTTTTCTTCTTTTGGTGTCCTTTTTCTTTCCCTCTTCCCTCCTCCTTTTTCTTTTTCTCTCTTTTCTTACATTTTCTTTGCTTTTTCTCCTTTCTGCTTTTTTTCTCTCTCCTTTCCACTTTTTCTTTTTCTCTCCCCTTTCCATTTTTTTCTCTCTTTTCCTCTTTCTTTCTCCTTTCCACTTTATCTTTTTTTCTCTTTTCCTCTCTCTTTCCCTTTTTTTTCTTTCTCTTTCCCTTTTTTTTCTTTCTCTATCTTTTCCTTTTTCTCTTTGTTTTATTTTCCTCTTTTTTTTTTAAATTTTCTCCTCTGTCTCTTTTCCTTTTTTTTCATTGTCTTTTTATCTCTCTCCTGTTTCTCTTTCTCTCTCATTATCTTTTACTATGGTTCACATATTTTCTTTATCATTTGGCAATTTTGCCTTTCTTCATTTTTCTTTTTGTAATCTAATTTTTTATTTCCTCTCCTCTATCAGCATGCTTTATTTTTTCCTTTTCTCTTTTTCTGGACTTCTATTTTTTCCTCCTTTTTTTTTTTTTTTTTTTTTTTAACTCTTTTCTTTCATTCTGCCTCTCATTCTTTTCCTTCTAACACTGGCCTGTCAGCTAACCTTTTCTATCTTCTGCTTAGTTTTACTCTCGCGTCTAAGTATTTATAGTTTTATATCTCACTTTCTCCTCTTGCAAAGATGGACTTAGGTTAACATTTTTTTATCACTGCACAAATAACAAAGCTTCAGTCTGTTTATTTCTCCTTCACTTGCTAACTCATTGTATTTATTTCAGTTTTTTTTTACTATGATTGAGTCTTTTCATCTATACACTGTACAAAAAGAGGCTTCTATACAAATACCCAATTAATTTTTAATCCTTTGTTGTTTTTATTCACTGATTATCAATATTGATATTTGAGTATACTCCATAAAATCATCCAAAACTGAATGTGTTAAAATAGCATTGGGTAATTATATATGACTCTATTCTATTTTAGTATAAATATAAGGATCCATTTTAATTTCTATAAGGTATTGTTATCTTCTTAAAATAGTTTCAGTTTTTTTTTTAACTCCCAAAATAAGCCTTTACTGATATGGTTCATCAGCAAAAAAAAAAAAAAATCTAATGTCTAAAAGTTCCTCTTTGCACACTCACTATTTGAAATTTAACATAAAATCTTTGCTCCGTTTTGTTTAGTCAAGGAGTATGAATATTGACTTGATAGAGGTGCTTATGGTGTAATGGTTATCACCATCAGAAATGGGTATGGCAACCGGAGTTCAAGTCCAGGATGAAGCTGTTTGCATTTCACATACTATTAATACTCTTAGCGAAGGTATGAATCTAACTATTTTCCCTCCAGTTATCGATAAATAGTAGGACAGACTAGGCTCTTAAACCTTGGTATGGCAAATGCTCTAGGAGAAAGAAAAGTCTGAACTGAAACCTGTTGATCTTCATTTCAGGAATTGACCAGAAGAGTTAGTTAAATATATATAAATTCTCTTTTGTATCTTTGCTGGATTATTTAAAATTATTCATCTGATAATGGTTAATATTTAACTACCTGCTTATGGCTGTAGTATGTATCATATGGTCAATTTAATATGAAGGCCAGTGCACATACACATGATCAAGGACAGAAATTGCCTGGTCTCTAAGACTAATATTATGAAGGCATTACTCTCTCTCTCTCTCAGCAACCTAACAGTGAACAAAAACAACTGAAAATATCAAAATCCTCATTATCTTAATAAAATCAACCAAAAAAAAAAAAAAAAAGAAATATTAGATAAGATCCTACAAACAAAAAATGTAACTCCCCAAGGATCAACCAAAATCCTAAATAAATCTTAGAGTGTAAAAAGTATAGATATTGAAACTAACATCATAATTTCAAACCTCAATCAAGTAGATATATATAAGAAATATAAGATTCATCTATGTTGTGAAGCAAAATTTTTCTCACCTTTGTCTCATACTCTAACAATTCATTTAAAAACAAAAATATTTATTTACAAACTATTCACTTAAGATTTGGCATCGAATAACACATGAGGGTTGATATGCCATTAAACCAACAAATCAGCTCCCTTGTGGTACAATGGGAAATGATGCTCAAGGTTCAGAATCACTAATACCAGACACACCTCACATTTTTCTGTGGCCTGCCTGAAGACATTCAGATATACTGTATTCTTATTCCAGGTTGAAGGCGAAAGAAATGATTGTCTATTTGATAAAGGTCATGATCATTCTGATCCAACAATTTAAACTATATATTCATTGTCATTCAGTATTCATAAATGATTATTAGATGCAAATTAGAACAGCTAACAAAGACAAAAAAATACCAGTGAAAACATGAGCTGAATAAAACAAAAATGATAGGCTTTGATAGAAAATTTATTGAATATTTAATCAAAAAAATATTTATTTTTTTTATCTATTTAAAAGCCTTTTCCTTTATTAAAGTGATCAGTTACTCATTTGTAAATTTTACAATATGGTACTACCAAATAACTACCAAAAATTTTAATATCTATACTATTATGTTGAATTATGTGCCTTTCTGTAGCTGTGTATTCAACTATCTTAGTCAAATGGTAAGTCCCATGAACCTGATATTTCACATAGATATTACTTGACCTCAGGTTTCAATATGTAAAGTTGACCTCCAAGATCATTTAAGGTCACTGAAGGTCACCAGATGGCAAAATGTAATTTCTAGCCAAACAGAATGAAACTTTGATATGAATTATAGAAATGAGGCAATTTAGTGCCATATCCAAGTCACTTGTTGATGGGTGGGGTTCTTACCCTTCTGCAAAGATGCAGTTGGCATATTCTACAGCCCAGCCTGACGGGCCTGTAAAATGAATTAGATCCATCACTATCAGACATCACTTGTATAGTATTCTCAAAGAAATTCCTATTACTTGTATTACTATAGTACATTAGTATTAGTAATTATAGTTTATTAGTATTGTATAATTAGTATGTTGGTTGGTGTTTTATGGCATATCAACCATTGTGGGTTATTGAATGTCAAATCCTGTTTTTCAGGCCATTGGCCTAATGAGTAGAATGTTTGCCAATGGTCCAGGAGACTGGGTTCAATCCCGGGTCAAGTCATACCAAAGACTCAAAAAATAGTACTTGATGCCGCCTTGCTTGGCACTCAGCATTGTCAGGTGGGGATTAAGGGTAAAGTGGAACAATCCTGGGAATGGAGTAGCACCCTCCCCTACACCTTGGTGTAGTAGCTATTGAAAAGGGAGCTTTCAGATCACTACCGACTAGGGTCACCACCTTTACTTTATATATAAAATCAATTAGTTTGTAGGTAACTTTATTTTGAAACAAGTTGTTTGAGCTCATTTGTTTTCATACAGGTAAATAGTATCAAGTATTCCTATCTAATAATTCTATTTAATATTAATTATTTGATTGCACACAGTTAAATGGTTTCAAATAACTTATAATGATAAACCTTAGTAAATGATTGAGCAGTTCTATTTGACCTATTGATGGGATCCTAACAGCTACTACTATTGCTACTTATAGTGGACCTGGGAATAATGGCAATGAAGGGGTATTCCACATTCCTCAAAGCTTCAAGGGTATTAGTAATTATTCAATTAATGATTATGAGTATAGTATACTATAATAGGATTACTTACATAAAAAAATTCTTGGCAACTAAAGTATTTTGAAGGCGTTGAATCCAAAAATAACATTTTGATGAATTTGCTTTTTTTGTTTTTATTTAGATAATGGGTACTCATCAGATTATGATTTTATCCCAATATACAATCAGATTCTATCCTCAAACTTTTCAAGTGACAAATTAAAACCTTTTTTATCTCAATAACCAGACTTTTTTATGCCAAAGTAGCTAAAATATATGACCAACAATGATTTGTGATTCAGTTTTGACTTGAAACTAACCTGAGCTGTACAGACATAGTATAAAATCTACCACAGGACATGAGAACAGATATAAGTAAATTCTATCATTAATATGAAATCAGATGACCAAATACCTAAAGATGATGTAGCAACAAATGTATATACATGGTAGTGGCTTTAAAGCTTGGCCAAATTGGATGCCTCTATACTTGAGGATTTAATGTCTCAAAAAATAAACAATCTTTTAAAACTGATGCTCTATTTTTAATCAAATCGTCAGAGTTACTCTAAATGTTCTCATGTCATTAACAATAATGTGTAATAATAGTAGTGACTATCATTATATTTTCCTGTCTTTTTTGTGTATTTTTGTTTGTTACCTTTATAAGAAAGAAATTGATAGTTCTGTAAATCAGATTGACAGATTTTGCCAGAGGTCTAGTGTCATCAGAATGCAAATCATTTCATTACCAAAAACAAAATTCTACATTAAATGGAGAGAAATGTCATAATTTATATAAAGCATCTGAACACTTAATTATAAAATAACTGTATCACTACGAAAAGACAGATTTTGGTTATTTTTATTCATTTTTTGTTTGTATTTCACTTTTTTCTTTTTCTTTTTTTTTTTCAAAATTGATTTAGTGAGGAGTGGGTATATATTTAAAAACCCAAACATAATTATATA
This sequence comes from Sepioteuthis lessoniana, assembly GCA_963585895.1. Taxonomy (NCBI): domain Eukaryota; kingdom Metazoa; phylum Mollusca; class Cephalopoda; order Myopsida; family Loliginidae; genus Sepioteuthis; species Sepioteuthis lessoniana. The sequence continues at coordinate 89,241,360 of OY757911.1, read as the reverse complement.
TGAAATTTACTGTCTACTGACCGATTTCTTCTAATAAAAATAAACCAGATTAACAGTTACGTGTATATATTATGTATACAGACCATTTTGATCATGTGACTAAGTCAGGATACTAGTTTAACATATTTCAGGGTCAACTTATACAGCAGTCTAACTAAAGATTTTGAGCTAGAAATCTTGAGTTTGACTTATGTACCTAATTAATTTGTATGTATCAATTTACAGTATATTTTTAAATAATTACTTAGCTGATAGAATGAGTATATCCGAACTCTTATCAATGTTGCCCAGTAAAATGTAAGATTATATTTTATTAAGAGTTTGTAGGTAAGAGAGGGATACAGTATGGGGAAGAAAATAAAAATGAATTGGATAATCAAAAGATTTAAGAGTGGAAGAGTCAAAAGGAGAGAAGGAGAATTAAAGTTGAGTCAATTGTTCCCAAGGAGTTAGGTCTAAACCTCTGGGCTTAAGCCCTAAGGTTCAGACCTAATATTGGTTCAATTATATACACTCCTGGTTCAAACATGTACCAATGAAGTTTACAACAGTGGATTATTATAATGTGGGTTGATCATTTGTAAGATTTTTCCTAATTTTTAACCCTTTCATTATCTGAAAAAGAAGCAATTTTAAACCTGTGAACTGATTAACTTAATAAATCAATCTCTGGAACCAATTAAGATTCTTAGCAACTGACTAGCCACAATCAATTTGTAAAATGTTTTTCACAAAGATTATTAATTTGTTTCAATTTTCATTTATGTGCTCTGAGCCATGATGACATCTCAGGAATGGATGGCCATGCTTCCAAAGCAGCAGGTTCTTTCTAAAAATGTAGAAGAAATGCCATTTTAAAGCACCAGCTGCCTTTTTAGAATCCTGTGTTTTGATTCCAATCATTGCTCTCATTCTCTGAAGCTTTTCTATTGAACAGGGAAGACCAAGAATCCAAGTGAATAAATGTGTGTGTGTGTATCGGTGCTAGTGCCATCTACAAAAATATTTTTGATACATGCATACATATTTATAGCATCATGTATATATGCATACACATTATAGTATCAAGCATACATACAAGGAATCATTACTCTACAAATGTAGAAATCAATACTAATTGTTTTCATATGTTCAAGTGACAGAAATTTGTACAGCATCACATTTTCTCTCTCTCTCTCTCTCTCTCCTGCCAGAGTTAGAACTGATAAAGATAACTATTAATAGAACAAGACACACGAAAAGATAACCCCACCCCCAGCTAGCCTTAGGTTTGGGATTATAGTGGGATATCTGTTTTAAAGCAGACATAGCAGAAAACCAGGTGAGCATGGTCCTGGGGATTCTAAAACTGGGACAGCACCTCCCCATTACATCAGAAGGGAAGGTTGGAACAGTTTAACTGTAGCATAGTCACTGATTACTGCTATATAGATGATAGCTTATCCTTGGATGAGGGAGAAGACAACTCATTTTAAGTGTTTGGACCTCTGTTGCTTTATTTATTCTCTCCATTCAGTTTCCGAGACTGAAGGTAAACAGCTATGAATAACAGACACAATGCCCAGTGTATGTGTGTGTGTGTGTGTATATATATATATATATATATACACTCACATGCACATACTGTCAGTCAAAAGTATTTGGCAATCCTCAAAATTTTTTATTCCTCATCCTAAAAGTGTTATTTTTAATGAAAATAAGTTAAGCCCCAGAATGTTTTTATCCATTATGATAAACACAAGTCTTCTTTAGCTACATTAAATACAAATTAAACCAAAATAGTTCTACCCAACTTTCCCACAAATGTTGCCAGAAGTGAGCTACACTTGTGGGTTGTTTAGCTCTGACTTTTTGGTCAAGTTTATTCCACATAAGTTCAATGGAATTTAAGTCCACCAATTGCATCAGCCAAGACATCAGTTGAAGGACGTGCTGTTCATTTTTATTTTTAATGTACCTCTGACAGAATTTACTAGTATGCTTTGGGTCATTATCTTGCACAAGTACAAATCTTTGACCCACAAGTCATGTTCCTGATGGGATCATGTGATGCTGCAGTATGCTATGATAGCCAGTCTGATTCAATTTGCCCTTCACCTGGTGCAAATCCTTGACTTTGCAATTTGAGAAAGCCCCCCCCCACTACACACACACACACACACACACACACACACACACACACACACACACACCATAACAGAACCTTTGCTATACTTTGATTGGTGTGATACAGGGGGTTGCAGCTCTTTCACCAACTCTTCACCTCATATAGACGAAAGATTTCAAACTGTTTCATCCGTTCAAAGGACTTTATTTCACTACTCTATTGTCCAGTCTTTCTATGCCCTGGCTTACTGGAGCCTTTTGACATTTAGTTTCCTCAACAGTAGTTTCTGGCAGCAATTCAAATAATATAAAGTGAAAATTTTAAATAAAAATTTAGCTAATATCTATAACTGTAGGCTTATTGATCCACCTTTATATATTGCCTGGATTAACATATACCTATATAGATATGATATACACTCATTACATTGACATGTTTACACATATATTCAAATAAAAAAATTGCTTGATTTAAAGTCTCTTCTGTTTCAGTAAATCTCTACTTGTTTCTCCTATATAAGATCTTCAGTAGTTCTGGCAGCAAATTGTATATACCTGCATCAGAATAACATTTTTAAATTCACAATTCCTATCCTGAAAATGACCTAAAATACTTTTTACCTGAAATTTTGGTAATTCCATATCTTAGATAATTTCATTCATATTGGTTGAAACATGTCAGTGGGTCTTAAATAATATTTATTAATGCGTTTTCTCATCCGTTCATGAATTTTTCTTTCCATTTTCTTCTTTTTACAGTATATCTGTCTGATTAAACTTCATATCTCACTCACTCTCTCTCTCTCTCTCTCTCTCTCTCTCTCTATATATATATATATATATATATATATATATATATATATATATATACACACAATTAAAATTGGTAAACTCAGCACTGTATAAAATATTAGATAAGATCTAAAATGGTTGCAAAACCAGCAGAATTATTTCAGTTTTTATGAAAGTGTAGAGAAAATATCACTATATTCCAATCATAAGCTATTAGAATCATAATATATACACAACTAATTTGAGGAATCCTACTTAAATGGTTTAGCCAAACTGAAAATGATTATAATCTTTAAGGTTTCTCTTTTTTCTTGTTTTAAGAAACATTTTTTCTTCTTAAATTTGAGGCCTTAATATAAAATAAGCAGTTTTAAATTTCAAAGTTCTCTCCTACCATCTATTTTTAGAATTTTAATTGACTATCTTGTTAGCTTTGGATCAATTTGGGATTTTCAGATTCTTGGCAATGTTATCAAAATGTTCTTCTCTTCAGTTTATAATATGGTTTGTCTTCAATAAACATTTTTTGTTAATGCTAGTTGCTTCTCTGTCTTTCATCCTCAAACTCATTCTTCACTTTTTTCTTTTTAATTGTTCCATTTTAAATAAACATCGACTTTCTTTTCCTCTAGTTTTTACCTGCCTCTCTCTTATCATTTTAATATCTTTTTCTCATTCTCTCCTTTTATGATCTCTTGCTCCTGCTCTTTTCCTCTCTTGTTTTCACTCACTCTCTGTCAATGAACTGTCAGTTCTATTTCACTCTCCCACACATTTTATCTGTTTTTATTTATTCTGTCAACAATCTTTGTTCTGTCCTCTTACCTTATTTTCACATTCACTCTTTTTTGTTTTTACTCATTCACTCCCTAGCTAGTATTCTTTCCTCTATTTTAGAAATTTCTTTATTTCCTCAATCTCCTTTTTCTTTCTTTCTTGTGTACATCCACTTTCCTCTTCTCTTTGTCCTACCCAGTCAACAGAGCTTAGAATACACTGACTATCCCCTGCAGATGGGTAAGACCTCTCTTTCAAAATGAAGAGATGTCCTGGGTATGACACCAAGCTAAATCTGGTGGTGAGGTTCCAGTTCTGGAGCTCTGGAGAGTGTGGAGTTATTCCTTTGTTCCCATTACTCCCATGTCCACTCTGACTCTGAATGGTAGTACTTGTTAGGTCCCATCTATGGGTCAAATAGATCTGTTTGAAAATTATTAGTATAAAATAAGAATACTTGAAACAATATAGCAGTATGCAAATTATTTGTCTTAATAGTTAATTTAAGCTGTCATTGTTTACAAATGATTATTATTAGTTTCATTTCTTTGTTTTTAATGGCATATCAACATTTGTGGGTTATTTAATGCCAAGCCATCCTTGTTTAAGAACAGCAGTGATACTATTTAACCCATAGTTGGAGATTAAGAGAATTCTATGCCTTTACCAAGAGATTACTATTAGTTTCTTGAAATCATGTAATTGCTTGAAATACTTGAAACTGCATAATTATATGCAAATTATTTATATTATATAGGAATACTTTAAATCATATAACTGTATGTAAACAAATTATCAATATTAAATTGGAATAGTTACTTGAAACTATATATTTACTTGAAGAAAAAAGACTTTGATATTAAATAACCTAATAAGGATTGACATACCATAACCCCAGCTATCACAACACTTTTGTTACAAACCCACAAACAAAAACCGACATTATAGAAGATGAGTGTGAACAAAGACTACACATTTTTATATTCCAAATGGACTGGGACATTCCTTCCCCAATGAGTGTCTTAGATATGACTCTGAACCATTTGATGGTGAGGCTCCAGTTTTGGAGCTTTGGGGAATGTGGAGTACTCGTTCATTGCCCTTACTTTCAGGTCCACCTTGAGCAGTATTTTTAAGTCCTGGCGGCAACACCCCACAAGACACCAACTGTACGGCCACCTGCCCCCTATCACGAAAACTATTCAAGTTAGACGAACCAGACATGCAGGACACTGCTGGAGAAGCAGGGACGAACTCATAAGAGATGTACTCTTATGGACCCCCACACATGGCCGTGCAAAAGCAGGATGACCAGCACGAACATACATTCAGCAGCTATGTGAGGATATGGGATGTTGTCCTGAAGACCTACCTAGGGCGATGAACGATAGGGAGGAGTGGCGAGAGAGGGTCAGGGATATCCGTGCTACCAGCGCGATATGATGATGATGATACTTAAAATCATTTAACTATATGCAAACAAATGATCAATATCAAATTAAAGTATTAGTATTTAACAGCAGTGCTTGAAACCATTTAACTTTTGACAAATACAACTATTAATGTTAGACAGCAATACATGAAACCATTCAGCTGTATACAAACAATAAACAGCAATACTTGAAACCATTTAATTGTGTGAAAACAAATGAGCTCAGACTCATTTCAAAATTTGTTACCTACAAACAATTCATTTTAAAATCATAATACATGTATAAACCATATTTGGTATTAAATAGTCATCAAGGGTTCATGTGCCATTAAGTCTAACTTATTCTATGCCATAAAACCAAACCTATACTGGGAATAACTTTATTATTTTTGATATTGTAGAGGATTAATAGATTGATAAAATTCAAAGACAAAATAAAACAAATAAAATACAAAAATTTGAAAAAATATAACAAAATATCCCATAATTCCACTTTTGCTGAAAGTTTAACTCTCAGCCCCCAAAAAGGACTCAGTCTTTTTCAGTGCCTTGTCAACTCAGTGGACACACATGTATTACCGACTACTCAAAACAAGCTGTCCATACTTTATAACTTTTAAGTTAATTCACCTAGTAAATAAAAAAACAACTATTATGTGCCATTTTTGCTTTGTTATAACAAACATACCTACAAACATAAATCAGATTTTTATAGATTAACTAAAATCAACATTTGAATAAGACACCTCGGTAAATTTACATAGCTTCTATCAACAACTTATAACTTTGATATTTGATCCTCAGTCTACTGAAGAGAAATACATAGAGACTTGTTGCTTGACTATTTTCTTTATTTGATCCTCAGCACTTGATATGACCTTTTTTTCTTTAAGTTATGAAAAGATTCAGGGCATTAACCAAATATAAAGAAATAATAAAAGATGAAAGTTGCACTTTTTTTTCCTATTAAGCTGCTCTTGTATGCACTTTTTGTAAATTTTAGTAGATAATTAATTCATATTTTTAAGACTTTCATTTGTATAACTCTTATTAGTCAAGGTAATCAGAATTAAGTAATATTGAATTAATGAGTTATCAGAAACCAACCTTTAGATCTAATGATTTGTACTTCTAAGTTCTACCATTGGGGTATGAGTGCTATTTGATAATTCAGTTTGCACAGGGAATTATTGGTTAAAAGTGAAAGCTGCATAGTCACTCTTATCAAAAAAGGCCTTTTTTTCTTCTCCAAAGGGCTTATGTTATTTACTAAGCTTTGGTTTGTCTGATCCACAGACCTCATTTTGCTTACACAACCTGCTGTTTCAAGGTGGTCACCCTTCTATGTCCTGAGCATATTCTTAATTATTAGATTAAGAACTAACTTTTTGCAGCTTTTGAAACAGAATTAAAGTGGAGTATCTGTTCATCTCCCTGATCCATGTTCTTCAAGCAGGACACAACAAAAAATAAAATGTTGTAATTTAAATTCCAGTACCACCATTGTGTAAGAAAACGGAAATACCATTTACCAATCTCATTTCATCATATGAAACGAGATTGGTTACCAGAGTTCAAATCCTGCATGAGGCAGTTTACATTTTACTTTGCCCTGATGCTCTTGAGAAAGGCATGATTTCATCTGTTTTTCCTCTAGCTATGGGAAAATAGTAGGGCAAACTGGGTTTTTTAGTCTTGATTAGATAACCCATTTATGAGAAGAAAAACTTTGAATTCAAACCAGCTCTACTATGGTTAAAAACTGACCTTGTGTCACATCCTGCTTATAATGAAGAACTTGGGTGAATATATACTTTCCCAAGCAATTGTCACAAAAACCAAAGCAAAAACCTCATGACACTGATAGTAAGGACCTGGGCTATTTTTTTTTTACTTTGCTCATATATATATATGCAGATAGAGCCCCTTGTTAAACTGTCCCTTTGTTGGAACTGCTCTCTAGAGGAGGTAGTTGAATAAAACTCTAAATTGAACAGATACAAATCATTAAAATTCTAGAAATGGATCAAGTTGCAACAAGAAATTCTGATTTTAACCAGCAAAGTATAAAAGTAATTCCTAAAATGAAAGACTTCCAGGAGTAGGCATTGGTTAATTTAATCTTAATTTGGAAATGACACAGGTGTGAAGTAGGGGAAAAAAAGAAAAAAGTGTAAATATCAAAATCGAAATTATTTTGAGCAGCAAATTACAGGTTCTGATTTTGGACATTCCAGGTATTACATTTCATCAACACAGAAATATGTCTATCTTCAAAGCAGATCAAATAACTATTATTTCACATCTTTGCAACAGCTGAAAAATGATTTCTTATTTCCTTCACATTAACCAACAAACCAGCTACAATCTCCAAAGATAAAAGTGAGAAAAAAGAAACTGAAGGAAACAGGAAACGTTATCCAACATGAACAAAAAAAAAGCAAAATCATTATAAAAAGAAACTCAAAAGAGAAAAAAAAAGATTATTGACAAGAGTGGAGAAATAGGTATCTAAAGAACAATAAGAGCCTAAGTTTGGAGAAATTGATAATCTTTCTAAAACAATGTCACATATATGTGTACGAGTGTCGTTCAGAAAGTTCTAAGCCTCACCCTTTTATAAAACTAGAAAAATCAGAATTAGTTTTCTTAGTTATATTTTTAAAAAAATGATAGTGTGTTGTCACAACAAAAATATTCAGGTATGTTCTTCTTTCTAAGTGAGGTTTAAAACCTTTTGCACAACCCTCGTGTGTGTGTGTGTGTGTGTGTATATATATATATATATATATATATATATATATATATATATATATAATTGTGAATTTTGGCAGCAAGTCATTGTTTAAGCAGGCTTTGTTATAGACCATGGAGTATTTTTTTTCCTATGATCTTCTTGTTTAAATGTTCCAGTCTTCTTGTTTTCGTATGTTGAGATCCAAATGGAGAAAATGTCCCATATTTACCCAAGCAATTTCAATTATGTCTCAGGTCGTCCTCTGGAGATTTTTTTTTTTTTTTGGTATGAGTTTTATTTATTTTGGAGGTTATTTTTATATATGTTTACCCAACTCCTCTGCTATGTGGAGGATGTGACACAATGAGTTTTTAAGTGGAGTACAATTGGTTTGAATTCAGAGTTGTCCTTCTCCTAGACTAGTTGCCAAACAAATTTGGTCTGTTCTATTAATTTCTAGAGCTAGAGGGAGAAAAAATTGTTCATACCTTTCCCAAGGACATTGGCATGAAGTGAAATGTAAATGGCCTTATCCAGGATTTGAACTCTGCTTAGCGATTCCATTTTCAATGACGATAACCATTACACTAAATATGCCTACACTACATACATATGTGTATATATCTTGTTAAACAATCTGTTCTCAGTACAGAATAATTAAATTGTGTTATGGTAATCAGAGGTATATCATTTTTTTATCACATGGTAAGATTTCTTTGAATGTTTCAGTAACCTGGTTTCACCACAGAAAATAGTTTTTGTATTTATTGTATTATTATTAATAAAAATCTTTGGTCCAGATTTTATCAATTTGAAGTTATATCGGTATGTTAAGTGAATTATAATTCTATCATTTTTTAAAATAATTCCTTAAACGTTGTTCCAATATAATTAAAAAAAAATAATCCTTGAATTTCAACAGGTACAAATATTAGACTCTGATCCTTGGCAGAAACACTAAAGAATGATACCAAGTCTTGGCAGAGCAAATGGGTATTATGCTGTTATCCAATGGAGAATTGCCAATGTATACATAAATAATCACATCAGTAATAAAAGAAACTGTATGAGAAGATAGAGTAAAATCAAGTTGTAAATCATAAATGTTACCAAATATGTGATGATTCTGATCTTTATTGGAACAGCTGTCATCACACACACACACACACACACACACGTGTATATATATGTATATATAGGCGAAGGGTGACTTGGAAATTTGGGGATGAAGGCCAATCGCCAAGACAGAAAGGGAAAAGGAGAACTTTATTCTGTGCCCCCGGAAAATTATTTGTCTCCTCCCAGCTATGAATGTGGTGAACTAATTTTGATATAAGGGAAAAATACCAACCGGCCAAGACTGATACCTCTCTTCACTGGATTTGACCCCTCCCATTGGTAATACTCTAGCAACAATCATAACTCCCATTGCAAATTCATCGATCACTTGTTATAAAAACTATTAGCATCATGCTCTTGCTACATCTTAGGGATACAACATATAATTATTTACACGTTCTAGTGCAGAAGACGATATTTCACAGGAAGCAGATGTGGTAGGTATAGTCACAATCAGACGTAGTAATTTGGTTACTTCTGCCAGAGTTTGGTTTATTTCAAGTTGCCATATTATCTCTGTGACTTCTTGGGTGCTTGATGCTTGCTTTGCAAAATCTGCAGCATAAACTGATTTCAGCTCGCATTTCAATCCATCCAAATCCAAATAGTTTTTATATGCATTCAATGTTGAAAACGCTTCTATTGGAATTTTTTTTTTTTTTTTTGTAACCATGAAAATGCTTGGATTTAACAAGTCAATAAATCTGAACCCTCCCATTGTTTTAAATTTTTACTCAATGTGGACATAACTTCATCCAAAATGTTGTTCATAAACGAATGATACAAATTTTTCGTCTAAATCTGTCCTGTTATAAGTCCTTTGAATTGGCAAGTCTTTGATTTCAGCCGTACGAGGCAATAAAAACGTCACTTAGAAGAGAGTAACTGCTGGCTTAATTCGACTGAAAAGTTAATCAAAGAATTTCTACTTTTCAATGTCTTGCTCTCTACGATCCTCACTTTATTATTGTCTTTCTTTTTTGTGCACCAATCTTGAAGGGAATAATAAAACAGGGAAGACTAAAGCCTCGAACTTTTTTTAAACATGGCAGGAACGCAAGCAAAAATATTTTTGCTTTACTGTCACTGTCTCTCTTTCACCCAGCCAGTATTATATCCTGCCTTTTATGCTCCTTACTCAAAGGCAATTGGAAAGCTACTAAATTCACTGATTTTACTTGCGTCTTTTCTCGCTAAACAAACAACCGTTTTCTCTTCTTACACTCCTTAAATAATATCAAAAAATTATTCATCTTACAAAAAGAAAAGAAAGGCATTCAGTGCATGTGTAGTATACATGGAACCTTTGCCTTTGATATTGCTCAATATCAGTGATAGTTTATATGTGTGTATATATATATATATATATATATATATAGTAACAGTGTTGGTTGTCACTAATTCACTTTGTGGGTTTGTGGTGAACCAAGTGTGATATAATTTCCATGGCATTAAATATATAAAATCTATTATATATTTATTTATTATATATAAGTTAGGTTGACTGTTGATCCTATTATAACTTGGTGACTGTCAGTTTCTCGCCTATGCAATCATAGGACCAAACTTATGTATATGACCCTTGTGTTTCATCTGACCATTGTATTTTTAATACATGAAAGTAATGAAGCCAACATGAGGAAGTGAGGTAACTGTTTCTTTTAAGTTTTATCTTACTCTACTGGCCAGTTTTTGAGCAGTTTTTTTATTTAAGAAAAATGTTTTTAAAGGATTTTCTTAATCCTCTACCCCTCCCTTTTATAAATATAACGTGCACGTGTGGTCATTCAAAGTTTTGTTATTTTTAACAACTTTATTTTCATTTTTCAGTCAATTTTTCTTAACCACATTATCAGGTTGGTTGGTTGGGTTTTATGGCATATCAACATTTGTTGCTTATTTAATGCCAAATTGTTTTTACATATATATATGTATTTACTAACCCCACCACACTAGCAATGCATCACAAGGTCAATTTTTATGTAGAGTTTACCAGATTTGAAGTTAGTTTCGTTCTCTTAGAACGGTTTCCATACCAGAGCTAAAGAGCCCAATTTGCCCTACTATTTACCCATAGCTGGAGGGAGGACAGATGTGAAATGCAAACAGCCTCGTCTAAGATTTGAACTCTGGTCATCATGTTCATTTCCAACTACGGTAACCATTACACCACGAGCACCTCCTAAAATTATATATAGGCAAAAATTAATTATAAATTATTATAATATTGGAAATAACAAGAATGTTTCATCTTAAGACAGCTGCTACTCAGTTTAATGTATATAAGTCAATCCAGAAAGTATCCAGCCATTTTTAATAGCTCAAGAACTGGTTGCACAGCCTTGATCCAACTTGTCACCATATCAGAAGGGACCTCACTGTGCATGTATGAACATATGCTTACATAGTTTTGAAATTGGTCCACTACATCATCATCATTATTATTATAGTTGTTATTATTATTATTATAAAGAAGAATAAGAGTTTTTAGAAACCCAAAATATGCTCAACTTGGGTTTTATTCTAGTTTGATTTAAATCTCATTTTAACGGTTTTTGTTTTGATTAATACTTAACATTCTTTCAGGTGCAATTTAATGCAACACAAAATAAATCTAAAAAGTTAGGGGCAATACAAATGGGCAAGGTCAAAAATAGCCCGATCCCAGTAACCATTATAATGCTGAACTTCCCTTTTTTAGATATAGCTGTGGGTGGGGAAGAAAAGAATTATTTATGCCTTTTCCAAGGGCATTAGCGTGAAAGTCATCATCATCATGTCGTGCTGGAAGCACGGATATCCATGACCCTCTCTCGCCACTTTACCCTATTGTTCATCACCTCAGGCATGTCTTCTGGACAACATCCTGTATCCTCGCATAGTTGCTGAATGTATGTTCGTGCATGTTCGTGTGTGTTCGTGCTGGTCGTCCTGCTTTTGCACAGCCATGTGTGGGGGTCCATAAGAGTACATCACTTATGAGTTCACTCCTGCTTCTCCAGCAGTGTCCTGCATGTCTGGTTCGTCTAACTTGAATAGTTTTCGTGATAGGAGGCAGGTGGCCGTACAGTTGGTGTCTTGTGGGGTGTTGCCGCCAGGACTTGTTCAAGATTGCTCGCAGCATTCTTGTGTAATTGCTGTCTAGCTTCTTCTCCAGCCGTTTTGTTAGAGTCCCTGTAGTGCATCCATATAGCAGTATTGATGCAACCACTGCCGGGAAGAAACGGCGTTTCATTTTATCGGTTAGGTCTGATTTCCAAATAATCGATAGCCTATTGATAGCTGTCCATGCTTTCGTTAACCTCGTGTCGATGTCCTTTTCGGTTCATGGGACGCTGCTTCCTCGGTAAGTGAATTTGTCTACTAGTTTAAGAGGGGTTCCGTCTAGAGTGGAGATGTCCCCCGTTTGATCATAGCCCATATGGCTCATTGAGTTCATTTCCTAGAATGATAGCCGACATATATATTATGCAAGTTTGCTTACTAAGTCTGATTTCATAGATTTAACTCTAAGCATTGCTAACTGTTAGCAATTCCGACGTATTTCAAAATATGGCCATGGCATGTAACATATGACCTTTTCCTTTGATTTTTTTTTCTTCTCATGGTTTCAATAGACAACATAACCAAATACTTAAAAAAATTGTTTTCAGATAAATTAACTGGAATAAAGTTTTGTTTTTTGGGGGTTTTTTGCTTTCATTCTAAATGCTAGCAAGAATTCTTGAGGAATTAATAAACAAAGAATTATCTTTCTTTTCCCCTTCATTTCTTCTCCAGGAGAAAGAAAAAACCTGTTGAGAAGAAAAAAATCAAACAAATAAAGTAGCTGAAGAAAACTGATAAGATTTAATTGACATAAAACAAGCTAAAAACAGACTTTATTTATAAAATCTGTTTTTGTGTAAACAACAGTATACCATCTGGATTACCTTCCTATCAAGTTGTGTAATTGACCTGACTGACTTTTGTTTCTCAAAGTTCACAAAAATGTATGTATCTTCTATAAGAAAAACAGAAGCACTGACTTTGATAAATAGTTACATGCAAACACATCTATATACCTATGATGGAAATGAGCTTGGTGGGTGGTTTACCTTTTTACAGACAATGGGAAAAAATGTCTACACCTTAAAGATAACTAGACTAAAAAAATAGTACTCAAATATTTCTTAAAAGCAGGCTAGAAAACTAATTAAGATATTTGAAATGGCTGAATACTTTTCAGGTAGACCTTGTATATGAGTGTGCTCGTATATTTGTCGTATGTCCCGTCAGTCCAACGAGTGTGGTACAAGGACATTTTTAAGGTGAGTCTGGGTACTGGACAGTAGCCCAGATACACCTGGTTGCTCCAAAAATGCTTCTGCTCTGTCGGAATTTCTTTAAAAAGGGGTGACTCAGGCGCCAGATGATAAACGTAGTTCCTTCGGAGAGGGTTAGAACCTGGGGAACAGCCCCTTGAGGCTCAAGGAGAGCCGGTTTTAGCACGCGTGATATAAATGCCAGCTTTCCTGTACCCATGCAGCCTTGACCGACTGCCACTAAGCCAAAACACACCTGACATGGCGCAATGGTTAACATGTTGGACTGCAGCCTTAGAAGTAGGCGACTTCAAACTCCAGTCTCGCTATTACGTTCATTTTCAGTCTAAGATGACTTCTTTTATCCTATCAGCCATAGGTTAAATAGTATCACTTCTGTTCTTCTACAAGGATGACTCTGGAATTAAATAACCCACAAAGGTTGATATGCTATTAAACAAAGAAACCAAACTATATAAAAATTCCAACTGCTACTGAGCTGAATTCACAAATAAAATAGGGTCCTGTTCATAGTTTATTGTTGTTAAATATTAAGGATTAGTCCCGGAGAGATGGACTACAGGACTGAATAAGAAATAAATTTCTACTTCAATCTACAGGAACTTGTTGGTCAGTTTTTGGATGAAAGTAGATGGTTGTTATAAAACGGTTACCATAACATGTATTATCATGTATGTATACATATATACTCGTGTAATAAACGACTTTTTAAAACCAATTTTTGATTTAAAAAAAAAAAACAAGTTGTTCATTACACAATGTCTGTTTTTGATATGAGGAAGCTTAACTTCTTTCTAGCCCTAACCTTGCCATAAAAACCTTTTTATGGTTAAAACTTAAAGGTTGTTCATTACACAAAATCGTTCTTTACTTAAGTATATATGTATGGCACACCATTTGTCTGTTTCTGTTGTATGTTTAATATATAAGAGAAAGATTTTTATTATAGTTTGAAACTCTCTTGACTAGCAATGATCTGAGAAATTAGCTTGATAAAAATAAAACTGTGTGTGTAATATACACAAATGAGAATGAGTTAATAATCATCTGTACTTCTGTTAAATTTTTCTTTAGGATCATCATACTGATAATTGTCTTACACTTATATATGGGGAAAATTGTAATCTTAAATGTTTAAGGCTCCAAATAGAATTGTAATTTTTTTCTAAAAAGACAAAAATCAAGATAATTCCAGTCAAAATATGTTCTTATATATATAAGCATATAAAACTGGATAAAAATTCACGATTCAGAGTTTTACGTTGTCAATCCTCAGGTGAGCTAGTCTTCAACTTGTTTTATTTTGTTACATTAGAATCTAACTCACCTGAGGATTGACGATTTGAAGCTCTGAGTCATGAGTTTTTATCCTGTTTTCTCATATTATTTTATACTTGAAATGTATTGTAATATACATATTTACCAACCCCCTCTGCTTGGGCAGGATATGACACTAGGTCAATTTTTAAGCAGAGTTTAACAGGTTTGAATTCAGAGTTTTCCTTCTCCTAGACTAGTTGCCTCACCAAGGCTGAAGAACCTAGTCTGCCCTACTATTTACCCATAGCTGGAGGGAGAATAATTGGATTCATACCTTTCCCAAGGGTATTAGTGCTATGTAAAATACAATCAGTCTCATCTAGGATTTGAATTATTTTGTTCCTGTCATAACCAGTTTCTATAGTATTATTAATCTTTTTATTTGCGAAGGAGTGATAGATTTTAATAAGCATTTAATATTTATCTCCATTATATTGAGAATATGGATGATTAAAAAAAAATCACATTGAACATGAATGCAAATTCCATAAAATTATAACTCATTTGTAAATTATACTGAAAATTGCTTTAAATCACAGCATTTTAAATGCATTGCTCTAATAAAAATTTCACTATGATGGGCAGTTTTTGCTTGGTTATGATTGTGAGTGAGAGAGAGAATAGCTTAGACACAGTCAACATCAATTGGTAACTATCAGTTTCTCAACTATGCAATCATCACTACAAGCACTAATGACTCTGCTATGTGTCTACGCTATTCTAACTTATATATTGCTCTATCACCCATATTAAACATTCTATATTCATTGATATAGCAAAATACATACATATATATATATATATATATATATATATATATATATAAGTTGTTGAACATTATCAATTTTAACTAAAGAAAAAACATGAGGATTAAAAAAGACTCACACACATACACCTGTATGTTCTGGGGTCTTTTCAAGAAATAATTTTTGATTTTTGGTTGGAAACGGTGATATTTTGGGATAATTGTCTACAAAAGTCTCCTGTGTGGAATTTCTACTTTGCTAATTATTTTATTGCTTCTTCATTTTGAAATTTAATTAAATTTCTTTTTGTTCTTATTAACTGAAATTCTTTTTCATGTGACTCTCATTACACACTGATAATTTCATTACCATCATTGCTTGTTTCTCAGAAGATACATGTAAAATCTCCTGTTCTATTTTCTCTTTATATCTGAAATAAGGTGACCAATAAGTCAATAGCCTGATATAATTATTGCCTGAATTTTTATCTGAAATTTTCATTATATAAGGATTAATCTAGATGATTTATCTTCACCACTGTATAAGATGTATTGATAAGAAAGGAGATTGTTAAAAAATATATATATATTGTTTAAAAGCTTTTTTCATCATAAAGGCACAAACTTTGTAATGTACTAAGATGATAACTGGTTTTAAAATTATCTGACTGGCTACTGGTGTTTAGGATTTCTATGTAAGTAAGTAAGTAAAGTTAGCGACCTTAGTCAAGGGTGACCCAAAGGCTCCCTTTTCAATAGCTACTACACCGAGGTGTTGGGGAGAGCGCTATTCCATTCCCTGGATTGCTCCACTTTACCCTCGATCCGTACCTTATAATGCTGAGTGTTAAGCAAGGCAGCCTCAAGTACCATTTTTTTGAGTCTTTGGTATGACTCGACCTGGGATTGAACCCTGGTCTCCTGGACCATTGGCAAACACTAGTGCATTTTTAACAAGCATAACCAACAAGGTGCTCAGTGGATTCTGATACCTTAATCTTTCCGCCCTTCTTTTGAGTCATTTCTACATTATTTAATTATAGATATTTACAAACCCCTCTGCATGAGCAAGATGTGACACAAGGTCAATTTTTAAGCAGAGTTAAACAGAATTCAGTTTTCTTTCTTCTAGACTGGCTGCCATGCCAAGGCTAAAGAACTCAGTCTGCCCTACTATTCACCCATAGCTGGAGGGAGAATAGTTAGATTCATACCTTTCCCAAGGGTATTAACACTATGTGAAATGCAAAATGTTTTATCCATGTTTTGAACTCTGGTCACCATGTTCATTTCCTTGGACAATATCCATTACATGACTAGCGCCTCTACATTATTTAATTATAAGTACTGATGTCACTTTTAAAAAGAAATACTTTATTTTATGTTAGTTGATTTTGAGAGTCTAGCAGAATGAATTTAATAAGTTCTCTTTACTTCTGCTGTTGTGTTAAAGAAAGTTATCATTTCGTAAATGACAGTTTTCTTGGTTTTTATTGTGAATATAAAAACCATCTATACATACATAGAATTATACTACTCATTTAGGCTATTATCTTTAAACAGTAAGAAATGGTGTGTATTAGAATCAACAATAAATTATATTAATATATTGTGATATATTGTGAGCAACTAAAGATGAAAATAATTACTAGTTAAAATTAGTGTTTGACAATCTTCATAAAAGCAGCTGGTATAGAAAACCAGACTCTCCCGAAGCAAAAAAGGGAGAATGAGTTTGAATCAAGGAGTGATTATTTTTTATTATTCCTTCTGATATGTGCTATTTTAGAGACAGCAACCAGACTGAATTTTGATGATTTTTTTTTTTTTTTTTTTTTTTTTCTTTTGTTTTTGTCTCTGCTTTCTTTTTTCCATATTGCTGTTAGCTCAAGTTTCAAACCTTTGGTTTTTGCTCTACTCCTTGACCTTCAAGTGGGGATTCATAGTAGCTTAAGTGCTGAACTACAACATT
Organism: Sepioteuthis lessoniana; assembly: GCA_963585895.1. Lineage (NCBI taxonomy): Eukaryota > Metazoa > Mollusca > Cephalopoda > Myopsida > Loliginidae > Sepioteuthis > Sepioteuthis lessoniana. The sequence continues at coordinate 89,224,035 of OY757911.1, read as the reverse complement.
GTTGTAAGCAAGTTTAATCTCCAGTCTCACTTATAGGTTCACTTTCACTTTACTCCACAGCTATAGGTTAAGTAGTACCAATACTCTTCTTCTACAAGGATGGCTTTGGCATTAAATAACCCATGAAGGTTAAAATGCTATTAAACAAAGAAACCAAACCATTGACTTTCATTGCACACACTATTATTATGGCCTTGTGCCAGGTGTAAGTCAGCTTGTTAAATATCTGACAGCTGATTTAAGTCTGCTTTTGTTGTTGTCATGTAACTTAAGCTATTGACATCATTGGAACATGTACTAGTTGAGCAGTTGACTTGATATTTACCAATGGCACTTGTGATATGATATGTTCTGTATGTCACATTATACTCTAAATTGATTGTTGTGTAGTCTGCCATGGATTATTTTATGGTATACAATGGGGTCAATTTTCCCCCCAGCTGGTGGCCATTTTCTCTTATGACTGCAGTGAAGAGATATGATTGTCACAGAATCTCTTTCATTTACACTTTAATCAATAAAAAGCATAAAAATTCAATTATATATGCATTTGTCTATATTACGTTAATATCAATCAAGTAAACTCTTCAGTGACTCAAATTCACCGCCTATTCATATGGTCTTTTATTTTTATGATGAAAGCATGAAGAAGCCTGAATAGAAACATTAACTAATGAGATGATTTTCATGCTAGTGATTTATTTATTTACCCAAAAAGTTAGTTTGAGTTAAGTAAAAATAAGACTTTTTTAAAAATAACTTTGAAGAACATTTTGTTTTCTTTTACTGTTTTCTGCAATTTTTCAAACAACTTCATAGTTCAATCCTCCAGAACATTTTACTTTTCTTAGCCAAGAACTGATCTAAGTATTTTTTGCAGTTGTTCTACAAAGTACTTCTCATATATATATATATATATATATAGACTATTCAGTACCATTAAGCTACGAGTTTGGGCTGAAACATTCATATGATGACATTATATCTGTTGTTGTTGACATTTTTGACCAATAGGATCAAACCACTGCAATACTAACACAAGTGTGTGGACCACAAGAACAATGCTGAAAAATAAACCTCGTCTGATCACATTCCATGAGAGTATGTTGGTCTGTCTGTGAACTTTTCAGCCAATCCTTGTATTAACAATGCTTTTAAGGGAGATATAAACACAAAATTTAATCTACAACTATTTTTGTTCCAGTTTTGCCACAGTGGAACATGAAAAAATTGTCATTGTTTTATATACTCTCTCTCTCTCTCTCTCTCTCTCTCTCTCTCTCTCTCTCTCTCTCTCTCTCTCAACTTGAAATATTCTACTTATCATTGTGAAATGCTTCAAAGATAAAAATTACATATAATAACCACAAATAATTTAACTGAATTAGCTTTTTTATATTAGTATTGTATGAAAGTTTCTAAAGGCAAGTCTGATTATCTAAACACTTGCAATTAAATAAAAGTAAATTGATATATTTCTATTGTTTGAGATGTGCTTTCAAGTCATTGTTTCACTGGCATTTATATATCAATTTACTATTTTAACCTAATTAACTACTTGATGTATGGATGACAAATGCACCTCTACAACCAAGCATGCAGGCTGAAAACCATACTCTGCATCCTTTGCGAGTCAGAAAATTAGAAACATGATACCTCGCACTGTGAATAATGCAATAATAGTTTGATTGAAGACAAATATAATGGGCCTCTTTACCACAGATTTTTCACAAAGGCATGAAAGGGAGTCTATTTGGGATTTGTTGGTAAGAAATTAATAGTAGAAGGGTGAATGTATTGAAGTAAAAAAAACATTGATAGATTAAAGGACTGGTAATAGTGAGGCTCAAGGTTACAATTCTGAGTACATAATATTCAGAATGCAATGGGTAAATTATCATTTAAATTACATAAAAATGAAAATAACACTGACATCTCATTTTATCAGATATATTTACCAAAGACGAACCAGACATGCAGGACACTGCTGGAGAAGCAGGGACAATCTCATAAGTGATGTACTCCTATGGACCCCCACATATAGCATAGCCAGGCAAAAGCAGGACGACTAGCTCGAACATACATACAGCAGCTATGTGAAGATACGGGGATGTAGCCCTGAAGACCTGCCAGAGGCGATAAATGATAGGGAGAAGTGGCGAGAGAGGGTCAGGGATATCCATGCTGGCGGCACGACATGATGATGACATGAAAATATCTTGAAATATTGTAGATTAAATTTATTCAATGAAACTGTCATGAGCTCCCATCATAGCCTCCAGACAACTTTGAAATCTCTTGCAAACCTTTCTAACAGTCTCCTTGTTTAAATTGGTAAATGCTACTGTTATCCTTGCCTTCAGTTCATCTTCATTGTTACAGTTTTGTTGGTCTCTTGCTCAACCACACCTCACACACAATGATTGCCCAGTCAGCTGGGGCTGTAGAATACACCGACTGTTTCTTTACAGCAGGGTAAGACCCCCCCCCCAACTAGTGTACTGGATATGATGCTAAACAATCTGATGGTGAGGTTCCAGCAATGCTGGAGCTTTGGGGAATGTGGAGTACCCCTTTATTGTCATTGCTCCCAGGTCCACACTGGCCCAGAGTGGTAGCACCTGATAAGGGTCCTATCTATGGATTAAACAGAACTAAACAGTGGTTGGCGTTTACTGTTTTTATGCATTTAAACTGCGTATTTATGCCAAACTGAATTGTTTAAAATAGAACTGTTTTGACATTAAAACTGCATACTAATGCTACACTGAATTGCTCAAAATAGAACTGTTTTGACATCTAAACTGTGTACTTATGCTAAACAGAATTATCTGAAATAAAACTGTTTTGACATTAACTCTGTGTATTGCCCAGTCGGTTGGGGCTGTAGAATACACTGACTGCACCTCTGCAGAGGGGTAAGACCCCCTCAATGAATGTCCTGATTATGACACTAAACAGTCTGATGGTGAGGTCCCAGTAATGATGGGTCTTTGGGGAATACGGAGCACCCCTTCATTGCCATTGCTCCCAGGTCCACTCTGGCCCGATATGGTAGCACCTGATAGGACCCTATCTATGGGTTAAATAGAACTAACAGCATACTTATGCTAAACTGAGTTGTTTGATTAAACTGAATAGCTTGAAATAGAAATGTTTTTGACAATTAAACCGTACTTACATTTAAACTGCGTGCTTGTGCTAAACTGAATTATTTCAAATAGAACTGTTTTTTGACATTGAAACTGTATTTACACTAAACTGAATTGTTTGACATGGAACTGTTTTGACATATAACTGTGTGTAAACAAAATATGTACTTATACTGAATTGAATTAGAACTGAATAGCTCAACCAAAATGTTTTTCACAATCAAACTGTACTTACCTTTAAACTGCGGGCTTATGCTAAACTGAATTATTTGAAATTGAACTGTTTTTGTTATTGAAACTGTACTTTCACTAAACTGAATTGTTACATATAACTGCTTGAATAGTTTGAAATAGAAATGTTTTTGATAGTTAAACTGTGTACTCATTCTAAACTGAATTGTTTGAAATGGAACTGGTTATTCACATAAAAATAGATTTGGCATTAAATAACCTACAAAGGTTGATATGCTATAAAATCCAACAAACCAAACCAATCACACACAATGATCCATGGGATTGCAATCTGGAAAGTTAAGTGGAGAGACATTGCGGTGATGTTGTCACAAAAATTTTCTTGTTGCTAACATTGGGTTCTCCTGATTTTGTAGAGTCCTATTGCCTGACATTGTCTTCCAGCAGCTACACTCTCAATCCAGGGCAGTGCTACCTCCTCCAGGCACTTGATGTTGTCCCCATGTTGAGTCTGACGCCATGTGGGAAGATGAATGGAGACATAATGTCATCATCACTTGTAATCATCCTAAACACCATGATGTGGACTGAGTGATTGACTTTCATCAATATCAGTATATCTTGTGGTGACAGAGCAAGTCAGTGGTTGTTCTGTGAATTCACCATCTAATCCTAGTTGAATTTTTTTCTCATCTAAGAAAAACCAAGCATTTTCAGGATTTTCAAATCTGCTAAGGGACAAGTTCTTTCTTCGTTAATTAATACTAGGTCTGGTCTTCTGATCAGAATTTGGTGATCTCTTTGTATCTCAAAGTCCCAGAGAATTTTATACATCTCATTTTCTATGACAGATTTTGGTTTGTACATATATCATTTGTCAACATGGTAAAATTTTTAAACTCTTGCATAATTCCCAATGTATCATCTTTCCCACTCAGTTGTACATAGTCTTGTACTCCTTTTGTCCCAGTTTGCTGCATTCACTTATGTGATTAACCATTTCATCTCTGTTGCCACGTAGCTTACACTTGCTATTCTTCTGCGTAATCATTATCAATATTACAACTAATAGAAAAAAATTTTCAGCAAACATTCTGTTTTGTTTTCCTTAAGAACTTTTAATATTTTCTATTCTCAGAAACTTGTTTTTCACTAATTGTTTTTTATCTTTTCTAATTTTCCAGCTGGCTACAATACACTCAAGTTGTTCCTTAGTTTTGCTGTTGGCAGTTTATTAGGAGATGTTTTCTTACATCTTTTACCTGAGGCTTGGAACCATGTTAATACACCAGGTCAGTTTTTATTTTGTTTATCTATTTGGGTTTTTTTTTTCATTGTTTTACCCTTTTATCTATATTCATAACAGAAAATATACACAAAAACTATAGGTAGTTTGGTACTGTCAGTTGCAGTATATAAGTCAATCTTTTAAACCAGAAAAAAACCTCTACAAAACTAGGGGTAGACTTAAATGGCCAGGTTAAAATCCAAATGTTTACCACAGAGTGCACAACCAGCAGCAAACATTTTGATTTTAGCTCTGATCTATAAGTCAACCCCTAGTTTTGTAAAGATTTTGTCAGGCTTAAAGGGTCAACTTATATACTGCAATTTACTGTAGGTATATTGTTACTAACAAGCAAACTGATATATAGATTCCATGAAATTTCCATTTTGGAAGATATGAATACAAGATCATTGTTTATTTGATCTTAGAGCCATATGTTTTAAAAGAAAACTTTCAATAGCATTAAATCTTTTTGTTTTTGTTGAAAATGAGAAATATCTGTGAGTAAATCTTATGCAATACTCTCAAAATTTATCACTTGATCAAAAAAGTTGGTTTCATTACCATGTAACCTGTCTTTTTTTATTGTTAATTCTTGTAATGTATTTTTGCATAAAAGAAACTAAGTTTTTCAATTATTATGTTCTTTTATTTTGTTTTTTTTTAATCTAATTTCTCTAACTTCAAGTTGATTTAGAAAAAAAAAGAGATTCAAAAAATGTTAATACCTCTGTAAAAGTATTTTTATTAGATTTTATGCCTTCAAAGGGTCTCCACCTGTTTACTACAAGGGATGTTCAAAAAGTTCTAAACCTTACTCAGAAGGAGTCAGTCAGAAGTGACTTGGAAATGTCAACCCTTTTTCAGCTTGTGCTCTGGCATCAGCATTCCTGGGACCCATCTTGCAGACAACTTGCCTCCTCTCAAGATCTCAATCAAAAATGTTTAGCTATAGCTCTTCTTCATAGGTGAGGCTTAGAAGTTTTTGAACTATCCTCATATCCCTGTTAACATATTTCTGGAATCTTCTCCAGGATTTTTGTAAGGACCTTAGGCACATTTCTTTAGGTATTTTTTTTTTAAACAAGGAAATGAAAATAGTGTAAGCCTTTTCAAAAATGTTTTTTTTTCAAGTCTTTTTAAAATAAAAAATGATACTTAATCTTTAGTTGATGATTTATTCTATAGGGAAACACTTAAGTTTTTGGCCCAACCAAGAAAAGAATGGCCTAAAATCACAAAATGTATACTATATTATTTTACATGCCCATCCAAAAAATCAACACTTGGCACATCATTTAAGTTTCTTTAATAAAAATTCAATAAAAAAAAATGTTAAAAACATTATTCTTTTCTTGGTTGGGCTGAGAACTCGCTCATTATCGCAAAACTGTTAGCTATTTTCTTTATTAGTATTTAGCATATTAGTTTTGAGAAAACACTAAAACTTAGTGAGCAGTTCAATTAACAAAGTAAGTTCAATACTAACCTGCCCCCCCCCACTTATATCCATCAAGTTACCTAATCCAAATCTCTATTTTTGGTTTAATTATATGAAGAAGACATCTGGCTGAAAATTTTTAATCAGAAACCAAAGTTCTGATCTTTTTTCCATGATTTTTTGTAACTGGAAAAGCAAGACATAAAAAAAGACCATGCTATGCTTACATTTGTTGTAGAAGGACTTCTTACTAAAGTCTAAAGTTCAGCTTATATAATCATCCATAGACAGATTGTTTCGTTGTATCATAACTCATAAGTGTGGCTCGACATGCAAGATGCTTCAAACTGGGAGATATATATATATATATGAAGAGTAAATAAAGGATTGTAATCCGACAATATATAGAAAAACTGATAACAACGATCCAAGTGGAAGGAATGATTTATTAACGGGTCAACACTATAGCTTTTCGGTTCTACTGAACCATCATCAGGACCATGAGGGGTGATATCAATAATTTTAAGTTAACGATGGATGATTAGAAATGTGAAATACAAAAACCTAGGGGAAAATATGTATAGTAAGAAAAAGTTAGCCGTTTAACTGGCAAATCAGCGTTTGATGTTTAAATTACGTCATTTGACTTATTAGGAATATTGTATAGAATTTATGTACGTTGTTTAACGAGAAAGATTTCGAGACAGAAGGATGAAAAGAAAGAAAGAACAAAAGAATAAAAAGCATGGAAATTATGAGATATACGGAAAATATGACTAAGGATGGAATATATTGTAGCTATTTAAAATGTGTTTGCTTAAGTAAGGAGAAATATTACAAAAGCCATGACGAGTATTTAGGGAACTAAGGAATGAGATAGCTGCGGCTTCGAAAATTCGTCTAAGATTTTTATTATGGATGTAAGTGAGCATCTTAGCAGAGTTGAAGTCAATGTTATGATTATGTTGAGAAATGTGTTGGAATAATGCGTTGTTTGAGTTGCCAATTCTTATGTCTCTTTTGTGCTCTTTCAAACGAATATGAAGGTTTCGGGATGTCTCAACGATGTATTTTAGTTTACAATCCTTACAATATATATATATGTATATTTGGTGTTAAATATTCCACAAGAGTTGATATGCCATAAAACACCCACCAATCACTACTACTACTACTTCTACTACAATTATAACTACTACCACTGAAACTACAATTCCTACTACTACTTTTTACTACTAACACTAATACAAATAATAAGCATTTTCTTTGATGTAGTTTAACTCAGTGATTAAGGGAAGACTTTCAGATTTGAAAGAAAAAAAATTAAAGATATTCTGTAATTATTTTTACTAATTTGGAATTATCAGTTTTAGATTAATACTTTGTTAGAAAAAAAACAAATTCATAAGCTGTGTATTGTTGCCCTATCACTTAGTAAATTAAAAAATGCATAGTGGTACAATGGTTAAGTTAGGCTAACAGATCATTGTTAGTGAGGTTGGTTCTCACTGAGTACCCTTCTGTCTTTATGCCAATATAAGCTAAGCTTTGTAAATTATTGCATATAGGTATTTACCCAACCCCGACACACAAGGTCAATTTTTAAGTAGTTTACCTTCTAGATTGATTGCCTTACAAAGGCTAGAGAATCAGTCTGCCCTACTATTTACCCAGAGCAAAAAGTGATGAAGAAATGGATTCATGCCTTTTTAGGGCATTAGCATGAAGTGAAATACCAACAGCTTAGTCCAGAATTTTCTTCTCGGGTCACATTTAAACAGTGTGCAAACAAATGACTCATACTAAATTGAATTGTTACAAATAGAATTGTTTGATCATCTAACTGAGTGTAAACAAATGACTGATGTGTAATTGAATTGTTTGTGATAGTAATATTTGTCAATAGGATATTTGTTGCAATACTAATTTGCTGGCAAGATTACCTGGTGTTTAACTGGAATTAAATGAACTTGGGACTAATATTCATTTTAGTAATTCTTAGTATAATATACACACATACTCTCGCACCCATCCTGTAAACTAGTTTGGTCATAGGGGTGCTACTCAAGTAACATATCTTGGGCAGCTATAGCCTGGCATAGCCGTCCCTCTCCGGGTATACAACAGGTTTTGAATTCAGAGTTATTAAAGAGCCTAGTTTGCCCTACTACTTACCCTTAGCTGAAGGCAGAATAGTTGGATTCATAATTTTCCCAAGGTTATTAGTGCTACATGAAATGTAAACAGTCTCATCTGGGATTTGAACTCTGTTCTCCATGTCCATCTCCTGTGATGATAACCGTTATGCCTCAAACACCTTATAATATATAGTTTAGATAAAAATGTCTTTGTTTAGTGTTGACTAATGCTATTTATCAAATATCAACAAAATGCCACTCAAAAATATTTCTAATCCAATGTTTCCAAATCAGTTTTGGTTTTGTCGGTTCTTATGATACAGGAATTTACTAGAAAGAAAGAAAAGCTTTCCCAGATTCAAAAACATTCTTCACTACAGCAAAAGGAGGGTGTAAGAATTACTGGCTCGATTTGTAAATAAAGATAAGTCCATTACGAAACTCGAGATGTTGAGCAGAATATTTTTGTATGGTACTTAGCAGTTGGAGGATCTAGATTGGGTTTGTTATGAAAATAAATCACTAAGTAATTCTTCTGACTTCCCTAAGTGCAAGAATCAGGAAAAATTAGAATCCCAAGTGATTCCTTATCTTACTTATCCTAATTCCAATAAAATTGAATCTTGTGCCAAAAGGAAGCCATCCCAGCTGTTCAAAGAGATAATGAGAAACAACTATACAACTTTATTCTACTTTTAATGTCTGGGTTTATAAAAATCCATAAACAAATGCCAAATAAATCAGACATATAGAGTTTTGGTTTAGTTTCTATTTATTTACACTATGTTGAATATAAGAGGCTGATAAGTATGACAAGATTGCTAGAATGAATTAAGAAACTGGAAATTTAACCTATATTTATAGCCTTAAGGTTATAAAACTGAATGTCTGCTTGTGATAGACAACTTATATTGAAAAGGTGCTGAAAATTTCTGAGCCTGACCAATTAAGGAATGATCTAGAGCTGGGCTTTATAAACATTTTACTTGATGCACCCATTATAACCAAATTTCATTTCCATTCATCCCCAAAGATCTGGATATTTTCAGTCAGGGCCAGATCGTTCATTTATTTAAATGATCCATGTTTTGAACTGGTTGTGTGTGAATGACACATCAATAGTGGCCATCACACCCAATCAGGCATTCTGCTAGGTGTATGATATCTGGTAACTAGTTTACATGATTCAGCAATTTTTGTTCTGTTATAAAGGGATTTATAAATGCAAACTAGTAAAATCTCTCTCTTTGGACCCCTATGCTTTTACTCATCCTGGCTAAATTTTATTTGCTCTCAAGAACACTTTAAGAAGCCCTGATTTCAAGCCATGAAATTTATATGCTTATTCCATGTATTCATCTTGCAGTTCAACACACTTGTTTTTCAAGGTTCTTTAGCACTACCAAAAATATTCAATAATTTTCAGTAGCCCTGTGTGTGTGTGTGTGTGCGTGTGTATAATGAATAAGTTTTATTAAAGATGAGCCTTATTTTGATTTTATATTTGATTATCACCTATCTTTGTACAAGATCACAAATGTTTGGTACAAACTTGTATACAAATTGCTCAAATGTTATTCCTGAGCACTTCCAACCAGCATTGGTCATTTTAAAGAGAAAGGTAAAATGTTATTGCATTTGAATTCTGAAATTTTCATGGATTCATTAAAAATTTTAATTAAAAGAATTACATTCATGTTTGTGGTAGGGAGGAGTAACAGCTAATGTACTGAACTGTGGCCTCTGAGTAAGCAAGTTCAAACTCCATTCATGATTTTACATTTGCTTTTGGACTAATACTCTTGGGAAACATGAAACCTCTTATCCTCTAAGCAATGGGTTAAATAATATCACTGCTGTTCTTCTACAACAGTGGCTTTGGCATTAAATAACCCACAAAAGTTGATATGCCATTAAACAAAAAATGTTTGTTACATGTTTATAATGTAGCAAATGTTTTATATCACTACTCTTGCACATTATCCAGTGTTTATTTGTTTAGTTAACCACAAGTAACTGCTGGCCCAGTCAGTTGGAAGTGTAGAATATACTGAATGCATTTCTGCCAAAGGGTAAGACACCCCCCCACTCACCCAACAAGTGTCCTAGATATGACATTAAACAATCTGATGGTAAGGTTCCTGTAATGCTGGAGCTTTGGGAAATGCGGAGTATCTCTTCATTGCCATTGCTCCCAGGTACACTCTGGCCTGGAGTGGTAGCACCTGATTGGGACCTATCTATGGGTCAAATAGAACTGTTTGACATTTAAACTGTGAGCAGATAAATGATTAATGTCAAACTGAATTGTTAGAAATAGAACTGTTTGATCATTTAACTGTGTAAACAAATGACTGATGTTTAATTGAATTGTTAGTGCTATATAGCAATACTTTGAATCATTTACCTGTGTGCAAAAGAATAAGCTTAGGCTTATTTTAAAATGTTATCAACAAGATGTGTTTACAAATCTATATCTATATAATATATATGAAGAAAGAGGATTTGGCATTAAATAACCTAGAATGGTTGATATGCCATAAAACCAAACCAAATCAAACCAGTAACTGAAATCAGGTTGAGGGGGGGTTGAAATCTAAATATTTCTACAAACAGGATCACATTTTTACATGTTTTTTTTTGGGGGGGGGTATCAGCTTATTTGTTCTGTTATCAAAATAATACTGTTGGTTTTATGGCATGTTCAAATCTTGTTGGGTTTTTATGCCAATGTAACAATTTTGATTTCAATTATATACAGTACAACAATCTATCATCATAACCATTTTAAATTGGTAAGCACTCCATACTTTGTTGCAAAATCAATATTTTCAGAGCCAATATATTAATGTAGTTCAAAGTCATTCTAAACATTATTCCAAACATTTGACTTATAGATGGGACCCTAACAGGTAATACCACTCCAAGTCAGCATGGATATGGGAGAAATAGCAATGAAGGGATGACTGCATTTTCTAGAATTCTAGAAATGGAGCATTACCACCGGATATAGTTTAGTGTCATAACATGCCTACCTCTTTTTGGAGAGGTTTGGGTCTTACCTCCTCTGCAGGGGATGTAGTTAGCATACTCTAAGCTCTGCTGAAATGGCAATTGATCATTTGGTTTTATTATTTATCTTTTTATTATCACCCTCTCTGCTGGTGATGTAGTCAGCATATACTCATCTCATCAACAAGGCAAAGATAACACTGTATCACTTTACTAGTTGAGAATTTACATCAATTTACACATACATACTTGTGTGTATGTGTATAATATATACATGTATGTGTGTGTATGTAATATATATATATATAATTTTCAAAACTAGTTGTATGAATAAGCAACAAATTACCAAGATGGCTGAATCAAATCAGTATAGTGAATCAACCTCAAAAGTTGAACTTGCTTCTCTAAGAAAAAAAATTGACCTCACTATCTAAAATTTGTGCTAAAGGCAGAGTAGAACAATTTCCTGATGACTTTTATGCAGAAGAAAATATATTATTTTGCAAATTTTGTCTCTATAGTGTTAACATCTTCAGAGTTGACACTATGAAAGATCATATAAAATCAAAAACTTATTTGACAAAAAAGTCTTAACTGAAACAGAAGACAATTACAACTTTGTTGAAATGTAAAGAAGTAAGGGATGATTTAGTTCTTGATTTTTTTTTTTTTTTTTTTTTTTTTAATGTGTACTTTGTCGGACATTCACCTACACAAAATTGACAAAATGAGGCTATTTCTATTAAAATATTGTAAGGAAGGTGGTGCTATTCCAAGTGTCAATTGTGTTAGGTAACTTCATCTGCCAAAATTGTTTGCTCTTCATTTTGCTGCCCTGAAAGCCAAGCTTGCTAATCAATCTGTTAGTTTCATAACAGATGAAACAACTGTCATGACCAGAATATTACAAATGTAATTGCTAGTATTTGTATAGAGTCATTTCTCATTGATGTTGTAACCATGAGAGAATGCTGTCATCAAATCTTAAGTCAGGCATGCATCCAAGCTGTAACTCATGGATATTGCATTTGAGGATATTGTTGCTTTTATAATGGATTCTGTAGCTTATTATAAAGAATCTCAGAGAGAAATGTTGTCAAATGTCTTTAACAGTTACCATATGTTGTGCTTAGCCCATATTCTAAATCTTGTTAGTGAAGTATTTTCACACTGGCCAGCATTTGATAATGTTACCCAGCTCATTACTCTCAAGTCAGCCTTTTTAAAAAAGCTTGTCAAAAAAAGCGATACCTTAAATGGTTTAAAGGTTCCTTACCTAAGGAGCAAATGAAATTACCCCCTGCGCTATTGCCAACCAGATGGAATTCCTGTTTTTTTGCGGACAAATATCACTCATCCTTTGTACAATTCTATGAAGGATACTTTGAATAAGAAAAGAGTCATAGCCTTGTAGTAGATAGGATTCTGGAATTAGTAAATGATGGTTGACTACATCTTGCCTCTTACAATAATTTGCATCTGAATCTGCATTTTATAAATGAAAATTGCACCCATTTGATATCAGTTTTGAAAAGTTTAGAAAAAACTAAGTCTCTGCTTGCATGTGTTGTTGACAACATAGTGGTGAATGTAAAACAGTATCTGCATACTAGGACATCAAAATCAACATTTGGTGTAGAAACTGACTGTGTTTTCTAGTTCAGAGAAAACACAGAGGGAGTTATCTCAAATTTCAAGATTTGTTCAGCACATCTTTTTCGTAAATAGATACATGGATGCCCAGCCTGTGTATGACTTTTACAAGGTATCTCGTTTGTTTGATCCTAGACAGCTACCTTGTATAAGCCATAACATTGAGAGTTTTGCAGCCATTAAAGACTTGCAAGATCCTTCTACCATTCTTTATGTGAATTACCAAAATGACCTAACAAATCCCAGCATTTTGGAATGCAAATAAGAGCAGATTTCCCCTACTTGAACAGATTGTCAATAAGGTCATATAGATGCCTGTTACCAGTGTAGATGCAGAACATTCATTTTCTCAGTATAATCATTTACTATATAGACAACATAAGAGTCTTACTCCTGAGAACACTAAATAACTTACAATTTTGTATTACAATGGAGATTTAGAAGAGAGATTTTGAAGATTGCAAATTTTATAATTTGAGAAATAGCCAATTTTAAATTTGAGCAGTTTTCAAGTTGACATAAGTTGTTTTATTTAAATTTTGAATATCAAATTTGTTTTATATTTTGTTACAAAGATTCAATTATCATTTAATTCCTGTTTTGTAAAATTTTAGAGAAAATGTTTGACTTACTCAGATATTCATTATAGAGATCAAAGTTATTTGCTGTTGATCCTTTAAATGTGATTTTTTTTTTTTTTTTATTTTTATTTTAATATTGTGAATCTATAATTATAAATCAATCTGGATCCTTTTACTTAAAAACACAAAAACAATCTGAATGTGTTCATTCTTAAAAAAGGAAGCTCTGATTAAAAGTTCTACTGCAACATTTCATTGTTTTATTGTCTAGTCATGTTACATTTTTATTTTTACATATAATTTATTTTTGGACTTGGATTTTAACATTTAAAAAAAAAAAGAAATTGAAGATATTTGCTTTTATATGTAATAAAACTTTGAATCATTTTTTTATTTAATAATGATAGCATATTTTATTACAATTTTCTCATAAAATACTATAAAAATGGAAAAAAACGGAATTCATGAAAAGTGGAAACGGAATTTTTAAAAATTTGAAATACAAAATTGTGTGTATGTATTGTGTGTGTGTGTGTGTGTTTGAGTATGTATATATTAAAAACATGAAAATATAGCTTCAGGTGTGACATTTAATTAAAATCTTTTAGAAAGAACTAATTGGGAAAGATAAGATCATTTCATTTTTGTTTTTTCATTCATTTATTATATTTAAAATATAAATCACTGAATGCAGAGAATAATTTTTAAGAAATAGTTTGACCCTTTGGAATTTAAATGATTGGTTTTATTTATTTGTTTATTTATTCTTTAATGGTTCCATTTAGAATTTCTCTCGAAACAGACATTTTTAATTTCAAACAACTATCATTTCAATTAGCTTTGATTTCAGGAAAGAACTTAACACTTGTTTGTTTATTCTATTTTTTCATACTTGTAAAAATTTATATGTCAGTTACTATACATTTTGTATTCACTAAGAAATAATTATAATTTCATTTTTTATTTGTAATGCATGATCAAGCTGATTAACACTCAAATGTAATTGATATGTTGATTTGTAGTTTTGCTATGATATATTTATACATCAAATTTGTAAATGAATTTAGCTTTGGTTTAACAGCAACAGTGTACTTGATCTCTTTCTCTCTCTCTCTCTCTCTCTCTATATATATATATATATATATATATATATATATATATATATATATACACACACACACACACATGGGAGTGCTTGTAGTGTAATGATTATTATCATAGAAAATGGATACAGTAAACCAAGTTCAAATCCTAAAAAAGGCTGCTTGCATTTGACATGGTACTTAATATCTTTGGAAAAGTATGAATCCAACTATTCTCCCTCCAGCTATGAGTGAATAGTAGGGCAGACTGGACTCTTTAAACTTGGTATGGCAACCAGTCTAGAAGAAGGAAAACTCTGAATTTAAACCTGTTCAACTTCACTTAAAAAATTACTTTGTGCTGTATCCTGCTTGTGTTGAAGGGGTGGGATTAATACATATATATATTTGAATAAACAAGTTGTTTTAAAAATATTTCTTAAAAATCAATAATGTACTATATACTGACCAGCTATGCAGGATAAAACCTAAAATAAATTGATGTTTATTCACGCCTCTTGGGCTACCTCATAACTGTCAGTTTCATATACTTTTAAAGAAAAATAAATACAATTGTCAGATGACACTAAGTTATATATGAATATATATATATATATATATATATATATATATATATATATATATATATATATATATATATATATAAGGTTTGTAGTCTAATGATGATATATTTATGTGTGTATATATATATATATATATATATATATATATATATATATATATATATATATAAGTATCAAATAGAACAGAAGAGAAATAAGGTATGAAAACCAATTCAGTGAGGTGTTTATATATTATGATGTTTCAACCTGTATGGACTTCATCAGATAATGAGTTTTAAAAAATTTTAGGGAAAATATCAGGAATATTAAAATTGTCTATGAGATTGTCATCACGATGTTATTTGGCCCACCAATCATTATGAGACTTTAAAAAGTGGTGTAGCAAAAAATATTTGTAATTCTGTTTTGGATTTTTGTTTAAGGATTTCAAAATATTATTGCTGCATGTGAAGTGAAATATTATCAGTAATACATTATGATAGTACATTAAAATTAGTGTTGGGAATAAGTTTTATTATTCTGTTTAAACTCATGTCAAATTAAGTGGAATATTGTTTAGTTTTGATATTAATCTTGACACAAAGGTTGATAATTTATAATGATGAAATGATGGGGGGAAAAAAATTTTGTTTTTTTTTTTTTTTGTTTTCAGAATAATCTTCATTGTTCATGTACTTTGATTTCATTGGAAATATTCATCTCGTAGATTATTTTACAGGGAAAATTTCAAATTGAAATTCAACTAATAATTATATATTAGGCTGTAGACTTATTGATTCGCCCTTTTTTGTGTGTGTGTATTTACCTAACTTCCCTGCTACAGGCAGTATGAGACACATGGTCAATTTTTAAACAGTAATATTGGTTTGAATTCAGTGTTTTCCTTGTAGACGAGTCTGCATTGCTATTTCAACGTAGTTAGAGGTTGAGAGAAGATAGATTCATGTCTTTCCCAAGAGCATTAGCACAAAGTGATACACAAATACCTCCTTAGGGAAATGTGCACGGTGTAATGGTTGTCATTGGAAATGGATACGGTGACCCCATTTTAAATCCTTGATGAGGCTGTTTGCATTTCACATATCACTCATACTTTGGGAAAAGGTATCAATTCAACTATTCTCCCTCCAGCTATGGAGGAATTGCAGGGAAGACTGGGTTCTTTATCCTTAGTATGGCAACCAGTCTTGGAGAAGGAAAATTCTTAATTCAAACCTGTTAAACTCCACATAAAAAATTGACCTTGTGTCACATCCTACTCAGGTGAAGGGATTGGTAAAAACACACTTAAATGCTTCCACCAGGATTTGAACTTTGGCTCACTAAGTCCATTTGCTAAGATTTGTATGTATACACTGATGGAAAATAAAATCACAACACTCTGTCTCACTTTACTCAAGATTAAATATACAATTAATCTATATAGATTAGAGTAAATGATCACATATCCGTATTAATATATGTGCAGTTTCCAAAATATGGCATGTATTGATAATATTCAAACCCCATAATATAGTATAGTAATCAGTCTAGAAGGGAAACTTTGGATTCAAATCAGCTATACTCTACTTAAAAATTGACTTTGTGTCACATCCTGCTCATGACAGTAGAGTTGGGTTAATACATACTCAAGATTAAATGTGCAGGTTATATAGCTGGATAAATCAACATTTCCTAATGGAGTCTGTACTGACCTCTAGGAGGTGTTAGGAAGAAGCAGTGACTAAAATTACTTCACAGTTAGAGGCTTGAAGAGGTGATGAACAAATTTGTATATTCTCATCATGGAAGTATTGATAAAAGAACAACTAATTATGCCATCAAGATATGACTGTGTGCACATGTAGTTATTCTATGTGCTATCTGACAGTATAAGATGGGCAGTTTATGAATCATGTGTCGAGTTAAAAAGAAAAAATACTCATATTCTCTGTTTGTAATGATAATGAACCTCTATGACAACTGCTGAACACTTTGATCCAATATTTCAGAACAGTGTAGCATCAAACTTCATCTTTCAAACAAGCAAATTGAAGCAATTCATCCTCTAATAATGATAAAATAGTAGTTTTTCCCCCAATGAAGGATGTTAGGAGTCATGAAGAAGCAGTGACATAATATAATTCGTTTTGGAAGGTGCTAGTAAGCATCCAAGTGCTTGGGGTAAGCCTTTGTTAATGAAAAGTTTGTGAAACACTATAACAAATAATCACATACACAGATGAATATATGCACAGATTCCCAAATAAGAGGAATATCAACAGTACTCAGAGACCATTTTAACACAGTAGAGTGTTTACTAATGGTCCAGGAAACCGGGGTTCAATCCCAGGTCGAGTCATACCAGAGACTCAAAAAATGGTACTTGATGCTGCCTTGCTTAACACTCAGCATTATAATTTAAGGATCTAGAGTAAAGTGGAGCAATCCAGGGAATGGAGTAGTGCCTTCTCCTACACCTTGGTGTAGTAGCTATTGAAAAGGGAGCCTTCAGGTCACTCTTGACTAATATCCTCATTGGGTATTTACACAAGCTTGTACTCTTGTATACATGCATGTCATATTCATGTAAGTGTCACAAGATGGCTAATGAATTTTTTTAAGAATATCTACTCTTTTTAGCATTCACATACTGTATCCAGGTCAAAATAACATCCTTCAGTATTGCCATTTTATTTACTTTATATAATAGAGAGAGAGAGAGAGACAGGAGGGATTACAGACATATGCATGTAATTTATGTTCAAATATTAGAAAAATAAAAAATAAATTGTTCTTAGATGAATCACTTTTATTGTCTCTTCATTCTTTTATGATTTCCAGTTTCTGTCACTTATCAAATTCAGAAAAAAAAATGTTTCTTTCAAATATTTTTATCCTTCAGAAGAATCCCTGAGCATTGGTAAATGGGTGTTGTCAGGAATCCTGTTATTTCTGTCTATTGAGATAGTGATGGGAGAAGAAAATAAAGTAAGTACCAATCTAAATTCTAAGTCTTTTCTTGATGCTAATAATTGAGATGACATATGTAGAATTATTTATTTAAACTATTACATTCATTTGTGATTTTTATTTCACAATTCACTATATTTGTAGTCTTTTTTAAATTAAATGTTTCAATATCAATAAAAACTTATAACTTTCCAACATTTATAGAAAAGAAATACAAGTTAATTTTCATAGATTTTAATAATCTTCAATTGTATATTTAAGATTTTTCAAATGTCCAAAGTTTTGTAACCCAATTCTTGATTGAAGCTAATTGGTATTTTGTCTTGTCAAATTAAATGACTCCTCTCATTGCTAATCTTATGTCAACCTTGGCTACTTCTGTTTGAGGGCCTGCATGTACAAATGGTTAGTAGTTGAGTGATATTTTTAGTGATTGATTTATTGAATCAAATCAGTTATTGAGAGTGATTATATAGTGAAAGACAAATATTACAGAAAGACAAAGGAAACAAGTGATGTCTATTCAATGCTGCTGCTAGGCAAAAAATTGAGTGTGGCATATTGTCAAAGTTATTGATATTGCCTGTAATAAAGTTATGGAATTGAACATAAATATGCATCATGTGACCATAAACTTCTAGGAGTTTCATACCAAAATCTTTATTCAATCGATGTGAGTAACTTTTTCTCATTCTACTGTCCATGCCTAATTATAAAACAATGGCCTCATGGGTAAAAATGTTGCTTAAAGTGTATCAAGTTAACTGGTCATTAATCCCTGGATTTGGTAGTGCATGAAAAGACACATAATCGGGTTCAGTTGAAGAGACAGACAAGAGACATTCACTTGGAAGAATTAACTGATATGAGATAATCTTCTAAGCATGGATAGTGGAATGAGAACAGTCTTCCCTCATGGATTGAATAAAAAGCTTGATTTAGAATTCCTATATGTTTACCAAAAGAAGCTGACTCATCTGAAGAAAGTTGGAAATTTGATGGGCAAAAAGATTCTAACTATAACAACACCCAAGATGACAACATAAGTTAAAGTAAACCAATGTTTAATATTAGTAATTCCTCATGTCAAATTCAGATAAGATTATTTGAGTGTTAGTCATTGGTTATTTTGTCAAAATGTGTGTTTTTTCTTTTTAAGGTAAAAAAGCAGATGAGTTTCAAAATATCAATAAAAATCTTCAATTAAAGTGAAATTGGGTCAGTCTCATTAATAAAGCATTATGCAAATTTGTGACATGAGTTTAGTTTCAAATCAATACCTTATCTTTGATCCTGAGTCAATTGATTCTCTCTTTCTCCCACTCAAACTCTCTTTCTCTCTCTCTCTCTCTC
The DNA here is from genome assembly GCA_963585895.1 of Sepioteuthis lessoniana. NCBI lineage: Eukaryota > Metazoa > Mollusca > Cephalopoda > Myopsida > Loliginidae > Sepioteuthis > Sepioteuthis lessoniana. Next base: position 89,204,607 of record OY757911.1, on the reverse strand, counting down.
TTTTATCATTTGGGCAATATTTAGTGTGATACAACTGAATGAATGCTCCAATTCTAAATATTTTTCCCTCTTCCTTCTCATAACCCACATTAATTATATCTTTTACTCTACCTTCTTTATTTGTTGGCTTCTGACTTTCATTCCTCCCCACTCCACTGTTATCTATATTTCTTTGACCCCTTCTCCTCATTATCAAATTTCTCTGCAGCACCCTCATTTTTAAATGACCTACACCTGATCATGTGCCACTGCCTTTCATTTGTATTGTGATATTTTTTGTCTTCAAAAAAGTCTTTGTTTTTATTTTTGGCAGAGAGGAGGATTATTGGTGGTCTTTCTAAATTTATTATCATTCATACAACCTCATAAATCATATTTTTTTTATTTCTGAGAGATACAGATTGACAATCTTGAAAGGTTCAAACATCAGCAATTAATTTATTTAAGCTTCTTTAATTTGGTCACTAATGATATTTTGAAAATAGAAATGTTATTAAAATGAAATTTAGATAATACTGTCACTAAGGAACTTATTCTAACATATTTGAATAAATTCATTGTTGCTAACATATTCAAAAACTGAACATAGAATGATTTAATGTTAACAACAATGAATTCATTTTTGAAGTAATGTATTTAATCATTTAATATTAATATCTGCTATTTATTGACTCCAATGTTGGTAATACTCTTCATAACGTCACTGGTTTTTTTGGTTTTTTTTTCTTTTAAGTTCTAAAAAAAAATTTTTTTTTGTCACATCTCATCAGAGGAACTCCATGGCAAGCAAGTAATAAAGAGGAATAAATCAAGGTAGTTGATGAAGAAAAAAAAAGAAAGAATATAGCAAAAAAAACACTTTTGTTGTCAATTACGTTGAGTTAACCCTCTTTATTGCTTGCTTGCCATGGTGTTTCTCTGATGAGACATGACCCAGAAAAAAGGTTCCTTTTTTAATATTGTATGCTATACTTAAAGCTATTCTTTGTGTGTTTGTGTGTGTGTGTGTGTGTGTGTGTGTGTGAGAGAGATAGCTGTGTAGAACTTTAGCATTTCTAATTTTATTATAATTACTTTGTACCAATTACACATTGAATTTAAATATCTTTATCTCTTCTAATATCATCATTTATTTATTTTTATTCTTTTTTTTTTGATAATGTAACCTGGAGAATAAAATAGGTTGGTCTATAAAACTTGTAAACTTAATTTTATTTAAGATATTAAACTATTCTTTCTTTCTTTTCCTTTTTTTTTTGTTGTTTTAATATCAGAAATGATTGAGACTGGAATTTCATATCTCACATGTTTGGACTTTGAATTTCATTTCAAATTGTAGAATTTATAAATTCAGAATTCTAGATAAATTTGAATGATTTAATAGCTTTGACAAAGTTCAACGGGTTCATTGTCAAATCATACTCTCAACACATGACTCGGGAGAAAACAATCTAAAGAATATGCGGTCACAAGCACTAGATGTGATATGTGTAGGAGAAGAGGTGTTTGCCACAACTAAGGAAGGTTCATTATTCCAGAAGACAACACACTTGGAGGCCAGAAGGACATACAGTTAAATATTGTGATAAAACAACCTAAGACTAGAAAATCAGTTCAAACTAAATTATGTACAGTATTGTCACTTGATAAATTTGCCTCTTACGCTTTTTAATAAAGCGTTAATTTTCTTCTAAACCAAAGTTACCAAGATTTTACTATTTCTTATCAAACATTATACTATTAAAGCAGATATTATTAGGTTTATTTATTACCAAATTCTAGAGCATTGAAATTATTTAACCAAAAATATGAATATACAACATCAAAAATAAGTACACCTCTTATATTTATGTATGTATTTATGCAATTTAATTTTTGGTTATGGAGCTACTGCAGTTTTACTTTTGATTTGAGAGTTTCAATGCTGTAGAGTTTGGTTATGAATAATGACTAATAATGTCCTGAGTATATCACTAAACTGCATCCAGTAGTGAGACTCCACTTCTAGAGCTTTGTGAAATGTCAAGTCACCCCTTCATTGCTATTACTCCCAGGTACAATCTGACCTGGAGTTGATAGTACCTGCTTGGGTCTCATCAATAGGTCAAATGGATCCATTTGAGATAATGAAGTGTTTACTTGTTTTGAATGATTGTATGAAATATAATGGGAAACCATAATTGTTGAACTGACTTTGGTATAAAATGTCCCTAGACAGATTGAAATGCCTTAAAACCAACTCACAAACATAATAATGTCTGTCTTGATTGCATAATGTTCCAGCATAAATAAAAAATTCTGGTATCTTTGCTTTCGAAGAAAAATAATTTGTTATTAAAAGAATTATCAGGAGTACATTTATTTATGAGATATATTTACTTTCTTGATTCATTATTTTATTTGACTAATCGCCCTATTGGTCCACTTAATATAACAGTTATCATAGTAGGAAATGGAATCCAAGTCAAGGCTGTTTGCATTTCATTTTGTGATGATGCCATTGGGAAAGGCATGAATCTATCTGTTTTCCCTTCAGCTATGAGTAACTAATAAGACAGGCTGGGTTCTTTAACCTTGGCACAGTAACCAGCTTGAATCCAAACCAGTTTTACTCTACTTAAGAAATGACTTTGTGTCACACCCTGCCTATGGTGAAGTGGTTGGATAAATATATAAATAAAATGATTTAATAGCATGTTAAGATTAGCTGGCTGAGAATGCAATAACATTGCTGATAAATTAATAAGATTTATTTAGTCTTTTATCTCCCAGAATTTGATAAGATATCAGCATGCAAAGAAATCACTCAATAGTAGGAGTGAAACACTATCATTTGTTCATCAAGATTTTTTCAATTAAAATTATCGTTGTGTGTGTGTGTGTGTGTGTGTGTGTGTTTTTTTTTTTTTTTTTTTTTAATTTTCTTAGAATAGTTTCATAAAAACTTCCTGTATAAAAATTATTATACTTGATTAGAGTTATAATCAGGGTATAACATTATCAGGTGCAAACACTATAAAAAGGTACCAGGATTAAACAATTCTAAATTCATTTTTCAAATTGTATTTAAAAGCAAAACACAAGTGAGATACAGTTTTAAAGGAAATATTTTATTATGATAAAATCAACATATTTGCAAATTTCAAATGTTTTTATCAACATATATCACCTTGTCAAAAGTGCTTGGTGGATCCTAAATTTCACATCTCAGCAATTTAGTGTCAGTTTAAATATGAGATTGTGAATTGTGACTAAGATTGCTACGTATCTGACCTCCTACCAAGCCAGAATGTGGCACAAGGCCATTTAATAGTGGAGGCCTCACAAGAATTGAGATATGCACAGCTGGTCCAAAAAAATACTTGGCCCCATTGGCATTCTCCTTTTTAGGCACCTCAGACGCTGAGCAATCAACTCAACCTTACAAAGTATGTAAAGCATGGAGGACGGCCCCCGAGACCAAGTGTTCAAAAGACAATTAACCACTCTGCATGAAAGCGAATGAAAAGTCTCTCAATTATGAAACTTCAATGATATGTTCAGATTCAGTTAGGTTATGACATCACAATTTTTTTTTCTCCAAACATCAACTCCCATTAGCACATTAACTAGAGAGAGGGAGAGAAAACTATAGACATGTAATGATACATTCAATTCATGACATGATGTGATATGTATCACAATACACTGCCCATGATATAGGTATCATGATACCTTTAATAGAAAATAAAAAAACTAATTCTGTTTATGCAATATATCTTTACCATTGTTAAAATCTAGAAATAGAAATGCATAAATGTTATGGTGAGATATGTAATCACCACCGGAACAGTTTAAATAAGGGACCATGTCACCGGTCACCGGACAGAGAAACACGGAGAGACACCCTGGACGGAACACGTGAAGAACTACACACACACTCTCTCTCTCTCTCTCTCTCTGTAAATATTACAATAAACTTCTTCTTTATTTATTCAAACCTATAGTACATATTATTTCCTTTCACGGAATACTATCTCTTGATTATCCTTATATTATTGCCACCTCAGGATATATCAATAAAGAGACACCTCTATATACTGATTTGTAAATATGAAAGAAACCGATAAGTATTGCGATACGTTGCTCACAATGTATGTATCATGATACCTGTGACGGAAAAAAACAAACTGATTCTGTTAATGCAATATACCTTCATTAATGTAAAAACATAGGAATACATAAAAAGAAACACCTTTGTACGTTGATTAGAAAATATAAAATGATGCATCATAATTTTTTTGTGATGTGTAGCTGATACTTTAGGTTCTGGTCTATTTTAATGTATCCCTTTTATAATAAAATGTCTTAAAATGGCTTTTAACTGTAAGAACACATCTCAAGTCCTATTCTCAAAATTTTTCCTCTTTCATTCTGGAACATTATGGGTCATTTTGAAAACCATGCTATTTGTGCTATTGTACTCCTCTTCCGGGGAACCTAAATGTTTATTTAAAAAGTTAAATTCATTATAATCAATTAAAAATTGTTCAATTTGTCACTTTTGCACTTTTTTTCCAATCAGAACAAGAAGAAAAAAAGGAAAGAATACACTTTAATGAAATAAAGTTAAAATTAAGAAATTACAATGTATTTATTTTAAATAAACAAAAAAGGAAGGTAAAAAAAAGAAGGAAAGGAGTGGCATAAAAGGATGTAGAGTTGAAGAAAGGAAAAGATATAAAAGAAGGAAGAGAGGAGAATTTAAAAGGGAGACGATAAAGAAAAAGCTGAGGGCTGGTTAGTTGTTTTGTTGACAGTTGGTCGGGCTTGAAGTGGGGGGATCACTTTATGATATCCATTTTCTTAACATTAACTGAAAGGAAATTACTAATCTTTACTAATGTTTATATTCATTGGTTTTGCACCAGAAGTGCTTTGTGACAAATGACTTGACTATTTTAGGAGGTGAAATCTACTTGTCACTTTAGTTGTTATCAAGTTAAGGTGCTTTGGTTGATGTAATGGTTAGCAAGTTAGAGTAGCAAACCTTCACAAGTGAGTTCAAGTCATTCATACATCCTTGTGCAAGATCTACACTAAAAGCTCGGTAAATTACTAGTTGTTATTAAGTTAATTGACCTGGCACAAGTTGCAAAAAGGGCATGAATTTGATAAGAGCAATGTTTTCTTTGTAAAGTTGACATTTCTCTTTTTCTTTTTTTTTTTTCTTTCAACTTTTTCTTCACGGATAAAAAATATTTTAGGGGTCTTATTTTTTGTTTGTTTTCATTCTTTCAAATAGGTGATGTATTGTGATATGTTTATCCTGTATCATCAGCAAAAAAATCACAATGCATTAGTGTATCGTTACACCTCTATAGCAAAGTTCAAAACACAAGGTAATTGGTCAAATAAAATAATGGATCTAAAAAGTTCTTCCATGACCATGCAATAAAGTAGAAAAAAGATATCAATGGAAAATAATGCAGTTTAACTTTTATCATGCACAAGAGAACTTAAGAGTTAAAAATTTGATGACAAGATGCCACTCTTGAAAAACGTTCTGTGTGTTGGGGGTGAGGGTAACTGCTCCCTTGCTTAGGTAGATCATGGTTTCAAATTCTGGATGAAGTTGTTTGCCTTTCACTTCCCATTGATGTCCTTGTGAAAGGTATGAATACATTTGTTCTCTCTCCTTCCCAGTTATGAATAAATAGGGCAGACTGGGCTCTTTAAGCTTAGTAAGGCAACTAGTCAAGGAAAAAGAAAACTGATTTTAAACCAGCTTTAAAATTTGAGTTTGTGTTGCATCCTGCTCTTGGTGAAGGGGTTAGGTAAATACAAATATTAGTTTCTTGAGTTTTCGACTCTAACATTGTTTGCCCAGTCGGTAGGGGCTGTAGAATACACTGACTGTACCTCTGCAGAGGGGTAAGACCCCCACCCAAGGAGTGTCCTGGATATGACACTAAACCATCTCAGCCCAGTCAGCTGGGGCTATAGAATACTTCGACTGCACCTCTGCAGAGCGGTAAAACCTCCTCTCCAATGAGTGTCCTGTACATGACGCTAAACAATCTGATGGTGAGGTTCCAGTGATGTTGGAGCTTTGGAGATTGTGGAGCACCCCTTCATTGCCATTGTTCCCAGGTCCACTCTGGCCTGGGCTAGTAGCACCTGATAGGGCCCGATTTATGGGTTAAATAGAACTAAACTGCATACTTATGCTAAACTGAATTGTTTGAAATAAAACTGCTTTTAATATTGAAACTGTACTATGCTAAATTGAATTATTTGAAAGAGAACTGTTTAGACATTTAACTGTGTGTAAACAAAAACTATACTTATACTAAACTAAATTATTTGAATTAGAATTGTTTGACTAAACCGAGTAGCTTGAAATAGAAGTGTTTTGACAATTAAACTGTATGCTATATTAATTAAACATATGCTATACTGAATTGTTTGAAATAGAAGTGTTTATTTGTATAAAAAATGGATTTGGCATTAAATAACCTAGAAGAGTTGATATACCATAAAACCCAAACAAAAAAAAACAATGTTTGGTTTTTTGTTTTTTTTTTATTGTGAAACGTTACCCCTCACCCCCCCCATTATCTCAGTCTTCTAACCATTTCACTTCTTAGCCGGCCGGTGATCAACTAGTGGCTGAGGGGGTAACGCACATTTCTTGCCACCACACAAGAATACGATCGAGGGAGACAGGAGAAAATAGAAGGACAAACGAACAAACAACAAACTAAGCTTGGGGTTACCAAGAGCAGAGGAAGGTATGCAACACTACATGCATGTGCATTCCTGATAGCAGATGATATGGACTAACGCTAGCGTGGGTTACTAGCGAAAATTCCACAATGCTACTGGAATCAGACATCTTGAGACTCTTCTTCACTGGACCCTATCTTGTCTCCTCGCCTCTCTGCTCGGTGTCTGGTGTTGACTGCCCCTCCGTGGATCCACGCCAACTGCCTCTGCTCCTGTTCAACTACCAACTGCTTCTCTGCTCTCCTGCCACCAACCTCTTCTCTCTCCTGTCCAACTACCAACTGCCTCTCTTGGTCTCCTGCCACCAACTGTCCTCTCTCCTGTCCAACTACCAACTCTGTCAACTGGGTCGCGTCGTCAACTCTCATTCGCCTCCCCGTACCACTTCCGGGTACGGCGAGATTTCATGTCCAAGAATCCTTTGTCTGGTTTCGCGCCAAAACAGACAATTGAATCGTCTGCTTTGGCAGCCTACCCCCATAGTGCTACATGATAAGGCAAAAATAAGTACACTTTTTATATCTATTTATGCAATATTATAATACTATCTGTTTCGATTGTATAATGTCCCAGTTAAAATAATAAAATCCTGATATCTTTTACTTTATTATTTATTGTGAGATTGCTGGTTACTTTAATTAGAAGCCTGATTGATTAATTGACTTTAATGTCATGTCAACCTGTTTGGGGTTATTTTATGCCTAGAGGCAAGACAAACGTGTTCATTCTATGTTCATATTTGCATTTTTTGTGTAATTTGTGTAGTAGTATTTGGGGGGATGCCCATGGTCCTAGCGAATACGAATTATTTCTTAATAGATTAATTAAACTCATAAATGTGCCCCTAACAGTACTGTTACTGTGAGTCAGAGTGGACCTGGAAGTAATGGGAATGAAGAGGTACTTCACACTCTTCCAGATCTCTAGAACTGGAGCCATGCCATCAGATACTGTTTTGTGTTATGGCCAGGACACATAGAAACCTGAGAAACAGTGAATTTGATTCTCAAACTTTTTCATATTTTTCCGTATCAGTCTGCTACGATCCGTTCATTGTATATTTTTTGCCTGTTTTTTTGTACATTTACTAAATATATACATTCAGCTTAAAGACTTCCCAAGGATATTACCTGTAAAACATTCTGTTTGTACGGTTTGCTAAGCAATGAGAAAATAGCATTCGATGAAACCACTGCCAGCATTAAATAATTGGTAGTCATTTCACTATGTATTCACTTTAAATCTTCTGACAAATTCTATGTTGTGTTTAGTTTTAAAACTATTTAAAACAAATAATCTTTAAGACTAATGTTGGTATTTCAGTATGTCCTAATGAGGTTAAAGGTATTTATCTAATACAACAAATATTAATTTTTCGGCATAAATTGCTCTATTATCAATGCTTTTACCCAAAACTTCTCATTATTCACATAGATCAAACATTAAACTGATAAATTCTGATCAGAATTCAATAAATAACTGTCTGGCTACAAAATTATTGAACCACTCTCATATGAAACTTAAACATGTTTGTTAATAGATACATAGCTGCATAAGTAAGTTTGCAGCCTAATAACAAAAAACATTTATCTTACATAATATGAGGGCCATTCAATAAATAAGGTGAATTTTATCGAAAGAGTTGGCAATTGGAAGCACTATTTACAATAGCATATATTTCAAGGAAATCAATTGTAGTGTCCCAGAAGATTGTCAGCATGACCCTTCATACTGATCACTTTGCCTGGAACTTTTTCTTTACGGAGAGTGTGTGTTTCCACCTCATGAACTGTGTTTTCGATTAAGTCTCTTTGTGACAAACCCATGTTTAGCCCATTTCTAAACATTTTTGACTAAGACCTCCTTCTCTGTAAGCATCAATACATTTCTTTAAATTTCACATGGTTTGCACTTCTCAGTCACTTTCAAGTTCAAATTTAAAAAACTAAGATTTAATTTTAAAAAGATGAAAGAAAATACTAGTCAAAATTAATAACATACTGTGTTTATAATAATTGAGTATTCTTATTTGTTGATACACAGGCTCAAATGTCATTATTTCATGGTATGTCAATTTCCTTTTGGTTTCAACTCTTGTAAATTTCATTATGGATAGTCATCTTTTAATTTCTTTTTGGTTGAGTAATATTTTATCTGATTTTGTCTTGAATGAAATGTATTATTTCTGTGAATAAGTTATTTATTTTCTGACTCAAGGCAGTTTTGGCAATTGATTTAAGTCCTGCATATTTTTTCTTTATTGATCCTCAATAAGATTTTTTTTCTTTCAGGAATCTAAAGAGGATGAAAATTCTGAACATGTGACAAATTGTTGTACAGAAAAAATTACAAATGAATCGTCCACGATTAAACGCCAGATAAATCACACAAATTCAAACTGTTTAGATGGACATTGTAATCATAATTTGAAACAAAAAAAGCCTGGAATTTCACAGGATTCCAATCATGACAAGGTTTCTTTGTTATTAAAAGGAAATGAATATAAGAGAAATAAGTCAGAAAGCCAAAATCAAACAAAAACGGAAAATATCAAGGTAATATTTTTAACTTATTATCTATTTATTTATTTATAGCATCTCTTTCATTGCTATACTAATTTTATTTCTATTCCAAGAGGAATAAAAATAAACAAAATTGGTATAGCAATTAATCAATTTTGAATATTTCTTTTTAAAAAAACCAATCACCAGATCCTTATTTACTATACTTGCTTCCAAAGTTATTGAACTCAGTATCAAGTCACATCTTGATTTTTGAATTTATATTATAATTAATCACAAAAAGAATGAGGAACTAGAGTACATCATTCAATAGTTATCTCCTTTTGAGAAATTAGAATGGTTAGGGTGAGCACAAACAAAACATGCTCTTTCTTACACACTATTTTTATTAAGTTCATTATTGGATTAGAAATTACTTTATTCTTTAAGTTAAAACATTTTAACACTATTGCTCTTACAAATATCCCTTTACAGTGTGTTGTTTTTACTATGTAAAATACATACGAAAATTGTGTTAACTAATTTGCATAGCAATTGTGGTGTTGACTAATTTGCATAGCAATTGGGACACTGTTGTTGACCAGTTATGGCTGACTTGTTAAAACTATAGACATAAGCTTCACACTTCTAAAATCACTATCACTCTATTTGAGCTATCTGGCTTCTGTGCCATTTGGTTTAAAGTTTTAAACTGTAAATCACCTCAGTTCCAGGGACCTCCCTACCTCAGGCAGCAAATGCCTTTTGTCTAAAAAAAAGTAAGGGCTGGGATTATTGCTCATTGCCTGAAGCACCCTGAAAAGACAATGCCATGGAACAGAAATATTTTTAGAACCACTCTATGTGAAACTTGCTTCCTGTAAGGCTCCTATGTTAAATGGCTTTGCATCACTTTCCAGTGAGAGTTGGTTGAATGCCCCTTTTACTTGAAATGCTGTAGTTATGAAGATTAAAAAGAACTGGAAAATTCTAATACTTGGAGGTTAGATGACTGGAAATTTGCATCTCTATAATATATGAGGAGCTGCTGAAAAATTCTTGGACCAACTACAGAGTAACTTTTTTTTTTTTTTTTTAAGGGTCAAAGAAACTTTATAAACCATGTATCAAATTTATTGAAATCTATAGAGTAGCAAAAATGTTTCATAGCTTTTGGTCAATTGTTGACGAATGGGACAAGAGGTTGAATGTTGCCAAATGGCCTTTTTAATATTTTCATAATACAATAAAAATATCCACATTTTTTTTGTGTCTCATCACAAAACCTCCAAATCTTCCTTTTCAAAGGTTATTTTTCTAGAAGAAATATTGTTCAATATTTTTATATGATATTGGCTGATATTTCTTATTTCTGTACAAAAATATTTAAATAATTGAGTTTACATCTTATCAATTTAATAGGACTATGTTCATTTTCAATTTTAAAATATTTGCATTTAAAAATGAATCTTTTTTTTAAATAATTTTTTTTCACTATAAAATTAAAGAGTAAAAAGAAAAGTTTATTTAATCAAAACCAATAGAATAGTTATTTCAAATTTAAATTATTTTTATGAAAACACTAACAAACCAACAATATTTTCTGATTTAAACATTAAGTATCTACTATAACAATCTTTGATTACTTTAGTATAAAAAATATGCACTAGAATTTTCTCTCTCTTGATAGAAATTCTGGGATAGTTTCATATATCTTGCCAATTGGACAAAGGACTAAAGTATGGTTTTTAAGAGTCATGTCAACATTAAACATGGTACCTTTTGGGGCACAGCTTCTTGTCTAAATACAAAAATGATACACTAAACCAATGCTATTCAAAGTGTTGGTATGCATACTAGTGCTGGTATGCAAGTCATCAACTGCTAGTACATAGTGACTTTCCAGTTTCACATTATTATATATAACATGTAATGGAAAAATGAAAATCTTTATTTATTGTTTGATATTATTCTTCTCGCTTCCTGTGGTACAATACAACAGATAGAAATATTTGGAACTTGATCTGAAATGAAAGCTATGCGTAATATGATATCACACCAGTCCATGGCACATAGGAAAAATATTCTGAAAGTACTGCACATCAGATACTTTTGAAAAGCACTAGTTTTGAGAAACACTGTAAATTATCAAATAATAGCTGAATATAATCTTCAGTTATTTGAAAAGTGAAGTTATTTTTTTGATATGGCTTCATTCCTTTTCTTTGTACAGGAATATATATGAAATGGTTGTAAATTCTTATAGTTAACCTTTGCCACTAACATCTTTATTTAGGTCTGTTTGTTATAGAATATATATTTATGAAAGACTTGTGGATATGATTGAATAAAAATTATTTGATCTTTTTCCCTCACATTCTGGTAGTCATTAGTGAGACAACTAGGCTTCCTCTCTCTATCATCATTTTTTTGTATTTTTTATTGGTCCTAGAATAAATCTCTCATAAAAGAAATAATTGTACCTTTGGTGAAAGTTTATGAAGGCTTTATATTTATGTTTTCAGCTGCCAATATTTTCATTAGATATCTTCATCTGCTGATGTTACCCAAAGCCAAATGAGTAAACTAAATAATGATTGCAGCCTGATTCATCAAAATTAACTGTACAAAATGTTCTTCGTAAAGAATTTTAAAAAGGCTTCTTCCTTTTTTATTGTTTTATTTTCATTTCTTTCTTTCTTTCTTTTTTCAGATCAGCGGTTATTTAAATCTTCTTGCTAACTGCATAGACAATTTCACACATGGTCTGGCAATAGCAGGAAGTTATCTTGTGAGCAGAAAGGTAAAAAGGAATTCTTTTTCTTTCTCAAATGTTGTAAGCCAGTTGATAATTAATCATCTAACCTTGGTAGTTATTGTATAATCATCAGAATACAAAATATTATTTTATTTGTAGATTAATCACTATCAACAATTATTATTTTTAATTGTATTTGCTTTCATCTTTAATTTTAGTTGCTTTGTTTTTGTTTTTTCTAACTCATTTGATTACTAGTGTTGACAGTGTTTATAAAGAGCAGGGATGTGATCAGTATGGGCTATTGAACCTTTGCTTACCCAAAATTATTTATCCTTGATTATAAATTTTAATTAGTATTTGCTTTCATCTTAAATTTTTAGTTCCTTCTTATTACAACTCACTTGAGTTGTCAATCTATAACAGTTGTGATGAGGTATAATAAAGGATAAGCTCTCAATAAGAATTGAACTGACATCCTTTTTGCCTTGAGGAAGTATGGTTAAATACACTGTTATACCAACTGAGCTACAAAGAGCCATTTATTTGCAGAAACTTAAACCCATAACAATAAATATGACTTTGAGAGAGAGAGACTGAGAATAAGGGATGAGGTTACATGTTTGTTTTGAGTTTCTGTAAACTGATGTCTCATCAGTGTTCATTTTGGAGTGCAACTGGCACATTTAACAGTACTTTCTCAAGGTAAGAAGGATATGAGTTAAAATCTCTCCAATCGTTTATCTATTATTTTCTATCTCTACTGTTCCTAATTGCTGTAGAATGCTAACTGCTAAGGATCTAGGTCCCTTTTTGGTTTTTTCAGGACTTGAGCACAAGGTGCAGCCTGACTATCCCTTTTTTGCTTTTTTTTTTCAACTTGTGAGCACTTGGTTATTCACCTTCAACTTTAGGCAGTTTTTCTTAAGCAAGATGGCTTGAGTAAAAGGCCTATTAGTTGCTCAGGCTAAGCCTCTTTTCCTTACATGTTTTTTTTATTACTTGTTGAAACAATAAGCCTACTGCTGGCTAATTGTAGTTTTGGTATGCTATTCTCTTCAAAAGAAAGTCGAGTCTAAGGTCTGGAGGTGGAATTATTGAACTCTTTTGCTGACTCAAGAGAAGCAGTTGGCCAGGTCAGTAGATTTGGTAAATGCCTCCACAGACTCAACAGAAGAAAATTCAAGTTGAAACAGATATTCATCTCTAGGAGAAGGAAGTGGTGGTCTACTCGAAGTTCACTTAAAGAAATAGTAAACTTCGTTTTCAACAAGTCTACACAGGAAACTAGAAGAACACATTTGTCCAGGTTGATTCTACACAAGGAGACACTGAGAAAAGACCAAAACCTAAAAATTGGCTTCAAAAAGAACTTTGACATAAAATACCAAAGAATGGTATTTAATCATTTACAAAAGTTAAACTAACAGTAGGTGGTTGATGATATTGCTTGTGTAAATCAGTTGTTATTTCTTTATGCCCCCTTCTTCTTTTTTTAGGTTATAATATTGTCATTATTTGAATGTTATTTTTGTTACCTAAAATTCAATGTTTTCAACAAGCATAGGGAAAAATATGCAAAGCTGGATTTTATGAAATTTATTTCTCTTAAAATGAATTACTTTATGGGGACTTGTTTTTGTTTTTAAGAAATATAGATACACTTCTTTTTTGGGTAGTAAAGGTGTTTGCATTCCTACTCCACTTTTGCCTCTGTCACGTCATAGCCCACGGAGATGATAGAAATAAGATTAATACTATCCTCCCGTTTTGAATTAACAGTATCTAGCCGTAAAAAAAAAAAGTGACCGTTAAGAGAGAATGTGGGTCACAGAGGTCGGGATGAGGACCAACAGATGTTTGTACCCAGTAACCGGACTTGGGTGGCATCTAGTAGCCCTAAGAAATCGGCTGACCAGGAAGGAGCAAGAGAGAAGCCAAATGATTGGCTGGGACCTCAAAACGGAAGTGGGGACCCCTTCCCCTCAGCGGAAGTAAATAATAAGAAAGCCAGTTTTTGAGCAGGGTTCGTAGCGGGCAGACGAACCATAGCCATTTTACTCCGGGTTGAAGACAAAAGAATAACTGAGACAGGAGAGACCCCAGGTTCTTCAAGCCAGTGTAAAAAAATAGAACAAAGTCTATTAGCCCGTGAAAGAAGAAAGATTCTCCAGTGGAACCCCGTCGAAAAATAAGATAAGTAACTTTGGGGCCATTTTCCTTTATACCCAAATTTTATATACCACTCTCTCTCTCTCTCAATTTGAAGAAAAGCAAAAGTCAAGAAAAGATATTCATATTAGTGGACTGTCCAATTATTATGTTTTGACACTTTGAAAGTGTATATAACTGTAGTAAAGGAATTCATGTATTTTTATGTTACCACGTGGTCTATGTTGTTCTTTGCCGTTCTACTACGAATTTGTTGTTGTCACATTTCCTTTTCAGCTTCTATTCGCCTTATGTTATCTTGCTTAGAATTGTCCTATTAATTCCTAAAATATCACACGGGAAACCAGAGTTGCCGACTACTACAATATAATATTATTACGACTAAAACCTATAGGTCCATATTCTTCCATTATCTAGGGGAAAGAAGTTTAGCAGCTTGGTGGGTGTGTGATAGTGTGAAATTTGGAACCCCTTGCCAGCGGCGGTCAGTCTGGCCCTAAATTAATCCCTCACGTAATAAGCCAGTTCTTATATGCCTGAGAGAAAAACTCTGAACGAGGACTTATTCTATAGGGGATCAAGTGCCAACCTGCCCCATCTTCACACGTGCGAAAATAAAGTCCCGTTTTGGGATTTTTAGTCAATTTGCCGTCACACCTCCATTATTTTTTATATGTTTCTCTCCCCCTTGACTTAGCCTGACAGTTGCTGCTAGATATTCTAGGGCTAGACAGAGATAAAGTCTACTCTGTGATTTAGATAGAATTGTACTTTATATAGCGACTAGCATTTGGATAATTTTGTTAACTTTTCATATCTTGGTTCTTGCAATTTAAAACCTAAAATCTAGCATATTTATTGAATTGAGCACATTTCTCATAGTTGCAGTATCTGTGATAGAGCATATATATGGGTCCTCTCCCCCTAAGGCTGAGGTTTTCAAAATATAGTGTTGCCTAATCAGGCAACTGTAAAGTTGTTAATGATAATAGTTAGTTTTACTTCTTGTGATGCTAACCAAAAGTTTAGGTGGGGAGGAATCCTTATGGGATAGTGGTTAATGTAAGGGATTGCAACATTGTAATAAATGAGTTCAAACTCCTGACATGCTGTTACATTCACTTTCAGACTAATACCCTTTGGAATGCTATCAACCCCCTTATTCCCACCAAGATTTCTACAAGGATGGATTTGATATTAGATAACCAAGAAAGGTTGATATACCATTAAACAAAGAAACCAAACCAAAAATTTCAAGAATTTGAATACTTATTTACAAAATGTAGCTTAGTTGTGGCACAAGATCTGAAGTATAAGTCACCCAGTGGGAAATTAACTCACTAACAATGGTCTGCTAATTCAGCTTGCTAACCATTATGTCATATGAGGTGCTCAAGGAAATTTAGATAGTATATACAACTGAATGTAAAATAAATCTATGCTGTTAGTTTTCATGAGATCACTGTATACATACACAAAAGGAATACTCCAAAGGAAATGGTGGAACCTATGTGTTATAACTTTGGAAAGAGTCATTAATATTCCAAATTTAGATCTTACCACCATGTTTCAGTCCCCTTTTTAAAGAAAATAGTGACAGAAAAATAGTTGTTAATATACCAACCAGGTAGTTCCAGTTCAGTAATGCTAGATACATACATGAAATTACATTACCATCAATGTATAGTCATTTTCAATTAATCATCAGGCGAGTTCTTTTACGTAAAGAAACTATATAATGCTAAAATCTATAAAAACCTTACTTATATCAATTTATGTAGACTTGGCTAACAAACCAATATATACATATATGTTGTCTCTTTCAGTTTGTACACCTTACATTGTGATAACGACATCATGAACATGATCAAGGAGTTTATCTGGACAAAATTTAGAAAGAGAAATTACTTGTTATATATATTATCTTACCTCAAGCTGATCAATGAAAAAACAAGAACCAAACATTTTTTTCTTTTTTTTCTTTTTTAAGGTTGGGGCTATAACGACTGCAGCAATTCTACTGCATGAAATTCCTCATGAAATTGGAGATTTTGCAATTTTACTTCAAGCTGGTTTCGATCGATGGAAAGCTGCAAAAGCTCAGGTAAAAAAATTTTTTTTTTCTTTACTTTGCTATTAATTTTCTTTTTATTTAGTTCTTTCAGCCTATGTATTTTTATTATTAACCCTTTACCTTTCTAGCTGTGTAAGTGTCAAATGCACTCCCTATCCTAAACTATGTGTGCATGGTCCAGTCAGCTGGGGCAGCAGAATACATTGACTGCATCACTGCAGAGAAGTAAAACTCCCCCAGTGAGTGTTCTGGATGTGACACTAAACAATCTACCCCTTTATTGCCATCACTCCCAGGTCCACTCTAGCCCAGAATGGTAGCACCTGATCTAAAGGTCAAATAAATGTTTGACATTTAAACTGTACTTATGCTAAACTGAATTATTTGAAATAGAATTGTTTATATGTATAAAAATGGATTTGGCATTAAATAACCTACAATGGTTGATGTGCAAGAAAACCAAACCATGTGTGCTGGTCAAAAACTCTACTCTGCATCCAGAATATTAGAAACATGATAATTCACAATATTAATAATAGAATGGTGGTTTCTTTGAAGACAGACATAGCACACCTTTTTGCCAAAGACTTTTCACCAGTGTGTGAAATACAGTGTAATCAGAATTGGTACATAAAAGGTTAAAATATCTATATTTTTAGACTTTTACTAGAGCAGCAGTCATCTTAAATTTCAGCTGCTTTAACCCATAACCCCCTCCCTACTTAGTGTATGGATACCAAATCAACTTCCACAGCTATGTGTGCAGACCGTGTATCCTTTTATACCAGATTATTAGAAACATGATACTTTGAATAATACAATGGTAGTTTTGTTGAAGATAAGTACATTTTTCACCAGAGCATAAAAGCAAGTATACTTTGGAATACTTCATGTGTATTCTGACTTGATGTGAAATTGGACAATGTATACTTAGGTATGGTAGCTAACTGGTTAACTATGTTATTTAGTTAAGAATTTCAAGCCAAAAAGTTCACTGAACTGCTGTTAAGACATTTCTAAAGTTTGATATTTAATCATTTGGGTGAGATCTAGGGCTTTTTGGATTTTCAAAGGTAAGAGATATCAGCATTAGCAACAAAATACTGATATCACAAGGATGATATTAATATCAAATAACCATTTCTAGGAATAAAATTTTAAAATCTAAAAACCAGTTTCATTTTTCCTGCTGCTAATCATTAGGCCACTAATACCTATATTCTATAAAAGTAAGTAAAGTTGGTGACTGTAGTTGAGGGCAACCAGAAGGCTCCCTTTTCAATAGCTACTACACCAAGGTGTAAGGGAGGGTGTTACTCCTTTCCCTGAATTGTTCCACTTTACTCTTGATATGTACCGTATCTTGCTGAGTGTTAAACAAGGAGGTACCAAGTGCCATTTTTAAAGTCTTTGGTATAACTCAATCTGGGATTGAACCCAGGTCTCCCAGACCATTGGCGAACACTCTCCCCTCTAGGCCATACAGCAATCAAATTACCCATCAATTCCCTGTCTCAGAATAAATAACTCTAGTATAAATCTGCCCTGTTGACAGAGCTTAGAATATGCTGACTATATCCTCTGCAG
The DNA here is from genome assembly GCA_963585895.1 of Sepioteuthis lessoniana. Taxonomy (NCBI): domain Eukaryota; kingdom Metazoa; phylum Mollusca; class Cephalopoda; order Myopsida; family Loliginidae; genus Sepioteuthis; species Sepioteuthis lessoniana. The sequence continues at coordinate 89,186,747 of OY757911.1, read as the reverse complement.
AGGGGTAAGACTTTCACAAAATGGGTCTTCTGGGTATAACATTAAACTGCATCCAATGGTAAGGCTCAAGCCCTGGAGAGTTATCCCTTCACTACCATTACTCTCAGGTCCCCTCAAACCTAGAGTGGTAGTAATTATTAGGATCCAACTTATGGGTCAAATAGAAGGAAAATGAGTTTCAAATAGTGTAGGCTCCCAACTTTAACATGAGACACCTGAAAATGGCTGAAAGACGCATTGGCTGAAACATGAATATATTGTTGTTGTAGTGAAGAGATGACAACCCTCTGTATAGAATGGACTACTCTTCTTAAATATGAGCATTGACAGTGTTGGCCAGGTGCCCCACATTCCTAGTGAGACTTGTAAAATAAACCTTTTTCATTGTAAGACAATAGTTTGAATACACTAAATGATAAGAATTATCACGTTTCATCTCAGAAATTTAGACAAATCAAATAGATTTGTATGAAAATTATTAGTATTGGATAGGAATATGTGAGACCATATAACTGCATGTTAACAAATGATTATTATTAAACAGAATTATTATCTAACTGTATGTAAATTATTTTTAAGAATAATTAGTTGAAGTTGTAATTATTTACTAAGGATTATTATTATTAGTTACTTGAAACCAAATAATTGCTTGTAAATTATTGCATAAAATAGGAATACTTGAAACCATATAAAAGTGCAAAGAAATGATATTATTAAATAAGAATAATTACTTTAAACCTAATGATTGTGTATAAATTATTAGTATTAAATTGGAATATTTGACACTATATAAATGTGTGCAAACCATGATTATAGAGGAAAAAGTGCAATATAACATTGAAAATATAATTATTACAATTAAACATTTACAAATGAATCAAATTTTGGCATTAAATAACTCATAAGGAGTTTATATACCATTAAACAAATAAACTAATCCTAAACCAATCTAGTAGAAATGAACTGGATAGGAAAGAACAGAACATTTTCAATGAAATAAATATTCACATTAGACTTAGTAAATTACTTCCAAGTTCATTCAGCCATCATTTCCATCAGAATTAAGCGGTGTAAAATTTGGACCCATTATTGGTAATGTTTTTTTTATAGAACTGAAATAAGTGACTGCTACCTACTAAGTATTGTTTGGTTAGTTGCTAAGCTTAACTTAGTTTGGCATAGGGTCACAATAATGAGGCCTCTAATGAAGATCACACTCTCTACACAAGCTTAATAGTTTACAAGAGAACCTTGCTAACCATCTGTGATCATTTTCATTTACCTGAAGCAAAAAGTTTGTGCAGCTTTGTGTGTATGTGCGTGGGTTTTGTTTTGTTTTTTACAATATGATTTGTGTGCATGTACAAATCCAAGTCTGTGATATTACCATTACTTATGGATATTCATAAGTTGTTGTGTTCATAAGTGACAAATGGCAGTCTTGAAGAATGACTTTTGGAAGCAAACCAGAATATGAGTGACATTTGGTTCAAGCATATTGAACAAACCATTATAAAAGAAAGAGTAATGAAATGAACATAATCATCAAAGGAACCTGAATTCTTCTGAAGGAAAATGAGTTTCATCTGCTTCTGTTGAAGGATATGATTGGGTGGTTTTTTTTGGGGGGGTTGTAGGTTATTTAATGCCAAATCCATTTTTATTCAAATAATCAGTTCTATTTCAAACAATTCAGTTTAGCATGAGTACACAGTTTAATTGTCAAAAACATTTCTATTTCAAACTATTCAGTTTATTCAAACAGTTCTAATTCAGTTTAGCGTAAAATGTCAAAACAGTTCTATATATAAAAATTCAGTTTAGTGTAAGTACAGTTTCAATGTCAAAAACAGTTCCATTTCAAACAGTTCAGTTTAACATAAGCATGCAGTTTAAATCTAAGTACAGTTTGTCAAAAACATTTCTATTTCGAGCTATTCAGTTTAGCATAAGTATACAGTTAGTTCTATTTAACCCATAGATAGGGCCCTATCAGGTGCTACCACGCTGGGCTAGAGTGGACCTGGGAGCAATGGCAGTGTAGGGGTGCTCTATATTCCCCAAAGTCCCAGCATTACTGGAACCTCACCATCAGATTGTTTAGTGTCATATCAAGGACACTCATTGGGGGGGGTCTTACCTCTCTGCAGGGGTGCAGTCAGTGTATTCTACAGCCCCAGCTGACTGGACAACAGAGGATATGAGAAACATAATTTGCCATGTATTTTGTGAATAGTTATATATTATTTATTTTATAATTCTTTATTAAAAACAGACTAAAAATTGCTTTAAGTATACAAAAGTAATTTTTCTTTTCTTTTTTTTTATGACTAACTTTATGCTATTTTGCAATTAAAACTTCAAAGATATTTAAATTATTGCTTACCTAACAAAAACTTTTTTTATTGAAGTTTATAAATAGCTGAAAATTTTATCATGGAAGAAAATCAATTCTGAAAATATCTTGAATTTTTTTTTCGAAAACAGACAATAGATATTTCCAAAATTATTTGTTCAGAAAAGTTTTCTGGTTTTATATAACTGGTAATTTAATTATTGATTTGCAGTATGCTAAATTGGGTTGATCAGGAATTCATTAACTGGAAAAAATTTTATGTTCTCCCTGCTACACTTGTAATAAGTTTTATCTTCACTTCTTTTTGAAAAAATAGGTAGATAAGTATTATGTTTTCTTTTGCCCCATACTTCTAGCCTTCTACCATAACTAAGCAAAGCTTAGTAAATAACTATTATAGTTTATTGCAAATTTTACAAGTTTTCCTGTTCCATTTTATAATTTATATCTAAATATTCACATGCAATTTTTATTCTCTCATCTAATCTGAGTATTGAAGTCTTCCAATACAGTATTGAAGTGCTCTTTGGCTTCTTGTATTAGAATACATGATAGTAGGCAAGATATTTAGTTAAGTCCCCACTCTCCAAGGATCGATATTAGTATTAATATATTCATGATATACTAGGACTGAACTGAACAGAAAAAAAATAATTACACGTACAAGAACACTTAATATTTTATATGCCCAATATACATGCAGGTGGCCTTACAAGGAAAGAATACACAAACATATCTAGTGATAGAATTATATACTTATCATTTGATGAACAAGCAGTATGTGAAACAGGTACAAAATGGAAGAAAGTGTTACTTGACAAGTGTCGGTAATATACTCATGTTATTTTACTATTCTCTGGCAGGGTTAGAGACAACTTTTCTACTGTTCAAAGAACAGTGGCAAATAGATTGATTGATTTTAACAGTATATCAACCCATCTAGGGTTATTTTATGCCTAGAGGTTAGGGAATTGTATTCATTATACATTTATATTTACATTTTTTTGTTGTATCATAAGATTTTTTTGCACATAGTTATCTGATGATACAAATAAATTTTGACGCATAAACAAGACTCTATCAGGTACTAACCCTCTGAGTCAGAATGATCCTGGGCGTAATGAGAGGCAAATAGCAGTTGAGAATGAGTTTCTAGGACTGTTATGTGACACTCTACATGATGACACTTGAAACCCTAACAAATTTGCCATTTCTCTAAGGTAGTTAATTTTGTATCCCTACAATTAGAATGTGAAGATTAAGTCATAGTAAAAGTTACTTAATTCTTTCTTAGATGATAGTAAAGTGGGAGTGTAAATTTGAATGATATAACCCTTTCAGAATTGTATGATGATACTGCTTACTCGATTTAAAGTAACTTTAAATCCTACCATGATTGTTCTTTGAGGTCTTTGTGAATGAGAAAACCAACTCTGATTTTTTTTTTCTTTTTCCTTTTGTAAGGATCATGTTTACTTTTCAGTGTTGCTGCTTTTCTCCTGGTTTTCACATTTTGCTAATTTTGATAATGTCCTTTTAAAGTTTTCAACATCTCTTTCAAAATTGATGAGATGCATTTCTTCAGAAAGAGTTATAACATTGTAGGTGCCAAGGTAGAGCATTGGCTTTTTGGTGCTATTTTAAAAATTACAATTGGCTAGTTGACCTTGAAGCTTACCACACCTATCCAATGAAACAATGTGGCTGCACCAGTCTGCTTAACCCATCAAGAATGCCCAGTATTTTGTTATTTGCACAAGATATAAGGAGTGATGGGTGTTACTCTGCCATGCTGAGCCATGACATGTTGGCAGGAATAGTGATCTTAGACTTAGAACTCATGATCTTCCTGACTTTATTGAATGTACTCTGCAGCGTTAGATTTTTTCTATAAGCCTTATCACCACAAGGGTTTACAAAATAATATAAGTTTTTACAAAGAATATATACAAATATATTACATAAAATAGAAAAATAAACAAATAAGAATAAGATATATACTTCATAAAAACATTTAGATAAATAAAATATGCAAATATAAAAATAAAATTGACAAAAAATAAATTTATGGTTTGGTTTGGTTGGTTGATATGCCATAAAACCTATTGTAGGTTATTTGATGCTAAATACCATTTATTTTTATATATATATATATATATATATATATATATATATAAGTATTATTCGGCCCAGTTAAACCAGAGTTGGGAGTAATTCCATCAGAACAAAAAAAACATTCAACAGTGAACATTTAAATTTTCCTGCAAAAGAGCTCAATGTAACTGACATTACAGAGCAATAATTTCTTTAAGAAAAAAACAAAACCAGTCACATTAATGTGACTGGTTTTGTTTTTCCTTAAAGAAATATATATATATTAAACATGATTTGTAAACACATTTTGTAGGTAACATTTTTAAATGAGTCTGATCTCATTTTTTGCTCACATTTAAATTCTTTCAAATATTGCTATGTAACAGTAACAATTTAACATCAGTCATTCAGTAGCACACATTTAAATGGATATATATATTATTTGTAAGTGAATAGTCCATAGGTAATTTTATTTTTGAATGAGTTAGAACTAATTCATTTGCACACAAGTATTTCTTTTGTCTCTATACAGTTAAATGACTTCAATTATTGCTATCTAACAATAATAATTCAATACAATATTAATCATTTGTTTGTAGACTGTGAAGTGGATACAAGTATTGCTATTTAACACTAATTATTCTATTCAACACCATTCATTCATTTACACATAATCAAATGGTTCCAAGTATTTTTATGTAATACCAATAATTCAATTTAGGCACACAGTTCAAGAGTTCCAAGTATTGCTATTTCACTCTAATAATTATATTCAACATTACTTATTTGTTTGCACATAGTTAAACGGTTCCACGTATTGCTATTTATCACTAACAATTTGATTAAGCGTCAGTCATTTGTTTACACACAGTTAAATGATCAAAAGAGTTCTATTTCTAACAGTTCAATTAAACATAAGTCATTTGTTTGCACATAGTTTAAATGTCAAACAGCTCTATTTGACCCATTATCAGGTGCTATCACTATGGGTCAGAGTGGACTTGGAAGCAATAGCAATGAAGAGGTACTCACTCCATATCATTCAAGTCTGCGAATAGACTTAAAAGGAATGATCCAAATAGAGTGCTCAGTGCACAGCTAATTAATATATATAGAAAAATCTATTAAAAAAATTCACATGAAGAGCCAAAAGTATCATTGATAGCAAGAAAAATCAATAGATATTATCCATTATAAATTTTTTTCACCAACTAGTTAACTGGATCATTAGATGGAAATTTGGAGAAAAATGGGTTTCTTTTAACTATTAACATTAGGGAATATATATATATATAGAGAGAGAGAGAAAGAGTAATTTGTATATCTCTTCATGTATGTGTGTGTATATATATATATATATATATATATATATATATATATATATATATATATATATATATATATATATATATATAAGGGGCAGAGACAGGACTAGTGCTACTCGTGCCCGGCACGACCAATAACTCGGTCATTGTTATTCAAAATCGATTAAAAATCATCCATTAATTTCAAGCAAACATACTTAGTCTGATCTCAATTAAATTACGTATCTATTCAAGTTTCGATAACTAAGTAGCCAAAAGTTCATAAATATATCTGGGAATAATACAACGATGCTGTTTTGAACGGATGGTCTTTGTCCGGCCACCGTCATATCCATTGAACATCCCATAAAATCGGCTATAATGTTAAACATGCGCAATCCGTGCCAGGCACTAGACCCTTATAATAACAGTAATGTTAGAGAAATCCGCTTTTGGCTGTAGCCAATAGCAAGAGCAACTCAAAACACCATGCTCAAAAATATTAGCACTGTGTGACTGCTGACAGCTGTCTTGGGGACAGCAGATTATAGCCGTCGCCAACGTCATCATCATCGCTATGGTAAATGTTGGTTAAACGGCATGTTTTAATTCGTTTTTTCACTAACAGATCTCTATTTCTTTAATGAATGTTGCATATATTACATTCTGTAACTAAAATTTGTTTATTTGAATACATTTTCAACAAATAATCTTTATTTTAAGCGAAATTGAAACTACTAGCTGTGTCTGTGTATATTGTCATCAGTTTCTTTATTCTAATAAACATATTTTTCTTGTCATAGTAATGAACATCTTCTCTTTTCTTCTATACTTTTGAAAGGAAAAAAATTATCTTATCTACTGTATTAACAAGACTGCAAATTATATAGTATCTTGATTATTTACAAAAAAAACACCATGCAAGGTATGTTTGTCAATCTGTGCTATACAATGGAGAATCACGCAATAGCGACTATGATGACTTACTTTTGGTCCATGGACCACGGGTTGGGAACTGAAGTTGACAGAGGGCGGGTGGGGTCACGAGTAGCAAAAATAGGCTAGAGTCGCCACTGATATATATTGATAGAATTATTTGTATTATTATACATGTGGATAGATTGAAAAGTTCATCTGACATTGTATCTGCTATTGATGACTTCTTTGAACTATGTAATCCAAGCACTGCAACACTATTGGAAGAAGAATGTGGAACTATGCCAAAAAAATTAAACCTCATTTGGTCTCATTGATTGAGTGTTTTGGTCAGCCTATTCAGCCAACTCTTGTATGAATGGAGAAAATAATTTGCATTTATATATGTATATAAAATAATTTTTGTGTGTGTATGTATATATATATATATATATATATATATATATATATATATATATATATATATATAATTTGTATCTATGTACAAAGGAGAATTTTTGTGTGTGTGTATATATATATATATATATATATATATATATATATATATATATATATATATATATATACGCACACACACAAGTGTTGTTTAAAAAATACTAAGCCTCATCCAGAAAAAAGAGCCATAGATGAACATTTTCATTGTGGCAACACACTACCACTTCTTATAAAACTAGTAAAACTATGGACAACCATCATATATATAATTTTTTGTGTATATCTGAATGTGAAAATATATAAAACCCAAAGGAGACCTATTTTATTCATGTTAAGAAAATATGAAGGTCGATTGGTGTCAATCCTTGCTGATCTTATCAAGGATAAACAATTAAAAAAGAAAGTGGGAAATTTGTCATGAGTGGGGGGGGGAATGGGGAGGGTAAATTCAAATGGTGATCAAATTCAAACCCAGCAAACTGTCCCTCTGTTTATAGAGAGACAGTTTATAGTTGAGAATATGAAGTTTCTTGGACTTTCAAATGAAAATCCAAGTGTGACTTGTCATAATGACATCTAGCCAAAAGGCCACTCTCCCCCTCTACCATAATAGTTCTTTAATTTATTCATTTAAATGTAATTGCAGAGAGCAATACATTGGGAGAACCAACCAACCTCTAGATGTTCAATTTATGCAGCACGTGCCTACAAAAATTTGTGAGGGAAATTGACTTGCTGATAATAACACGTATGGATCAGTGATTGTTGAACATCTTATAAATAATCATAATTGCTCCTTCTCTTAGAGTGATGACTTGTTCACCATATTGAGCATGTCACATTCAGATTTTCATTTGAAAGTCCTTGAGACTATTCATATTCTTACCTATAAATTGTCTCTCTGTAAAGAGAGGGACTGTTTACTGGGTTTGAATTTCATCACCATTTAAATTTACTCTCCCCGTTTTTTTTTTTTTTTGTTTTTTTTTTGTTTTTTTTCCACTCATGACAAATTCCCACCCTCTTTCTTAATTGTTTATCCTCAATAAAGGTTGTGATCAGCGAGGATCAAAACCGGTTGACCTTCATATTTTTTTTAACATGAATCAAATAGGTCTCTTTTGGGCTATTATTAGATTTTGTACACCACCCCCATAAAATTTTTAAATATATATATACTCACACACACACACACACACACACACACACACAAGGGTCACTCAATAGACAAGGTGAATGACTTTTTCCTAAGAACCTGGCACTAGGAAGTACTGTTTACTGTTGCACTTTTTTCAAGGAAATGAATTGTGATGGGCCCTTTCTTGTCTCAGAAGACTCTCAGTATGACCTTTTTGACTGAATACTGTACCCAGAACTTTTTCTTTACTGGAGAGTCAGTGTGTTTTCACTTGATGGATTGTCTTTTTAACTCGGATTTGTAGTGGCAAACCCATATTTAGCCCATTTGTAAACATTTTTTGACTCGAGTATGCTTCTCTGAACACATCACATCTGTAAATTTCACATGTTTTGCACTTCACAGCTACCCAAAATTTGATGACTCTATTTAACCCTGGAGCACTCTGATTTATCGCCATTTTGAATAGCCTCAAAGCAAATATTTTTGCAAGATTAAAATAATTTTTGTTATAAATCAATTCCAAACAATGCATAGTTTACATTTATGGAAAAAAAACAAATTGTTTTTTTGTTTTTTTTTAATTCTCCTTATTTATTGAATGACCCATGTGTGTTTGTGTGTGAAATAATTTCTATTTGTATATATATCTAAACTTTTCAATTATAGCCATTAAAAAAACATTACTTTCTTAGAACTTTGACAGTGATATCCATTTTCTTTGATTATCAGACTAAACCTACAAATCCAATAACTATTTCTAAAAAAAATAATGTTCCAAATGATCCTTTTATAGAAATAGACTGGATTTTGTTAATTTGACTAGCAATGATTTTATATTGTCATATTTAATACTTATAGATTCTTTTATATGAAACTTATGAATAGACTTTCTTTTTTTTTTGCTATAAATTACTTTAATTTAAAAAACTCTGCTTCTTTGATAAAATTGTTGACAGGTTTGTTTGTTGTTGTTTTTTTTTGTTTGTTTGTTTTTTTTCATTCAAAAACATTTTGCTAATAAAATAAGAATAGAAACTTTTTTCCTTTTTACCATGTTTTCTTTGACTTTCATTTCTATATAACTTCTAATTTCATTTGATTTCTGTTTTTTTTTTTTTTTTCCAGCTTCTTACTGCAACTGGTGGATTAGTTGGAGCAATTACTGCATTAACGGCAGAGTCTGCTGAAGAGGCAGGTAAGCCTCATGCTAGTCTTTCACCATCCTCATTCTCCTCCCTCAACAAAGGGATGTTGTATAAGTAACCTGAACTTGGCTTTCCTACCATGTTGGCACTGCCATCTTAGCATGGCATTCTAGGTCAGCCACAAAGGCAACCCTGCAGTTTATTTATATATATATATATATATATATATATATATATATATATATATACACACACACACACACACACACAATTATGCTATGATTAGTGTGAGTGTAGATGTGGAATTAAATATATTAGTATAGCAATCTCAATGCTTCAGTTAGTTTAAATGAGTGTTCATATATTAGATAACTTAGTGTTTGTGCATATGATATGTATAATCTTGGGAATATTTTTGTTTATATACATGCAATATATATTGAGGTACATCAGTAATTCTGTAGCCTCATGATAAAATGTATTTATTTTACACAACAAATATTTTTCAACATTGTCTCTCTCTTAGTCAATACTATTTATTCAACCATAGATATTTATCACATATATAAAACATTATACAGTGAAAATTTCAGATCAAAATTTCCCTAATAAGTGTGTATCTTCTCTCTCCCTCTCATATACACATGCTCCCTTATATATATGTGTGTGTGTGTGTGTGTGTGCACACACTTGTAAATGTTGCCTGGATATTTATATCTATGGGTGTGGCATTGTATATTTACAAATCTTAATGTGTAGGCGTGTACATAAAAAGAAATAGCAACAATCAATCTGGAAATATACTAGAGGCCATAAGTACTATGATTTATTATTTTAATAATTTAGGAAACTCGTTTCTTGTCTAAATTCTTTTTTCGTTATCCTTCAAGCACTTTGACTTGATCAAACAAACCCAAAATATTCATTCACATCTAATAATTAGGTTTTTGTTAGTTTTTTTTTTTTTGTTGTTTTTTTTTTTAATAAACCAACTGATCAAATAGCTAGGAACAATCTGACCTACTAAGATAATTCTTCTCAAACTTTTTGCTTGATTTACCTCTTGTAACCAAATTTAATTTCCATTCACTCTCAAATTGACTAATTGAATATTGCCATAATGAGAGAGGTTGATTATTTTAAGTTTTTAATTTCAAGTTTAAAATTTTTACAAAATACAGTAAAATTATTATAAATAAAATATTTAATGATATAATACTCACACCAACTTAACAAGTGGAGGTCAAATCTCTTCAGTCAAAGAAGGAATTTTCATTAATAATAATCTAATTTTAATTTTATTCATCAAAAATCTGTTACTATGGATAAGAATTAAAATTTCAAGCATTGTATTTGAATTATAGCTTTTATTTTTCTTCCTTTTTTTAAATCATTTTTTTTCTAAAGATGTCTCATAACATGTTATATAAAGGGTTTATTTTAAAATTCAGCATTTTTATAAAATAATTTGTTGAAGATATAATTGTTTTTAAATATTTTTTTATTTTGTGAAAATATTATAAGCATCATTATCAACACCAAAAAGATTTGAATCTTTTCAGTCAGAGCTAAATCATTCATTTAAATAACCTATATGTTTTGAACAGGTTGTATGTGAGTATCACTAGAGGCCGATCAAGAATTCTGTTGGATGTGTATCTGGCAATTTATCTACATGATCCAGCAATTTTTTTTTTTTTTTTTTTTACATATATAAACGATTTATAAATGCAAACTAGTAAATTCACTCGATGTGTAAATTTTATTCACCCCAAGGGGTCTATATAGACCATTTTGAGAAACCCTGATCTATAGTGACACCATAAATTTTAATAGTAAGCAGGGTGAGAGGAAATAATAATCCTGTTTATATTTTCATATTAGATATAGTTACCCAACCCTTCCACCATAGTTATGATGTGACACGGTCAACTTTTAAGCATAATAAAGCTTGTTTGAATTCAGTTTTTTTTCTCCTAAACTGGTTGCCTAACCAAGGATAAAGAACCCAGTCTGAATATCCTCTCACTAACTTTACTCTTTCCTCCAACAACACAGCTTTTACTTTTATAAAATGAATAAACAATATGATTTTTTATATATGTTTCTTTGGTTCACTGTCCATGATTTCTGTCCCACTAAATTGAGATATACAAGATTAACTAGTGAATCCTAACCTAGTTCAAACATCTAACATGAAAATAAGCAGACAAGGGATATATTAACCATAACAGCATTTTGCTACTCATACAGCACAGTAAGATTAACTTAGAAATACTAAATTAGGCAGAGAGTGCAGATACTACACTGATCCAAAGCAGAAATCTACAGAGTGACACTTAGATTATAGATGTAGCCCACAAAAACACTACAGTGATTCTAGGTAGAGGGCCAGAGTTACTGCCCTTCCTAACTCCCAATAACCCCTAAGAGTTAGTACAGATTCTGTTTGGAAATGTTGCTTTACTGTAATCTAGATATATAACCTGTACATTTAATCTTGAGTATGAATTTATCCACCTCTTCTTCATTGGGTAGGATGTGATACAAGGTCAATTTCTAAGTATTGTATAGCTGGTTTGAATTCAGAATTTTTTTTCTCCTAGAATGGTTGCCTAACCAAGGTTAAAGAACCTAGTCTGTTTTACTTTTTACTCCTAAATGAGGAAAGAACAGATGGATTCATGCCTTTCTCAAGAGCATTATTGCAAAGTAAAATGTAAACAGCCCCAACCAAGATTTGAACTTGATTTTCAGAGTTCATTTACTATGATGATAACTGTTTTGCTATGTGTGCTTCCATTCAATTTTGAGAAAATCAAAATACATATTCAGGGTGTTGTAATTTTATAGTATATACTTTGGTAATTTTCTGCTTTCCTTGCATATAATAAAGGTAGAATTCAGTGATAGGACAGTGAACCAATGGGTATAAAATTTAAGTTTTAATTTGCAAGAGATAGGTTATTGGGAGTTCACTCCAACAAATACAAGTCAGCTTCCTAACTTTGACAAATCTACAATATTTGTTTGGTATGGGTTTTGGTTTCTTTGTTTAATTGTATATCCACCTTTGTAGGTTATATAATGCCAAAACCATCCTTGTAGAATAGTTTTAGTACTACTTAACCTATAGCTGGGAGGATACAGGGTTCATACTTTTCCCAAGGGTATTAGTCCGAAAGTGAGTGTAATAGCATGACTGGAGCTCAAACTCACTATGATGTCACAGTCCAATGTGTTAGCCACCATGCTACAAAGACTGCCCTTGGGGGTCAGTCTGGATAAATAAGACAATTTTTATAATTTTTCAGAGAGTCATTAACATTCCATTTTTTCTTTCTTCAGACAACTGAACCTCTTTGTATTTTTAACCTTGTCAGTAGAACGTTTCAACCAAAAAATACTTTAAAAATTTACTCTAAAACAACTATCATTGTTATATTCATATCATATGTACTTTACGATTTTATAGTAAAGTTGGGGACCTTAGTCGAGGGTTACCCAAAGGCTCCCTTTTCAATAACTACCACTCCAAGGTGTAGGTGGGGGCGCTACTCCATTCCCTGGATTGCTCAACTTTACCCTTGATCCTTACCTTATAATACTGAGTGTTAAGCAAGGTGGCATCAAGTACTATTTTTTGAGTCTTTGGTATGACTCAACCTGGGATTGAACCCTGGCCTCCTGGACCATTGGTGAACACTCTACAATTAAGGCCAATGGACCAGTAAACTTCACTGCTGTGATGTCTCCTCATATATTTTATAGTAAAAAGACAAAAATACTACACAAATGAATGTTTTAAAAGATATTCATCTTATCTTTCAGGAGTGAAAACAGCTTGGATTTTACCATTTACTGCTGGAGGTTTTATTTATATTGCCTTGGTTACAATTGTTCCAGAACTTATCAAGGAAGACAAACCAAAGTAAGACAACTACTTCTGTCCCAATTCCATTTTAATTTTCTTATCTCGCTATCCTGCCTCCTTCACATCCATAACAATCTTAACCTTCTTTTTATTATTCATTATTATACACTGATATATTCAATTTATTATTCTCATCTTTATTTGTTTTTTTTATTTTAATAGTATACCACCTTTTGTGGGTTATTTAATGCTCAAAGCCATTCTGGTTGAACAGCAGCAGTGATACTATTTAACCTGGGGTAGGGAGATAAGGAGGTTGATAGTTTTCCCAAGGCTCAGTCCAAAAGGGAACATAATAGTGTGGCTCAAGTTCAAACTCTTATTTCAAGACCACAGTTCAGCTATGGGGACTCCCTCAAATTCTCATTTTGTTTATATATATATATATATATATATATATATATATATATATGAGAGAGAGAGAAAAAAAAGATGTTAAATGCGAAATTCTCAAATGTATTTTATTTTATTTTTACAGTAATACAAAAAATGATAAATATGAAAATTTAATGTGATTTCAGATTTTCCTTTTACATATTGCTTTTCATTGAATTTACAAAACACGTGTCAGCACTGATCCACAACCTGTCCTGTCTTGCCAACTAAATGACTTCTCCTCACATTTGAAATTTTAAAAAAAGATCAGTCACCATTTTTGATTGAAACCATAGAAGTCATGGGTTAGGTCTACAAAGGAAACAAAAAGCAGAGAATAAAATTGTATGACTATCTTTATTGATGAACATTTCTCTTAAACCAATCCTAGAGTGATCTGTAAATGAAGCAAGACTAAAATTATGAAAATTTAAATGATCCTAAAGAATTTATCTGTGTATTCTATTTCAGAGCAAGAAAATCCAATGGGATCTTAAGGCATTTAATTTCCCTATTCTGTGGTCTCTCTGATCCAATAACTTAAAAACTTTTTTCTCCTTCTTGGTTATCTAAGGAGAACTTTAATGTTAAATTATTATATTTGTTTTTTTACTTAGTTTTACCCATTTTTTAAATCTTTTTTTTTTTTTTTTTAAATCTTTTACAGGCAATCATTGAGCCAAGTCTTATGCATCTGTGCTGGAATTGTTTGTATGCTTTTAATGACATGGGTCGCTTGAATGAAAACTGGTTTTCACTGCTACTGCTGTTGTTCTATTGTTCATCTGTCCATCTGTCTTTGACCAGATTGTCTGTGATACAAAATAATATCAACACTCCAGATTGATGGATGAAAAAGAAGACAAAGACTTTGATTGGTTTGCAAGTGAAGGGATGGATTTTTTTTATTTTCAGTTTGGCTAAGGCTGACCAATATTCATTGATCAATGTTCAAACTTTATGGAAAGTTTATTTTTCAAACTGTAAATTCTTCCAAAAATCTTTTAAAGCCTTTACCAAATCTCACTCAACAAATCTTTCATCTTTATCAAATGATAGATTGTAATACACACATAAATCCAGACTTGTGAGGATCAGAGAATGAGATTGTAATTTAAGGAACTTAATTATTATTTTCAGAAGTGTGTCCTGTTTGAATGGATAACATTTGATCTTTGTTTAAATCCTTTTTCCAAATTGAATTATTTTAAAAATGACAAAACTATATATATATATATATATATATATATCCAGCCAGGTGAATGATTTTTTTTAACTTTCAGAAAAGGACTAAATTAAACAAATATTTTTAAACACAAACACCTCCATTTTTCTCTCCCTCCACCTTTCCCTTTTGCTTCTTATAAATTGTCTTCCTATTTCTATAGTGGCCATTATGACAATCAATTTTCGTAGCACTTCACCCATTACATCTTTTTTTAAGTTAATGACCTAATAAGTCATTTTCTCCATGCAAGATTAATGAGTAAATATCACTTCTCCATTAATTACTTCCCCTTAAAGAAAGAAAGTTTAAATGGGAAGGAAATGGAAAATAAAATTCAGATTTATTAATCATTTATCTTTTATTTATCTGAAATCTTTTATTCAATTAAATCATAAACATAAATTTTTAGAATAATCATAGATTTACTATAAGTTTTAAATAACTTGATTTTAATTCTATTTGAAAAAAAACACAAATTATTTTTAATAGAAAATATCAAATAATTTTCCCAATTACGGAGTCAAAATTCCTCAACCAATTATGAATATTCAAATTACTTATCTACAAGAGTAGATGACAACTAAGTTTGATATTTATTCTCTTTTATTTGATATCTGAACTGGTTATTTAAATCTGGTTGCTCTTCATTATACAGTCATTATACATCTACTCTTGTTTGCCTTATTTTTAAACAATGAAACAAAAGACTCAAAGATACCATAAAGTAATTAAACATTTATTTTTACTTGCAAATTGCATCTTAGATTTACAGATACTGAACACTGTCACTAGAAAGACTGTCTGACAAAATAAGTTGTCTTTTATATTTCCAATATTATATATATATATATATATATATATATATATATATATATATATTAGTTACCGGACATTGGCCTAGCGGTTAGAGTGTTCGCCAATGGCCCGGGAGACCTGGGTTCAATCCAGGTCGAGTCATACCAAAGACTCAAAAAATGGTACTTGATGCCTCCTTGCTTAACACTCAGCATTATAAGGTACGGATCAAGGGTAAAGTGGAGCAATCCAGGGAAGGAGTAGCACCCTCCCCTACACCTTGGTGTAGTAGCTATCGAAAAGGGAGCCTTCGGGATTACCCTCGACTCTGGTCGCCAACTTTACTTTACTTTATATATATATATATATATATATAGAATTAACTTAAATCGCGAGTCGAAAATCTTCTACTAAAGTTTCACCTTAACGGATCATCAGGAAACCTACATCCGACTAAATTTTAAGGAGAAATCGCCTTCTTTTATTCACCAAAAACCCCACCTAGCCTAGAATTTGCATAATATTGTTTAATATTTGTTTTTTCCGATACCGTGAATACTGGTAGATATTAGATTAGTAAATATATATATATATGTTAGGGTAGTGTAAATACAGTCAACAGGGCTTGATGAAACGTTTTCTGATGATTGTATAGGTGAGAAACTGAGTCACCAAGTGCTATTAACTTTGTATCTATTCTATCCTAACTTAGATACTTATGCTCTATCATGGATATTGAGCACTCTTTATTTATAGATATAGCAAACTACACTTTATACATATAATGATTTTTCCTTATAATCTGCTGTAAGTCAATGATTATCTTATTGCTCTCATCTTTTCTCAATCTTTAATACAACTGTTGAAATCATAAAGATTGAGCTTTTTTTTTTTTATTCTTAAGGGTAAACTGTTTTTGAAATGACTTTTTTCTACCTGTATTATATTTTGGAGAGTTTGACAAAATGATTTCAACTAATTTGAAAAAAGAAACAATTTGAAACAATTTTACTGAAATCTGAATTCCAGCCATTGCAAATTTTTTTAATTTTCTTTTTTTTATTTGAAACATTTTTCTTGTATTTAGTGCTCTTTTCCTATATTCTTCACTGGCCTTATTTTTCCAATTACCCTTGTCATCTTCTCCTTTCTGGGAGTCAATATGTTAACTATTTATAGTAACAAAAAAATCATGTTTCACCTGTGCTTTATTTATTGAGAAAAAGAAATTGAAGCATTTTATTTTAACACAGACTATACATATTTTTTCTCTCAATACATCTTAGATGTGTGACTGACAAAACACTTGAAAATTATTATATTCTTTATGAAATCTGTGATCAGGTGGAAAACCATGATATTATCTTTTAAATTTTGGTTCTTCCAAAAATGTTGGTCTGGAGATGGGAGTTATAAAACCACTGGAATATTTTGTAAGATTTTTACCCACTGATTGATACTATATTTGACAACACAATATCACCTTAGTATGATATCATTAGGCCAAGCATAACAACCACAAGTCTCTATAGTATAATGGGTTTTCTTGGTATGAATTTTTCAAAGAATGCACTGGATGAACATTTTAAGTTTTGATTTCAAAATTATTCTTTTTTATCTTCTGCTAAAAGTAAAATTATTTGATAACAGGTCCCCAAATTTTTACTGAATTAAATTTGTTGTATTTTGTTATTATTATTATTATGTATGTTTTTTTTTTTTTTTTTTGTATTTTTCATCTTTTTAATCAAAACTCATTCTAGTCAACTCTATGACTGTAAGACAATATATATATATATATATATATATATATATATAACAAAAAAAAAAGCTCTCAATGTTACAATTAAAAAGCAATCAAAATTAAGATGACAAAAATACTAGTTAAAATAAATAATAATAATTGGCTTCATCTGGAAAGTAAATCTACATTGATTAGAATTATTATACAATTAGTTTACTCGTGCCAGAAAAAGGTGCCAGCTTTTAAAATTTCGTAAGTCCAATGCAATAGCAAAAATACCATCCATTCAAGTGCAAACTAAAAAAAAATAATCTGGAAGCTAGAAATATTTTCATATATTGATAAATGATTCCATTTTATTGTAGCATAAAGCCAGAAGTATGGGACACCCAATGAGAATTTAACTAATAATGGCCTGTTTGCTTAACTTGGTTTACCATTATACCACTGAAGGTGTCCAGTTATGACTTTTTATTTATCAAGTTTCAATTAACAAAATCTATTTCCCTTTCATCAGAAGAATCCACTACATAAAGATAAGGGAATTACCCATCATTATGTAGTGGACTCTTCTGATGATGTAAAACAGTTTTACACACATTCTCAAATTAATGTAATATTTCATATGTTGATTCTCTAAAAGTAAAAAAAAAAAAAAAAAAAAAAAGTTTTATATATTCTCAGATTCCCAGTCTATTTTCTTTTCATATTCCTCAGCAATAATCTGTCTAAAAGATTTGAGCCTTTGCCTTATTAAAAAAAAAAAAAAAAAAGAATACTCTGAATTTACAAACTCGGGTTTAGAAAAAAATGTGAAACACTTTCCTTCTAATACCTACCATTCTTGGGTTTGACAAAGATATTGTTGGAGCATTAAATATATTTGTGATCATGTTTTTATAAGGTTTAAAAAGTATTTGTTTAATTTCTTAGTTAAAAATATTAGAACATTTATAGAGTATCATAAATTTTAATGTAAAATACCTGAAAACAAATATTCCATCATTATTAAAAAAGGCATTTCATCAGTTAAATTAGCATCAATATTCATGTTTCTTTATAGCTTAAAAACTGGAGATCCATCTCTTAAACAACACCTTTTCATTATATAAAAGAGCAAGTGTAGACAGTTTCTTATGTTTATAGATTGATTTAGACACCCCGGTATGTTTCCCTAAAAGCCTACATTTAGAAATCACTTTGAATTTTGCATTAAACATGCAAATATTGTTATCTAACCAATATTTGTATGTTATAAGTATATAAATATTATTACAATTGAAAAGGATATAATTATGCAAATTCAAGACAGTGGTTTTATACCATTAATTACATAATTAGATATTGTTTAATTATATCCATTTATTTTACAGAAAAAAAAAATTTATAATCTAATTTTATTAAAAGGTTATATTCATTGCTTGTATGCACACACACATACATACTGACAAGCCAAAACAGCTATTACTCAAGCAGGCCTATACCTGTTAGACCTCTTTAGATTTCTACTGGGATCTTGTACCAGGATGTTATCAGCAGATTCTTTAACTACTGCAAGTTATAAAGGAAGGTCCTGCCAAGCAAATTTCTTGATCCAACACATCCTATATGTGTTTAGTGTTCTGAGCAACACAATGGAGTCTTTGTGTACATAAAACCATTTCTGTACAACTTGTGCCATGTGATAGAACCCATTGTCCTGCTTAAAGATGCTACTGCCATTGTAGAAGATTGTTGCTATGAATGGGTGCACCTGGTTTTTGACAATGTTGAAGTAATTGAGATACTTTTTACATGAATGATAGGATCCAAGTTTCCCTTTGGGAACTACCTCCACTGGTTTGTTGTTTTCCGACAGTACATCTTGGTGCTATTACTTCCCTAAAATATCAATGCACATCTATCCTGCCATCCATCTTATAAGAAGAAAGCAAAACTCACTGAACCAGGCAACTTTAATACATACAAAATCTAGTTTTTATTCTTTATGTATCTATAGAAGACACTTTTGGTAATGGATATTGGTAAGTATAGATACCCTAACTTGCCTGTGACTTTGTAGCACTATATGCAACAAAGATAAATGTGCTTCCTTTACTTCAATTAAAGTTATCTACAATTTGTGCCATCATAGCATTTCTGTTGCCTCATACTTGACTGGAAAACTTTCGTCCATTTCTCATTGATAAGTCTTGACCACCTGATGCCTTATGAGTAGTTGGTGATCTTTTCCCCTTCTCTGACAACTGCCTATAGATAATCACTTAGGCCAAACATAAATGTTCCACACACTACCATTTCAGAAATGCTTTGGTTTAGTCATCAGACTATTACAATTTGGCTTTTATCAAACTTACTCAAATCTTTCTTCTTATACATAATTATAGCATTCAGCACAAGTGCTAAAGGCCAGCTTATATACCTCTGACTCTAGCTTGTGCAGTTGTTATGAAACATTAGCTGTTATTCTTGCCACATGCCACAATATTTTGGCTTGTCACTGTATGTGTGTGTGTGTATATATATATATATATGTGTGTGTGTGTGTGTGTTTATACATATAGTGACTGCAACTTATTTACAGAAGAAGGCCATCTCCTCAAAAATTGCTAAAATTAGCTGTGGGACCACATGTGATTCCTTAGGGCAAGTTCATCCTTGCAAGCCCTGTCATGTATATGACAAGCAAGATAACTTTATTGATATTGCCCCTGTGCACTCTCATATGGCTTCTCAAAACTGTTGTAGACTCAGACATACACACACACACACATATACTTCTGGGTAAAAAATGGACCAAGCCCAATATGGCAAAATTCAAGCTTTTAATGGTCTTAACAAATAATTGGTAAAAAATATTGATAAAGTGACTAAATATAGTATAACTTTACCTTTTGATATTTTTAAAGTTGCAGACATTTTTTTACAGAAAGAAGAATCAATATTGTTCGATTCAATATTGATGGCCTCAAACAGTTGATAAGTAGTTGAAAAAGTTTCCTTAGTTAGTTTGTGTTTAATGTGAGACAAAGTAGTCTTCATAAGGTTTAAATTTAGACTGATAAAACTAAAACATGAACCTGGTGTACTTATTTTTGAGCCACTTTTTCATGGGTTTTACAGTGTAGGTAGCAGCATTGTTTTGCTAAAAAATAACTGATCTGATCATTCCACTTTAAGAAAAAAAAAAAAAAACTTACCTTCAGTGGAAAGCAAATCTTTCTGCAATATTTAATTCACACCATGGCACCTCTTCTTCTGTGCTTAACTGTGTTAGAAATGCATTTACTGCTGTATTTTTCATCAGATTTTCAAAAACACTTCTCTGGAACATTACCATGCAATTGGAATTGTGATTTATCACTCTACTGAACTACTTTGAATTGAAACTTTCCATGTTCTGCCAAGAACTTTGTGTCTTTGATGTTTATCTAATAGAGCAATATCTTTTTAACACATCTTCTTTACACAAAACTTGCATTAGATAACCTTATGGTTATTCTTAAAATAGTCAACCCTGTCAGTGTGGATTAGCCAATATACCATTAAATAAATAAACAAACCAAATCAATCAAAATAGTCCTCTTTCCTGTAATCTATATTTCTCTCATGCTTTTTTCCCCATGTCTTTGAGAACTGAAAATTTCAGCGGGTTGTCATCTCTGTTTGATAAGGCTTTTAGGTCTTCCAGATTACTTCTATATTTACCTGTGGTTTCAAAAGTCTATACTCTAATTGCTGAAACAAGTATTTTCCCTCCCTTTCAGGTCCTATAAATTTCATAATAGCTTGTGTTGGCCTGAGGAAAACCAGCTATGTAGTTTGAAAACACCACTTGCATGATATTTTACTCCACTATGGGACTCACAACAATGTATACTATAGATATCTACCATGGCTCTTTCAATTCTGGTTTCATTTATGACCTTTAAAGCCTTAATATTTTGCCATTTTAGGTTTGGTCAATCTCCTTTTTTTTCATTTTACACATACATATGTTAGGATAACATATACACAGTTAATAGTCCTTGGTGACTGTTAGTTTCTCACCTATGGGATCATCAGACCAAGTCCACTGACTCTGTATCTGTGCTATTCTAACTTAGATATATATGCTTAATTACTGATATTGGGGACTATTCATTTATAGATATAACGATATATTATTACTATTTTAAGATAATCTTATTTTTTATGTATAACTAAATTTGGAGTAACCTTTAAATTTTTAATTCAGTGTTAGAAAATTTTTTAAATCATTTTTTTATAAATTATTGATATTAGATATTAGGAAAGTTAAAAATAGCTGTACTATAATGCCATAATTTATTTTTCATTGAACTCTTAGATTTTAAGAAAATGTTGACAAACAGGAAATAACTAAAATTTATTTTAATTTGAAAGAAAAAAAGCAGTGGTAGCAGATTTTCCTTCTCAAATTCATTCATATACCAAAGATATCATAAGAGGATTCTAATTTAAATTTTTTTAAAAATAAAAAAAAAAAAAAAGAAACTGGATCTGAAGTTATTTACTTAATTCAAATTTTATTAATCTTTTTCTTAAATTAAAACTGAAGAGAGATCTTTGTTAATCCATTGTTGGTGGCCATGTTGAAAGATCTCATATTGGATGGATTCAAGTTATGTTTATTTGAAAAGAATTCAGTGCTTCTCAGTCATTCATATTTGTTAGACACAATTTCTCTTCATCTGACCTTCATGCAAAGATCAGGATTGGGGAGCATAATTGTGCTAGATGGTTTCAGTGTTGTAAATAGTCTATTTATTTTCTTGATTACAATCCTTTATAAATGAGAATATTTTTTCATGTTAGTATGTAAAACCCTGTACATTAATAATGACAATAAAATAAATTTATTTTAAAACTTTGCCAAAAAGAGACAGATTTATTTTTCAAATTGATTATATTCAATTGTAGATGCTACATTGAAAAAAAAAGTGTCTATCATGTGAACTGTACTAATTCTATACAAGTCAAAACTACTAACCAAAGAAATGACTTTGTTTTTTAATAAAAATACGAACTGAGAATAAAGAAGCATAATTTGTCTCTTCAGAGTGGCATTCTTTTTTTCTTTTTCTTTTCTTTTTTGATGCCTAATTATTGTGTTTGTTTGTGTATGAA
The DNA here is from genome assembly GCA_963585895.1 of Sepioteuthis lessoniana. Lineage (NCBI taxonomy): Eukaryota > Metazoa > Mollusca > Cephalopoda > Myopsida > Loliginidae > Sepioteuthis > Sepioteuthis lessoniana. Next base: position 89,164,112 of record OY757911.1, on the reverse strand, counting down.
AAAATCTTTTACTTATATGAAATTGCATTTGCTTACAGATTTAGTTCTCCTACATGAATTCAGATAAAACAAGAGTTCATGTTTTAATCCAGATGCTGCCATCTCATTAAATGGCAAGTCTCTGAAATTAGTACAGCTGTTCATCTACTTTGGTAGCAATATCTCATTTACTGAAAGTGATATCAACATATGCATAGATAAAACATGAACTGCTATTGATAGGTTAACCAACATATGGAAATCTGATCTGCTAAAATAGGAATTCTTTCAAGCTATAACTATCAGTACTCTTGCATGGTTGCATCACTTGGACTTTAATGAAACACCTAAAGAAAAAGCAAGATGGAAACTACACAAGGATTTGCTCTTTTGAGCAAATCCTGCAAGCAGTATCTTACAAAACAGCAATTGTATGGCCACTTACCTTCCATCTCACAAATAATCCAAGTAAGACAAGCAAGACATGTTGGCTACTACTGGAGAAAAAAAAGACACACTCATAAGTGATGTTCTCTTATGGACTCCTACACATGGACACTCCTGTGTTAGCTGACCAGCAAAACTTACATTCATTTACTCTATGCAGACACTGAATGCTGTCTAGAGGACTTTCCAAGAGTGATGACTGATAGGAACAGATGGTGAGAATAAAAGGAATAAAAGCACAACTTGATGATGATGAAGGATTTAATGAGATTAACAACTGATTGATTGATTGATTTTAATGGCATGTCAACCTGTTTAAGGTTATTTTATGCCTAAAGTTAAGGGAATCATGTTCATTATATATTCATATTGAAATTATTTGCATAGCTGTTACTTAAGAGTTTTTTTACAGTTATATGATATCAAATATTCTTATCTAATATTTATAATATGCATACAGTTCTATGATTTCAAATATTTTTATCCAATACTAATGATTATATGGTTTCAAGTTATTATTTCTATTTAATAATAGTCATTAGTTTTCACTCAATTATATGGTTTCAAGTAACTAATAATTATAATCCTGCATAAACAATTATAGCTTCAAGTAGTTATTCTTAATACAAATATTTACAGTTATTTCATATCACAATACTCATAATTTTCCAACAGATTTATTGGAATGATAAATAAAACCCTGACAAATACAACCACTCCTGGTCAGAGTGGTCCTGGGAGTAATGGTTATAAAAGAGTACTCCACACTCTCCAGAATTGGAGCCTTACATTGGATGTCATTGTGTGTTATATTCAGGATATCCCTTTTTGGTGGGAGGATGTCTGCACACACTCCAGTGTTTCAGAATTACATCCTTTTTTTGGGTAGAGGGTGTCTGCAGACAGCATATTTCAAGCCCATCTGACAGAGCAATTAACAAATTTCATCTAAAAATATCAATTATCAATGATAATTATTTTAAAAGTTCAGTGTTTGTATGTCATATAATAATTTATTATTTCTAAGCAATGACCACTTGTCAAAAAATTGACACTCAAACTAATTAATTTACAAAGAGCAGTTTGATCAATTTTTATAAAATATTTATCATTAAAAAGAAAAGAAGAAAAATGCACAAAAGTTTTATTAAACATGAGTTACTGATTTTTACATTTTTAAAATACAAGTGGAAAATTTTTGGTAAAAATTTCAAAGCCTGACCTGTTCACTAAAACTTTTCTCATTCCCCAATGATACTTGCATCAGAAAAATAAGGTCTTAAAAATTTTGGCTTTTGGTTACACTTACTGTGCTTTTAACCTGGACTATTTTTCTCCAATTCTTTTTAAAGGTATAAATTTTATAAAAATTAATGAAAATTTTATGTAATTAATTTTTTTATGTTTATGGGTGTTCATTTTTTAACAGGTCCTACCTATTATTTCCAGAATTTTTTTTCTGATGAACAATCATCAGACACAGTTTTGAAAAATAAACTTTTTAAGGCATTTTATCTATTAACATCTAAAACTTAAAATTTTGTCTGGAATTTTTTTTTTTTTTCATAAGTTTGATATTTGTGATAAACTGTTGAAGCTGACAATCTTATTTGAAAAATTGGATATTGTATCAATCATGACACTTTTAATACCATTTTTGTGTTAGTGACTGTCCTTTGATATCATCCAAGGCAACACAACTGCTATTACTAAGGCCAGGAAAGGCTGAAGAAATTTAAGTTGCAAACTGAAGTTTGAATTGGCAACAAAGGAAACTTATAAAAATTCTGCATATGTGTTTATACAAACACAACCCTTCCACATGGGCAAGATATGGCTCAAGGTCTTTTTTAAGTGGTATACAGCTGCTTTAAAATAGTTAATCTTCTCTTTGCCATACAAATGCTAACAGTCCCAGTCTGCCCGACTATTTACTTAAAGGTGAAATACATAGAGCTTCATTTAGGATTTGTGAAAATTGTGTATATAAGAAATTATAAAATTGCAGATTAAATGGCATTTTTCACAATTTTGAATTTAATATATGATTCTCTTCAACCGATCCCTTTGCTAATTTTTATAAAACTTAGCATATTAGTCCAAAAAGCAAATAAAATTGGTATCCTTCTGGAGGAGGTGGGTCTCAGAACTTTTTTCAGTAAAATGATTCAGAAAGTTACAGAAATTGAATAAAATTGATATCCATAGGCAAAGAAGTTGAAAATAACACAGGAAACTTTTCTACATCTAAAGTGAATTAATCCAGGAAACAAATTTGAAATATAGAGTATGCCATCATCCAGTCACCAAGAGTGCCCAACAAATTTCTAGTGCATTTTTATATCATAAAAGATAAATTGGTTGCTTGGTTGGGTTTTATGGCATATCAACCTTTGTAGATTATTTAATGCCAAATCCATTTTTATGCAAATAGTTCTATTTCAAACAATTCAATTTAGCATGAATACACAGTTTAATTTCTATTTCAAGCTATTCAGTTTAGTCAAACAGTTCGAATTCAAACAATTCAGTTTAACATAAGTATACTGTTAGTTCTATTTGACCCATAGATAGGCCCCTATCAGGTGCTACCATTCCGAACCAGAGTAGACCTGGGAGCAATGGCATTGAAGGGGTGCTCTGCATTCCCCCAAAGCTCCAGCATCACTGGAACCTCACCATCAGATTGTTTAGTATCTTATCAAGGACACTCATTGGGAGTGGGGGTCTTACCCCTTATCAGAGGTGCAGTCGGTGTATTCTACAGCCCCAGCTGACTGGGCAATGAAAGATAAGTAGATTAAATTATATGGTTATTTAATAGTTGTTTTTCATCATATCAAGTCTATAGTGTTTCGAGAAATTGTTAATTTCCCTATCACTATATTTTTTTAGGCAACACAAATGAATGACGAAACTTTTCTTTAACAACACAACAAGGAAAGTTTTTTATTTGCAGCATTGAATATGGTTTGCTTTTGGTTCTGCAAGACTCATGGAGTTTAGGCTTGTTAGTGTTAGAGACGAAATGGCTTGGCGGGATGTTGAGATGGCAGCGTGTGTTGCGGGACGTGTGAGGGATTGTATTTAGAGTCACCGTGTATTTTTGTGTGTCTGGTATTTTTGGGGGAGAGTCTGTGTTATCTCCATCAATGTGGACCAGAGGTGAAAAGGGAACTAGTGTGTTGAGAGCGGAGTTACGCTCGGATCGACAGCCAATTTTTGGGGTGACACAAAGTTGGGCCTGTGCAAGGCATGTTGTATGTTTGTAATTTATGTTCAACTGGGATTCCTCGTAAAGAATCCATAAATTAGATGGTTCCCTCATTGAGTGTCCATGCTGCCGCTGCTGGTGCTGCTATGTTAAAAAGCATCGCTAAGCAGGGACGGCCAGACGAACGTCTGTTCTGGTCGCCATCTCAAGCCAAAGAGACTGGGTTTGGCCGCTCACCCGTTTTGAAAGCCGGAAATGAAGGTCCGGGCTGAATAGGATAAGTCATCCTGATTGGGTGAAATTAAGTGTTGAAATAAATTGAGCGCCAGACCAAAATATGAGATTTTCCTCTTCTCTACAAGTCTATCTTCTTATTTGTTTATCATCCTTACTCAGACTTGTGTTAATGAAAGATTATTGCCTAAATAGATAATACTTAATGAGTAAAACATTTTTAATTCATATATTTGAATTTTATTTGAGATAATTTTTTGTTAATTTTCTTTTAAAAGATAAATTTTAAAGCATTTGTCTCTGACCTGAAGTGATAGTACCTTTTAGGGTCCCATCTATGGGTCAGATAGATCTGTTTGAAAATTATATGGTATCAAATATCCAATACTAATAACTAACTTATATGTATTAACAATAGTAACTTGAAGATATAATTATTTAAAGATTATTACTGATTACTTGAAAGCATATAACTGTGCAAATAAATGACTATTATTAAATTCAAATAATTATTTGAAACCATGTAATTATTAATGTCAGATTGGAATACTCGATATATAACTCTGTGCAAAGAATCTTAAGAAACAACAACGCAAAAAAAAAAAATAAGTATAAATATACAATGAACACAATAACCTGATCTCTAAGCATAAAATAACCCGTGTGGGGTTGTTAAAATCGAAATGTTTGTTTACTAAGCCTCCCAAACAACGTGCATATTTGATAAGAAAATCTTCCAAAGCCCATGCAGAATAAATTTTGTTTATTTCCTGAGAAACACCGATAATAATAATTATAATTAAGTAGTTTAAATCTATCTATCGCTTTTTTAAAGACTTCGTCTATTCGATAAACGCTATTTGCGAAATCTAATTATTTCCCTTAGTCATATTCAAGGGAGCTCACTCTATTTAACTTTGTCACTTAGCAACCCCAACTACACGAAACATAGAAATGTCAACATGATGAGGTGAGTGAATGTTTTAATGTTTTTGTCGTTGTTGTCAGTTTCTGTCAATAACGATTATTACCGATTTATTCCAATTCCCGAAAAATGGATTTAGTTGTAAAGACCTTATTAGATGAAATTTGCCAAAGCCCCAAAAATGAAGAAAAGAATTATCGGCTTTTATGCCAGATTTTACAAATATTCAATGAAATCGACAACTCCCAATTCAGTGGTGATCTTCCTGAGTCTGTATCAATGGATATGTACATTAAATGCGCCCAACTGGCTTACAAAAATAAAAATTATGACATTGCTGAACAGAGTATCAAGTTTTATTTCACTAAGGCTCCCGCCGCTGACCTTCAAAAATGTGATGCCTACTTGTGTTTAGCAAAGTTATCTGCGTCAACCAGTAATACGGAATTACTAAAGCTAAAAGAATCAAGCGAAAACATTCTGCGAGCTATCAGTATGGCATTAAAGAATCCTATTTTGTCTGGTAAGATCTATGAAGCCTCTACGCTTTTTTGGCGTTTTTGTTACCGATTCCTTAGACCTGGGTATCACTCTTATGTTGCAAACTCGCTTTCTAAAATTGTCTATGCCTTGAACGAAATTGGTGACGCAAATTTTGAGTGGAGAGCTTTATTGTCCATCACGTTGATCGAATGTTACATAGAATCAAAACAAATTGCAGCAGCTATTGCAGCCGTGCCTGCAATTTTCCCTTTTGTTAAACAAAATGCACCAGCACAGTTGACAAAACTTTTTCGGTTAGTGGTAGTCCACCAATTGATGGATTCTGCTGCCATCCAGAAAGAAATCAATGCCTCCCTTGATCTTTTTGTGTGCTACAGTATTTGTCAAATTGAGCAACATTTTCAAAGGAAAGAGAATAAAATGAATTACAGAAAAGAAATATTGACGATATTATCAATCTTAGACGTACCCTTACAAAGACAACTTGTGGATGATAGTTCCCTGCTGACCCCTACAAAACAGGGAAACACGTCCAATAAAAAAGAAGCACTCAAATCACCAAGGTCCCCAAAGTTAAGATCAAGGAAAACCCTTTTAAGAAGCCCAAACAGACCTCATTTCCTTCTGGAAGCGTCTCGTCTGTGTTTAAAATTGGATTTTCCTGAATTGGCTTGTAGTTGTATCCATACTGCCAAATCTTCTATGTTTGACACTTCCTTTAATATCCAGTTGGAGTTTGTTAACTGTGAACTTTTGGTCTGTTTTCTTGGCAATAAGCAAGAGTCTTATCGGAAAAAGTCAGTTCAGACACGGCTGGCTGCTATTAAACACTGTGAAGATAACCTAATCAAAGCAATCAGACAAAATGACAAACCTTCCATTCAGTGTGGCTGCATCACACTGTGGAATTTGTCACTGCCTCTTTTAATGTGGAACTTAAGAAGCTATTTGCGCAAACCTCTGACCTTGGTGGCTCAGGCACTTGAGGATATCCAGTGCCTATTCATGCAACTTCGATGTCAGGTGCACCTGGAGTTGGCCCAATGTGAAGAAGAAACTCAGCATATTCGCATGGCAATCAAACACTTGCAGAAGGCTATGGAATTAGATGAATTGGGGTTGTATGGAGAAAAGTTGGAAAGAAAACTTCATCGACTCACTTTGCGTTCTGAACTTTACAAGCAGCCTGAAAGAAAAGAGGATATTGCTGCCATGATTATTGAACAGGCAAGCACTGCTAATAACACAGGATCTGGAGAAAGGAAAAGAGCTCTTCTTATGAAAGCAGGTTCATCTTTAGCTCCCTATACATTTCACTTGGTTTTGGATAGTGAAAAATTATTTCATGATACACACATCAAATTGATGCCACGAAACAGTAAACAACTCGCTAAATGTGTGCATCACTACAATGCAAACATTAGTAAAAGTGAAGGCCATTTGAGAAGAATTAGTGATGAATCAAATGATATTGAACGACTACATCTTTGGGCAGATTTAGTCAAAATTGCCCGAAAGCAAGAGGTTTGGGATGTGTGTCGAACAGCCACCCAATTTTGCCTACTTTATGATGATGATCGGTGGCAGGCATGTTGCGAGAAGGACAGTAAATCTAAAGCAACTCCTGTCGAAAATCTAGGGACTCCAGGAAAGAGTGAAGAAATTTCTGGTGATAATATATTATCACCAAAGAAGCCAAATTGTGGGGAGTTTGAACAAAGTTCATTAACAGAACGAGAACGAGTTCGTTTATTGGCTGAAATCAATTTCATTAGAGGAGAAGCTTTGATTCATTTACTTCGATTGGAAAATGTTGAACTAAATGATGAACCTGTTTTCCCAATGGATATGAGCAAACGGCCAAAGAGTCACTCGTCAATAATTCCAGCAGAAGACAAAAACTGGAACATTTACACAGAATGGGTTAGTCAGCTAAATTCCAAAATAACCGCTTGCTTTCTGCGTGGCCTTGAGCATGGAACAAATTTAAAAGAGGTATGGTTGGTTGGAAATGCTGCAGTTTATTACTGGAACTATAGCACCCATATTATCAGACAGAGTCGTTATTCTGAAATTACAGAAACTTTAAATTCCATATTGGATGGCTTCAAAAAAGTAGGTTACAAAGGTTTTGAACAGTTATTAATGAATATCTGCACTGCTTTGGCATATGGCTTTACTACACCATGGATGCCTGCACCACTAGAAGAAAAAGTGCCTTCCCCTATATCTCCCACAAAAGGAAAACCCTCTGCCCGTAAAGTAGTACGTAAATCATCTATTATCCTTATCTCTCCAGAAGCCACTCCTTACTTGAAAAAAGCCATCGAGGTTTGTGAATTCGCAATGGAAGCAATTAATGACAAAGATACAAAGAAACTAATTTCTCAATCAGCAAAAATGTCACTTTTAAAAGTCTGGGTGATTTCTAAACAAATGGCACAGCAACAAATCGGCAAAATCTGGAGTAAAAATGAAGATGGCAGCATCGATGATGAAAAATTGATCACACAAATAATAGTTTATCTTGAAATGCATTCTCTCACAAAGAATGGTGTTATGGAATTTAAAGAATTGCCTTCTCTGCCAGATATTGTGAGCATAATGGAAAAATGTTCCTGGAATGATAACTTAGTCAAGCTTCAACTTCTTACATGCCTGGCTTATCTCCTTTTCAATCAAAAAATGCATGACCGGATTATCCAGATTGTTCAGCCTGTAACCAACTCATATTTGGAAACCCTTTTCTTAAATGAAAAAAGCAAAAAGAAAACAACTTCCATTCTTAGCCCTTCTGAAAGTGAAAAAGTAAGCCAGCTTTTTCTCGTAATGGGTCAAAGTCTTCAGGAAAGCAGCGGGCAACAGTCCATTCTCCATTTGGAAGTAATGGATAGTTTTATTAATGCCGCAAAATTTGGATGCATCGCAGGTAATTATGAACTTGTGATTTCTGCTGCTCACAATTTCTGGAACACCATTTTCCCCATCTACAATATTCGTTCACAGCGAAGCAATTTGAGGAAGCATTTAGAGCAGATTCTGTCTAGCATATCTGAGGTTATCAGCAAGTGCCACATTGAACAAGCCAAAAAACAACCAATTATTAACACACCATCACCAGTAAAACAACCTCGAATAACAATTTATGGTCCCATTGGAAACTTTACAAACAATGAGGTTATCCTAAACAAAAAAGAAGACTTGACCTTGAGGGTTTCTTTATACAATTTACTGTTTCAATGTTATTCAGACCAAGAGGATTGGGAAAAAGGCTTGAAAGTTTTGGATACAGCTATTTCAGAATTACCCTCAAGTCATAGAATGTCACTGTTTCGGCAAAGGGTTTTGACTAAATCACGATTAGGAATAAATATGTCATTAGATTTTCAAAAATTTAAAGATGAAAAAGAGGACTTTGTATCAAGTTTATGGAGAGATGTTGCTTTAAATAGTCAACAACTCTCTGACCAATTAGTAGCCTATCAAAAGGCAATAGAAATTTTGGTCAGTGATGAATACAAATGGCAGAAGGTGGACTATTTACTAGAATTTGGTCAGTGGCTCTATACTCATCAATTTCCAATCTGTGATGTTTTTGACATGATGGAATGGGCAGTGGACATTCTCATGGGTATGCAGTTTGAATTGCCACTTCCAGAAACTCCTGAGGCAACAGCAAAAAATATAAATTCTTTGCCAAACACAGAAGTCAAGAAGAAAGATGAAAAATTCTCCTTCAAAATAGCTCAGAGCCATGAGACAGAAGAAAGTGATAACCTCAATCCAATTAATTATATTCCTCAAGTGAAAGAAGTTTTGATTGGAGCCCAACCTCTTAATACTAATCTTAATGTAAAAAATCTAAATAATGTTAAACAGTTAGATTATTTAATTAAATGTCACATTTTATTAACTGAGATCTATACTCTATCCTCTGAATTTTTCTATCAATATTCACTTCTTGCTTATGATTTTGTGAATCAGATTTGGCGCTTGACATTTTCAAATGCTTTGTTAGTGATACAAGAAATTAGTGTAAAAGAAACTCCCCAATCCACAAAAGGTCATGAAAAGGGAAAAGAAAAAGGACATTCAAAGAAAGAGAAAGGGAATGATGCAAATGGATCCTCTATGAAAGATAAGAATAAGAAAAGACCATTTTACGTTATAACTTTACCTCAAACACCAGAGGAATGGGCGACATTTGAATTTCCTGATGAACTTCTTGAAGCATTTAAACATGAAAGCTTAAAATACTGTGGCATAAATAAAAACTGCTTTGACCAGGGTTGGTTAAGTGTCCATTATTTGTTAAAATTGGTAGCAAATCTTAGACAACTCGGGCTCAATCATTTAGCCCTTCCAGTTGTTGTACTCTGCCGTGCAATTGCTGTAAATGTTTTAGAATGCAAGTCTCTTATACTTCTGACTCATTGCAAAAGCATGCAAATTTGTTCTGAACTCAACCTTAAAAGTGGAAGTTTTCTTCATGAAACAATGCTTACTCGAGCATTGGAAAACGAAATGCCTGATATCATTCAAATGAAAGAAGCGACAGAAAGATACAAGCATGAAAATAAAATGCTAAATGATATTCAGGAAACTGCTTCTCTTTCTAAAGTGGAAAGACAGAAACTGGTTGATGCTAAATCTCATCTTGGAGTTGACTTAAGAAATGGCATTTTATATCAAATCTGGACGGATGTGGCAGAAGATTTGATTGAAGAATCCTGTTACCAAAAGGCAAGACAGTTTTTGACTGAGTCCTACAAGTTTGCTGATTGCTTTAAAGACAACTTTTGTAAAGGAAGGATATGTTACTTGATAGCTAAACTTGCCTTTGTAGAATGCCAGTACAAAGCTACATTTGATTTTTGTTTGGAAATTCAGAAAAATTACAGCACCAATGAATATTATTGGAACAAAACGGTATTGCTCCTAAGCAAAGTGGTCACTCAGCCATCTTTTATGAATGATAATCAGTTGGCCCAGAAGATTTTATCTGATGCTATAAAAGAACTTGAAAAACATGCCAGCATAAAAGTAAATCAAGCTCTCCAACTTAATCTTTATGGTGCTAGACTCCGGGTCAAACTCGGTGAGACAAAAGCAAAAGCCTTTCTTAAAAAATTTGATCACCTTTCTGAAGAAAATTTTCATGAATTAATCCAATCTTTTGAATCTGATTTTCAGTTATCAACAGAATTTTTACAATGCAACAATTTCAAGATGGAGGCAGTCAAAGTGATGGAGAGTCAAGCTAATATTTGGCATCAAATAGCATTAAAGGCTAAAAAAAATGAAAACCTACAACAGAAATATTATATAGAGTGTATTAATTTGCTGAAAATGGCTATATCCCAAACCCAAAATATTCTTTACAGGATTGTTGCGATAACCCCTGTAGAATGGCAGATAAGTTTGCCAGTGAGACGACAATTAGCCAACATTCAATTAAAATATAGCACAGTTCTTATTGAAATTGAAGCTATTCAGTTGGAAGAAGATATTGTGAAAAGAAAAGAGAATGAGAAC